>JBBPCX010000114.1:36062768-36079282 GCA_037974365.1 Hydrocynus forskahlii | reverse complement strand
ACTTTTACTGCACTTTTAATGTTCTTTTATGTATTCTTTTACTTCTTTTACCCCTCTCAGTATCTTGTTATATTTTTTTACTCTCATTTTTCTTTGTTCTTAATTTTAATTTCCATCGCTGTAAAGCACATTGAATGACCTTCTGTGTATGATAATGTGCTATATAAATAAACTTGAACTTGAACTCTGCTAAAAACAAAAGTATTTCTTTCTAAAAATACTTTTAGAAAAAAAGGGCCTTTGGCAATAAAGCTGTGCATCCAGTTACATAATTTGGACTGTCTGCTTAATTTCTTATGGTATGGATTTAAATGTGGACATATGGCGTGTGGCTGTAAATCCAGCACTCTCAGGGTAAAAGCCAGAGAGAATAGAACACCCTAGGAGCTGAGTGTTCTTTGAAGGATGATATCATCTGATATGCGCTCAGGCAACAAGGATACGTACATGGATGTGTTCTGTCACAAGGCTGACTGCACCCCCCTCCCCTTCTCTTCCTCCACATGCTTCCAAGCGCATCCAAACACTGGCATGCTGCCTCACGTGGACGCCCCTCATAGCTCCTCCATCACTAACAGAGTGTAGGTGGAAACCCGCTCATAGACGACATCAGCATCAAAACCTCATCAACACCCCCACGCCAAATTCCCTAATGGGGGTCCCTTTATGCTCCAAAGCTTCTCTTTCTCACTTCTCTAACAAGGCGAGGAAAAAAAAAAAAAAAAAACAGGCCAGAAGACTGGCGTGCCATTGCCGCTGTCTCCAGCTAGCTGCCCATTTACAGGTGGTTTCCGCGGGCTAACGCTAGAAATCCAGCTGGGAGATGTAATTGAAAAAAGTGACAGGTGTCAGGACAGGTCAGCTTCTGCAGAGGAATGTGCGTCTGTAAGCTTATCGGATGGTTACATATTTCTATTATATAAATACACAGTGCTGTGCAAAAGTCTAAGGCAGCCATGGAATTTGTTTAAAACCGTTTATCTCAGCAGCGAGTGTGTTTTTGCCAGTAAAAACCCTATATAACATTCGGATCGCAACACATAAATATGGTTATAAATAAGTTCCAAACATGTTGCTCAGTGGAGTTAGCTTCAGTTCTAGACTTCTCAATGCACTCCAGCCACGAAAAAATATGACATACCACATCCCAGTGTATTGGTTTCTTTACTGGTTCATCTGATGATTTCTTTATTTTTTGCAATGAAACTTTATTTACACTCCAGATAAATATTTTCCCATTTCATTTTCCCAGATGGCCTAAGACTTTTGCAAAGTTCTGCAGCCACTGAATATCAGATAACGACGTCCACAGCAATGGTATAGAACTGCTGGAATATCTGACCTAATTTATTCCTAGTTTATCTGACCTTATTCCTGGTGTAATTGTCAGTAGTTAAACCAGAAGTAAGATCTGACCAAGTTCTGTCTAGAATTACAGTATACTTTCATGCATCTTGCTTTTTCCCGCGGAATATATATCGTGCTAAAGTGTAATATGAAACATATTCATCCAGTCTGAACAAGATCGACTGGTAGAATAAGGTCATTCTAACCAAAGCAAGTGGAAAAAGTTGGTCGGTGAGACTCTTGTGACCACATATTCACATGTAAATGGGAATAATACACTGACCTTTTACTTCTCAAAACAAGCAAACCACAAAATCAGAACAGGGCTGCGAATGGACTGTTGATGTTATTCAGACCGCTCTGAGAAAAGAAAGCAAGAAAACGAAAAAAAAAAAAAAATAGGTTTCAGCACCCTTATCCTTGGACTGTAATCTGTCCTTTGTATTTTTTCTCCACTTTCCCTGCACGCTGTCTCTCTATCATTTTTATCACCCTTTCCAGTGTGTATGTGCTGTGCTGTCCTGTCTTCACCCTCAGTGGCTCCTGTGGGCTCTGGTGGCTCAGTGCCATAACTGGCTGATGGCCTCTTCATCTGGTTGCTCCTTAATTGAAGGTTCCTGGCACTGGCTGTGTTTTTGCCTCAGGCCTCACACTTCCTGACCTCACTGCGAGCCAGACCTTGGCTATGTTAAAGCCCCCCAGTAGCCCCGTGCCGTAAACAGGGCACACGCTAGGCTTGGAACAAGCAGGCCTGACCCATAAGAGGCTCTACTCACATGCTATAATTTAAGCAACAAAAGGCACAATCATCAGCAACACATTTGTAATGAGACGTTTGATTCAGTTTACCAACTGTCTAATTCAATAAAGCAAACTCTGATTCAGCAATTCGTTCATTATTGAACTGCTGCTGCTAGTTCGACTCTCGGATGGAGTCAGAATCATGCAAAGCATAAACAGAGCATGAGTCCGGTTCAAAGAGACAACATTTTGGGATTAGAATTTTAAAAAGATTATTCAGACAAAGTTTGAATCAACTTGTGAATGATTTATTGAAAGGAAGTGATTCAAATGAACAGTTTGGCCACACGTTGGACATCCCTACTAAACACAGTGAAGAATCTCAACCATCAGTAAGTCGTGAAACTATAAAGTCATGAACGTTTCAGAAGGGATTCACTCAGTTTACATTTTTTTGCAGGTGGAGGTGGCTTTTTTCTATTGTTTTTAAAGGAAAAGACATTTCTTTTCATTGTATGTTGCCAGGCCACACCTTTTAATGCTAATATTTGGGGGTTTTTTAGCAAAAACACGCAACTCAAAAATGTTGGTGCTCAGATCAAAAGCAGGTCTTAGTGAGACGGTAGTAATGGAAGAAGGATTATAGGGATCACGGATCTAACAGAACGTACCAGATAGTTAATAGCAGGTGTTACATTTTTTCCTGTCTGTACTGAAATATTAGATTGCTAGCACTGCCGGGGTCTTATCAGCATGGTGCTTCCTAATTGAAGGTGCATTTTTACTTGTTGCCTAACATTAACGAGCAATTTGGCTACTTTGCACTCTTTAAACCCTTCCTAAAAGTAGTAAATGTATTAATTGTCAGCTTTACAGACCCACATTAAGTCTAAGTCTGCACTGAGTAGAAGGTCAACTGGTGCTTCACCATCGGTTCCGCAATTTTGACTTGGCCTAATCCATGTCCTGGAGGCTGGCCCTGAGAGTGTCTCTTCAAAGAACGGGCCTGAGCTAATATGTAAATGACAGCTCAGCTTAATAATGTAACACAAATAATTCAACTGTAAATATCGTAATAATATGGATGATTTGAATCCCATACATCTGCCATGACTTAGCCCCTTATTTCCCCCCATTTCCACACTGGCAGAGATGGATCAAACAGAAGACGGGGCTGACTTTAGTCAATATTTCATGAGATATCTGTCTCACTCTCTTCTCTCCCTGACACATTCTCACTTTTCCCTTCTTAAAAGAGCAACTGTCTGTCAATCTCACGCGCTGAAAAAGGGTAAAACGGCAGAAAAACGTGGGCTAGGAGAAGTTTGGCGGGGGGAGATGAGAGGTCTAAGTGGAATCAGCACGTTTTCATGCCATACGTCCGACTAAGTTCTTCTCCCTCGGCACTTTGTAAACTTTCGGCATAGATACAGCTCGAAGCAATGAAATAGAAAAGAAAAGGATGTATACTAGCAGAGATTTAACCCAGGACCTTCAGCAAAAGCATGCAAGGAAAATATATATCGCGTGGACAGACTGCACTACAGTGCAGAGTTTAGTCTTCAGGTGGTAAACGATGAGCCAGCTAATTAGATGATATTTAATACAATTAGCAGTGGAGAGTAAAGATAGATGACGAGGAGAAAAGATAACCAAATGTTTACCGAGCGTAGAGCCATTTTCTGCCCCGGGGTGAAAAACAAACATGAGGGGTCTCTCGCAGGTCTGGAAACATCTTTTTCTTTCTTTCCCCAGACAGCCATTTTTGATTCTCCGTTGCTATTTCTGTAAAACCTTCAGCAAGCCTAGACAGTTTGCTCAGCTCAACGGCGAACAACAAGACTAACAAACACTGGGATAAAAAAAAAAAATGTATATGCCAGTTTAGTAGGTGCACCCATCTCAGATTTTACAAGATTTACAAAGATGAAACTGTAGCCATAAAGACACAAACAGTATTGTTTGATGATTACCGGCCTTTACTGTTGATACTAAACACAATGGCAGCATGGGCTCATGCCTTTGGGGCCAAATCTTTCCACTCCAGTTTTGATGGGATTGTATCCACTGGAAAAGCACTTTCTTGTTCTTCACTGACAATCAAGAACTTTACTTGGTCCTCAGGTGTATGCAGTTGTAGTCCCATAAGTGTGTTGTTTCCAGTATTGAATTTGGACATGACTTGCGTGTTTGTGTCCTCTCTGTTTACTCGCAAGATTCACTCCATTCTCCTGTAATCGCTCTGATCCACAAGCGGTTTGCGTCCACAGGATCACCTGGAGACTCTTGCTTTTCACACTGTTAAACTTTTAGCACAGCTGTGTGTGTGAAAAGCCCGGGGCAACAGCCATTAAAGGGAGACGCTGGGACTAAAGTGAACTTTCATGGCACATTCAAAGTCACTGGGGTCACTCAGTTTGTCCGCCGCACTGCCAACCGACGCCAGAAGAAAAACATTTATACCATACACAACTTACATGACTAGTTGGAATGAACTGTACCATCAAAGGACATGGGGCAGGGTCTGCTTGGTGGGGGGGGGGGGTATTTCACCAGAAGTTAGCACCGCTAAAACTGTCTCTGGGCAAGAAGCTTCCAAAAGAGAGGCCTTCTTTACTTTCCACTGTCTACATATGGGGACAGGGGGCAAAGGAAAAACAGAACATGAAACCTAATATTTGATGAGTTAGCTAACATTTAGCTCAGACATCTGATCATTCTTGAAACATAAGCAACAACAGAGTTAAGCCTGCAACAGAGCGCGACCTTATGAAAAGTGACACAATTCACTCAGTCCAAACACATTTTTTTTTTCCTTCGGAAAATCGCGTTTTACTTGTTTTACCTACTGGAAAGCAATTCTTACAGGAAATAATATATATATATTTTTTGAACATTTACAGTTACTTGTCATCCTTCAATGCCTGTTTCAAGCAAAATAACCAAGCCTGCTCCAAAATGCTTCTTACCATCTCCCATCTCACAGCTGCAAGGGATGCATGGATACATTGTGATATCACAGGGCTAACACATGCATTATGGAGATTTGTCTCATCATTAGATTATGCCACAACTGAACACAAGCATCACTTTTCTTCAATCGAATTTTGATCAAAATATTGTGAGAATATCGAATCGTGAACTGAAGCGAATCACGGGCCGTGTGCACTGGTACACCCCTGACGGTTAAAACCGACAGCTCTTCATCTCTGAGCTTTCTGGACTGTGTGTGCTGTGGGAAGAAGTTTAGAGGTAGAACTCTGTCAGGAGGGTTTCTTCACTGCTGGAGAGCTTATAGCTCTGCTCTGTGTTCTACACCAGGGAACACCTTTCAGTCAGTGCAAAGAGCAAATGCAATCCACTTCAGCGGTGCGAAAAAAAAAACCCCAAGCCCTTCTGAAAGCCGTGACTCAACTCCCCAACCGAGCCGTCAAAATTAGAAATTCAGTCGGCTGAAAAGAAGCACATGCGCAGACACGTGCGGACAGCTAGGTAAAAGTTCCACGATCCCAACGCACTGTTCCAGGAACATGGCCGCTCACATTCAGATTGACCATTAAAACTTCATTATACCGTAATTGCAAGCTTTTGGAACACTGAAAGGGAAACCACATTAAAGACAGTACACCAAGTGTTTGTTTCAACAGGGCTTTGATGAAGTGCATGGTTCCACATATGTGACATCAAACACCCAACAGTGGGGAGAGTGAAGTCACAGAAAGAATCAAAAGAGCCACACCGAAAAGCTGAGAAGGCAATAAGTGCAAAGTGACAACCATTTTACAGCCGCACACTAACCCCGGGTCAGAGGGGAGCTCTGTACTAGATGAGTCCGGGGCATTCTGTGCTCATATGCCAACGATTTTCCGTCGCAGGGTATT
The DNA here is from genome assembly GCA_037974365.1 of Hydrocynus forskahlii. Lineage (NCBI taxonomy): Eukaryota > Metazoa > Chordata > Actinopteri > Characiformes > Alestidae > Hydrocynus > Hydrocynus forskahlii. Next base: position 36,073,313 of record JBBPCX010000114.1, on the reverse strand, counting down.
AACTTCTTTACTCACTGAAGGTTTAGTATCTCGCTGGTGCCTTGTTGTCTTTTACTGGTGCCCTCAGTCATTCTCCCATGTGCCGGTGCGTTTTCACACTGCTGAGTCTGCTCAGACCAGTAAACAAGAATTAGCCACCAGGGTTTAGACCCCATTACAAACATCCCTAGCCACAACTTTAGCGATTCTGTCCCCAGAACAGCAGCTATCTTGCTAGTCTTTCCAAAAGCATGCTCTTGGAAGGTTACTCTTCAAAGGTATATTATACATTTGATGTTTCTTGAATAAATATCAAATGCCTGCTAGGCAAACAACACCATATATCCTAAGGCACAACTATACAAGCAAAACGTCGGTGTTGCTGTGGAAAACAACTAAACATTCTGTCGTTTGGAACTTTCGATTCTTTATTTAAATAGGCTAACACTACACTAATGCTGTATTCTCCCTACAGGCAAATCAAATTACCCATGCTAATTTGAGTCAGATGGGCAGAGATGCGCCAATTAGCATATTTAAATCATACGGGTGAAGAGTTTTATTCAGTAACATATGTGCCATTACGTTCCTAGAAAGAGTCATCAAATGGTATAACCAATTTTTTATGTGTATGTTCTACTCGTAAATGCTATTTGAAACAGTGTTAAACTGTGTTTCTCCTCACCTCTTAAAACAGCCGTGGCCAATATTTTGATGCTGGGACTCCACCTTTGAAGGCCAAGACATTCACAGCAGATCCTACAAGTCATGTCAGTTGTGAGGCGGGGCCTCCACAGATTAGGTTAGTTTGTCTAGTACATCCAGCATATGCCTAGAACGTGACACTGCCTCCACTGTGCTTCACCAGGTAAGTGCCACACACACACTCGTGATGTACAAGAAAATGTAATTCATCAGACCAGGCCACCTTCTTCTTTTGCTCCATGGTCCATTGTAGGTTTTGACCGACATCCTGACCGATTTGTGGCTACAAAGCTCCATACAAAGTAAGCTGTGATGGACTTTGTGATCTTACACCTTTCTATCATAGCTTGCATTCACTTTTTCAGCAAGCTGTGCAACAATAGCTCTTCTGTGGGATCAGACCAGACTGGCTAGGCTTCGCTCCTCATGTGCATCTCTGAGGCTCGGGGGCCAATGAACATATGATCACAAAGACCACAGCTCAGTTGCGCTGGAAAACTGTATAAGAATTTAAAAAAGGCCTCATTGAACAAAGCCAAAGTAAGAAGAGGAGCATCACACAAAAGTAATGCAATAAAAAAATGATGGATAATTAATGTGCTATCCACGATGCAGGCCAACTTTTTGCAATGTTCAAGCTGTTCAACGTTTTGGTCTTTTTGTCTTAATTAACGGTTTGTTTTCTCATTTTCTGCCATGGTACTGTTTTGTTATCAAACACCGTGTTGGTATCTTAAAAATAACCAGATGTAAACAAGTTAAACAGGAAAAGTGTGGCAGAATTCAGCACGCCGCTCTCTAGTCAAGCGTTCCATCAGAAACTTAACAGAAAAATTCTAGTGTCAACAAGTCGGTCCCATTTTTGCTGCCCTATATGACCGTGCTTTGTCACCTGACGAGCCAGTTAACTGCCCCAAAGCAACATAAAATTGTGCATGGGAGGGCATACTCCTAATTTAAGCAGGGAAAAGGTAACTTTTTTAGCATCTTTAGTGTTTTTGATATGCGGGAGACAACTGGCAGACATACAAGAAAGAGCTGACCTCACTACACAAAGGTACAAAGGTCATACCCTCAGAAAATATCACTCCACTATTGGTCTGTGCTCTTTAACAGCGCTAATAGAACAGCACCAATTCAGCCCACCCACCACACACACACACACACACACACATACACACACACACACACGCACACACACATCCCTCAACATCATCGATTCAGTGTGGAACGATCAGAGTACAAAAATGCCTTTTTTATGCCTTAGGTCTTCTCAGAATCCACTTGCTGTTTGTTTGATCAGAGTCAGACTATTTAAACATCCCGTAATTAGTGTTCTGTATCTAAACCACCCCAGTTTACCTTTCTCTGGTTCATCGAACACATTATTCACCATAATGTCATAATGTTCCGTAACCTCAATAAACCGTGGTATGTTTTTCCCAAGGAAATGCAGCTTCTCAAATTTGCATTTATTTCTTGGCTGTGGTAGAAAGCAGAATAAAATATTCCAACTGATATTTACCACCGCTGGAACATTTGGTTCTGAGTATTATATTAGATTAAATGAGATGTCTTCTAAAGTCATAAACATAATTGCCAGAGGTGCAGTTCTCTCTGCACACCGTTTCCAAGACCTGCACTACAGAAAAAAAAAAGTCTCTTAAAAATGTCAAAAAATAAGAATAATAATAAAATGAAAAAAAAAAAAGGTTTATGCTACTTTGGTGTTGAAAGGTGTTTGTACCATTCACGTTGTGTTCATTCCAATTATAAACCAATCAGTACTGGCTGTACCATTGCTATAACTGTCATCAAAATAGTAATTGAGACGTTATTTTGCTGAACCATGAGTCTTTCTCATAAAAGCCAATGTTGCCTAGCAACAGGCGTTTCAGAGCACAGAGGAGCAGAGGTGTTTCCTCTGCGCGAGTTTTTCCACCAAGCACGACGAGGAAGGGAATATACAGTACATACCGCGAATACTGCGCTTACTGTAGAACCCGTGTCAGTTCTGAAACTGGGAATTATTCCCACGTGCGCGAACGCAGCACAAATGAATCTAGTTCATTTTAAGGTGGTTTTCCTTTGTCCTTGGCATAGAATTTCAACGCTTTCCATGTTTTTTGTGCTTCGACACCATGCATCTCAGGAAATGTGTAACAGAATGCTGGCAAAAATCTCATTAAACCTAAAGAGAAACTATTGTATATAATGCAACACCAGAAATCAACATTTAAGACTGTGTAATTAATTCCGAACAGTGCTGTCGAAGTTTAACTCTTAATGTATTCAGTTATTAACACCACCACATGATCCACCGACACACTTTCTTCTTAGTTTGACCCCTCAGGCAGGCTAAACCTCAGATGCTAATGCGCTGTCGCTATGACACAGCAACTCTATCCCTCTTGTTCAAATACACAAATTTCAAATCCTTATTCCTAGCTAATGCAACAGTGAATCACAGTTGACACAGGCAATACCAGAAATTCGGCTGGCCATGCTGGACAGTGCTCAAAAATGGCCTGTGGGTAAATCAATGAGCAGCACACTAACAAAAACAATTGCAAATATATATATATATATATATATACACACACATTGGTTTGAAAATGCAGCCACTGATAAAACTGGAAACCTCATTCACTGTGTGGGTCATATGTTCTGTAACATATAATGTTCTGTAAGGCTAGTCAAGCTATCAACAGTTGATAAGAGAAAAAAATGCACTTGTAGGAAGATCCTGGACAGGTCAGTGTATAAACCTTTTAAAAAGGTTCCCAGGACCACTGCTTTAATGGACTTTAACTACTGCTCCTTCCATTAAAGGAATATGCTGGTGAAAGATATTTAAGGTAGACTGATCCTGTTGATTGAAATCAGCAGTATAAATACTGCTGTGTATGAGAAGTTGGGAGCATATCAGGCCAGTGTCAGGATCAGGAGTGTGTGGCTTCTCTTTCTTGCCAACAGGGCCCTCCAGGCACAAAGCAATCAGGCTCCTTCACCCTTCCCCTCAGTATCTTCACAAAGGCACTGGCAGCCTAACTGTGGGACACAGGTGCTGACTGATAAGCAATTCGGCTCATCACACGAGCAAACCGCACCAAGGGAGCTAAAGACTGGAATTTAAAAAATGATCTTCGACTGCACTCGGATATTTTTTATGTTCTTTGCGGTTACAAAAGATTACCATGAGCAAGCATGCAATAATTGTGAGGGGATCCTAGTTTGCGTGACTGTCTGGATGTCTCTGACATGCTTTATTAATACCATAGAGCTGCTGATCTTTTTCCCCAGTGCGATTTGGACATGAATAAGATGCTGCCCTCTAGCTTGAATACATGCTCTCCTCATTACTATTGCAAATCTCAGTGGAACCAGCTGTTTAGGTAGAAGTAATGTTAATAAAATGTATCACATAAAGACCCGTGAATGGTCCTGGTGGTGAGATGAGGCCGCTGTGTCAGACTGCTCTGTTGCAGCTGACAGCACTTCCATAATTTCTTTTTGACTGTTGAAGGCCTTGGACGCTTGCAGTGCAAAATCCATTTTCTCAAATGTTCCAGGTATGATCAGAGCTAAACTCGCACACTCGCAGTTTAATGAGGTTTAGGGTCCGCATTTCAGAGAGCAAACGAACAACAGCCTCGCATTTTATGGTAGAGAAATAGAAAATCTTTTTTTTACACTCTTAAAAAGAGGTAACAAGGAGTTCTCTGGATCAGTGCCATAAAACGGGAGCACAACTCCAGCCCTGGAAGGCCAGACTCCAGCACAGCTAGATGATTTCCATGCTGAAATGTACCTTTTCTCAACTCATCTTTTATCAGATATGTTTAGTGGGTGTGTTTGAGGACGGGAACTGCCTCACTGTGCCAGAAGCGACCTTCGAGAAGCCTTAGAACCCATAGAACCCTTAGAATGTATAAGTAAAATCTGATTTCAACAAATAAAAACAGTGTAAATCAGTCTAAAAATGGTGCTTCCTCTGCTACATGCTCGCCATTTGCTGCATTTGGCACGCCGCCACTCGGCTGCTCTCCGGACCCCACTACCCTAGCAAGTATTAAAAGATCTTGGTTAAAAGATCTTGTGTTTTTTCCTGTTTTTTCTAAGACATAAAATAAAAGAAATTTGGGCGTTTTTGTTCGTTATAAGCATTTGAATGTGATGCCATTTTTAAACCCCGGAAAGGGTTATTATTCCTACATGTTTTTTTGAATTACAATAACTTTGTTTCTAGGAACACCAAACAAAGCTCAGCAGGACGTCTGACACCTTGAGCATCAGCGCAAACCGGGGGAACTTCAAATAAGGGGGTGTTCTTCTGTATGACAACAACTAACCATTTGTTGTGCCTCCAGCTTCTACAAAGTGTCAGGGTTCTATACACATTAAAGATTTTTCCTAGAAACATCTTTCAAAATCCAGAACCAGTTGTTTTTCTGAGTGGATTTTGGATTTTTTAGAGTGATGCCACAGAAGAACCACATTTGCTTTCCAAAGAACATTACAATGGATTGTTCTTTGAAGAAACAATTTTGTAAATAAGATGTTTGTGTGTAAAAATGAAAGAATCTCCACAAAACGTAAAGCTTCCGTACCATATAATCTAACATAATCTTACATCCAAGCCAGCAACCATTTAGGATCCATCATTCTTAACAGTGCATGGGCACATCTATACCTTTACAGTCTTCCAGTGTCTCTGAGGAGTCTCTGGCGAGCCTCTGGGGTGATCGTCCACGTGTGTTTTCAGGATGTTGTGATGGATGTGGAAGGAGAAAGAGTGAGTCAGAAGCTGGCACAGTCTGGCTCAGGCCCTCACTCAGCAGGGAGGAGAATTAGAGTCGCGTTCATCAGCATTTCCTGTCAGCACAACTATTACAATCCACTAAAACCCCACTTCAATTACAGTCAAATAACTGCTCCAATCACAGAAACCGCACTCGCAACCACACAACCTTCTCTTTGTACCACACAACCTGAACCAGAGCCCTGCTGCCAGGACCAGTGTGTGTCACATGCCAAAACTTTCAGTACACAATGAAACAAGAGCTGCAACAACACATCAGCCAGTGCAACTGCACCCAGGTTAGAAAGATCTACTATAATGAGAGTTTTCAAATTTCAATGATACTAACAATATATCCCAATCAGCCATAACATACAAACTACCTGCTTAATATTTAGGTCCCTTTCATGCTAGAAAAACGCTCTGACGTTTCGAGGCATAGACCTCTGAAGGTGTGCTGTGATATCTGGTACTGCTTTGTCCAGCCCATTGTGGCACCAGTTCAACAGTTGTCCTTTCTTGGATCACTTTTGGTAGGTACTAACCACTGCGTAACAGGAACACCTCACAAGACCTTGCCTTTTAGGGGGTGGCCTCAAATTGTCTAGTCATTACAATTTGACCCTTGCCAAAGTGACTCATCCTTACACTTTCCTGCTTCCAGTTTTCCTGTTTCCAACACATCACCTTTTGTAACTGACTGTAGACTTGGTGCCTAATATATCCCTCCCCTTGACAGGTGCCACTATAACAAGATATGTCACTTTGACACATACCAACTACTTACACATTGTTGCAAACCAAGAACGTCCCTTCATGGCATCAGTATTTCCCCAATGGCAGTGTCGCCTTCAATATATCCAACCTCTTGACAGGTGCCATCATAACAAGATAATCAATGTTATTCACCTCATCGGTCACATTTCTCACAGAATAAACCTTTCACAAACTTCTTATTTGTGTTCTGTGGCATTTTGCAGCCTTTTATCCACACTACAATGGACAATAAAATAATGTACACAAACAGTACATAGCTGTACTCAAACAGCAAAACACATGAACTAAATTCAGACTTCAATTCTTAAACCTCATTAAACCTCAGTTATATCTAAAGATGCATATAGTACTATATACAGTCTAAACATAAGATACTATATACAGTATAAACATAAGATACTATAAACAGTATAAACATAAGACACTGTATTCAGTATAAACATAAGATACTGTATACAGTATAAACATAAGATACTGTATGCAGTATAAACATAAGATACTGTATACAGGATAATGTTGGCACTCCTCATATTTTTCAAGCATTTGTTAATAACATTTACACTCAAATATTACCATGTACATTCATGCTATGCTCAGACTGTGGGGGTATTTAAGAAAGAAAGACAGAAAGAAAGAAGGAAAGAAAGAAAAAAGAAGGAAAGAGGGATAGGGACAGAAAAAAAAAGAAAAGTCAACAGAAAAGTAAAGAAATGCACTATACCAAATGGAAAATGCCATGAAAAAAAGATGACCTTCACTTTCACAGCCCCACACTCTATGACTGCGCTTCCATGGTTTTCAATCATGCTTTATGCAATCAACACCCTGATAACACCATGTTCTGATGCACTTGCGCTTCAGTGGCACTTCTTTAGCATGCCAGGAGCGCTTTCACCTCACATCACACTAATACCTCGCGTTCGGCATCCTCAACTCGCTGCCCTGTGAAAGCACCACATCAAGATGGAAATCCCTCAAAGCTACACAATCTCACTCACCTACCTTCAACAAACCACATTCATCTTGGAAATATATCATCACAGCAAGTGTCTGCACTGTAGTAACTGCACTAAGCACAGAATCCGCGAAAGCATTATGGGTTGATTTGCATACTCACAAGATCACCTGTAATTATCAGAAAAAAAAAAACCCACACAATTTTGATTAGTCAGTAAATAAAGTTCTTTGACATAATATGGACACAGGCTAAGACAAGTTTTTAAAGACACAAGGTCTGTCTGTATGTTTTTAGAGACTAACTGTAGTGAACTAAGTGTAGTGAACATGGTAAAAGTACACTAATCATACTAACTGCATTTCTATATGAACCGTGAGAGCGGTCCTTGAGCCAATGCATCAATTAAAGACATGAGAAAAATTAAAATGGGTTACTTAGCCTAATGAAAACTGCCATTTAGTAAAATGGTACTGCTTCAGCTATGTATAATAGTAATTTGTTAAAATAACCCTGCAACATTATTTCTCATTGTGTAAATGCCTATTAAACTATTAGTATTCGCTTCAGTTTCATCAGTTACCTTGAACATGCGAAAACACTGGCTGTGAAACAGAAAAGGTTCAATTTTTCCTCTACATGTACTATTTGCCTCTCAAGGTGAACAGTACTCCAAACCACTTGGCCATCCGTGAATGAACTGCAATGCATTTTAAATCATTTCTAATGGTTAAGAATGGAAGTACAGTCAACATGACAGCTCAAGGTCTGTCTCAGGACCAAACCCTATTACAGCAAGATACTCTGTTCCATTTAACGTACTGCATCATTTACACTTGAAGACTTGGAATGAAAATGTCTAACACTTCACACATGCACATTACCACCCCGCCCCCCAAACACACACACACACACACACACACACACACTTCACTTCCCAAAGACCATCTTAGAAGTTTGGAATGACTGGCCTCTGAGCATCTTCCACTACCCTCACATCAAGAAGAAAAGTTCTAAAGAGGATTCACTCTGATTGTGAAAACACTTCTAGGGCTCAGCCTCTTGCTCCGAGGGTTTTCATGACCCCCTTACTGGTGTCACTCACACCCGAAGTAAGGGCTGGAATTACCTCCGTTTGAAAACAGTATTGTATCTCTTCAGTAATTCAAGATTACAATGGCCAAGATGAGAGGGAAACAAATCAAGGACTGCTCCTGCGCTGGGGAAGATGAATAAAACATTTGAAGCCAAAATATGGAGAGAAGCTTGTTTGGAACAATGTGCCGACATGTGAGGGAGCACACGCTGCTATTTTTACATCACAGAGCAGACAGATGAGGGCGGGGAAGATCCTGAGAGCAGACTGGTCCCAGTTCAGTGAGCTGCTGCCGCTGTTGCCGCGGCTGCTGTACTCCACTGAGGTAAACACACACACACACACACACACACACACACACACACACACTCAAATTAAACACAGGGACAGCTTTAAGATGAAGCTATACTAGCTTATTGAACTGTTCTACTGCATATGCACACTGGATCAGTGATTGCTAGGGGTAACACCACTAAATCCCCCTGGGAATACGGTGAATTTACACAATTCCGCCCTTCTGAATGTAAGCAGTCATTAAGAACATGTTTGGTGTCTGTAGATTCCTTCGTTAGTTCTGCACTGGAGTTGTTCCTCGAAAAAAAATGTAGCATAAAAAACACCGTGAACCAACTTTCATTAAGCTAGTGCAGACTTGTTGATGTGGTTTAGGGCTCAATGTGACTTAAATGTGAGCTATAAAAACTAAACAAGACTTCACAGTGTAGCTAAAAACTGAAGGCAGCTGTTTTAATCAATAGGGTCTGTTTCCACAGACCGCCTCAGGAGTAGGAGCACTGATCTACAATCAGTTTTTGGCAGGGTTTTCACAGAGCATAAAGTTCTGACAATAATATATGAACCATTACATGGGTAAAAAAGCCCAAACTGAATAAAAGATACCATAAAAAAATACCACAGTCGGAATAAAATGGCCAAAACCAGTTGAAATTTCAATTGGTTGCAGAAAGGTACTTTAAACCTTTTTATAAGTTAATCAAAAGAAAAAATGTACCATGTAAAAGATGTAACCGGATTAATAACTACTAAATACAAACAAAGAACCAAACATTGATGGATGCCTAGAAGAAAAGTAAGAAATACTGAACTTTTCCATGAGAGAACGAAGCAGATATAGACTGAGGCACTGCACTGAACATATTAAAAATGCCGCTCGCCTTCTCTCCAGAGCTTCCTGGAGGAGTGGACATGTGTTGTTATCAGTCTGTTGCTTGATTAAGAGCAACACAATCACGGCAACTACACACGCTGAACAGACGATAGATATCCATCTTGAGCTGATACAGTAAAACATGTGCCAAACAAAGCCCTTAAGGAAGAGAAATGCATGAACATGTCACACAGCTGTTCCAATCAAATGCGTCGGCGCGTGTAAACACATCCCCTGATCACATCCCATGTAAACAGCTGATCCTGAAATCTTCAATCGGAATGATGTCAGTCAGAAAGACAGCAAAGTGCTCGTGTAAACCTAACCAGTGACGTTCATAAATACAGAGGAAGCTCATCCAAGAACAGTCTTCCTTACGACTTGTCTGAAATGGCTGCATGTACTGGTGAAACCGTATTTATCTTTATAGCATACAGTAAGTCATATTGATGGCTAAACCACATTGACAGAGTTGAATCTAAAGAAACATTTATGAAGAGCTGAGTGCAGTTTCAGAAAAGTTTTGATGATGCACAAACACAGTTTGTTTGATGCACAATACTGACTTGTAGTGTTTTTAAGTAAAGCCTCTGACCATTACACCAACAGGGACTTTAATGGTATTGCATTCAAATACACAGACTTTAAAATGGTCCCGCTTTGCAGCTATAACAGCTCCCACTCTTCATGGAGGACTTTCCACAAGATTTTGCAGTGTTTCTTTGGGAATTTGTGCCCGATCATTCTGTAGAGCATTTACGAGGTCAGGCGCTCACCCACACTGAACTTCCACACCGAACTCATCCAGCCATGTCTTTATGGAGCCTGCTTTGTGCACTGGGGCAGTCATGCTGGAATAGAAAAGGTTATTCCCCAAACTGTGTCCACAAAGTTGGAAGCGTTGCGTTGTACAAAATGTCTTGGTGTGCTGAAGCATTAAAGGGGACGTATTATGCAAAACTCACTTTTTTAAAAAACAAATTATACTAGGTCTATGGGCTATACAAAACATGTTCATGAAGTTCTTTGCACAAAATCACTCTCACATAAAGAGATATCACCAG
>JBBPCX010000114.1:35997246-36062174 GCA_037974365.1 Hydrocynus forskahlii | reverse complement strand
TAATCTAGTGGGTGGGGTCTCGACAGATGAGGGGCGGTTCTATGCAAATTGGCCCAGTGTATTACGTCACACTAGGCTCTCCGTCCAAATGGCTCGTTTTGAAAGGGCCTGAAACTATGAAGAATAGAGCTGGTGATATCTTTTTATGTGAGAGTGATTTTGTGCAAATACTGTCATGAACATGTTTTGTATAGGCCCATAGACCTTTTATAACTTTTTTTTTTTTTTTTTAAAGTGAGTTTCGCATAATAGGTCAACTTTAAGATTGTCCTTCACTGGAAGTAAGGGGCCTCACCCAAACCCTGAAAAACAGACACGTTTGTCCATGTAGTGTAGATACAGAATACAGGCTACTACGTCTAGTGTTTTGCCATGGAGCATAACTTTGTCCATTTCAAAACTACAGAAGCAAACCTGAGACCGCATGGTTGATCATTCATTAAGGATAAAACAAAAAACATCTGCCTAAACCATCACCTTAAAACACATCTCAAATTCAGAGAGCTATGGTGCAACCCAAAGGCTTACAAACTGACATAAATGAAGCCATAACGGCCAGAGTGCAGCCCCTTACTGGCCTGATTCTGCGCACCGATTCTGATTAAAGTCTGCTTTTATTTTCCGCACAGCCTCCATACCTTGTTAGCAGCAGCACTTGTGCCAGTCAACACTGTCTTGATTCAAACAATGAGAACAACCTGTTTATTTCATGAGGACTCATTTTCACCATTAGCACCCCTCCCCACTTTGCGAGACTGAACCTGGCAGCAGGATATGGATAAATCACCTATTTGCAATTCATGCCACTCTTTAGTTTTCAAGCTCCCTTTGCTCCGAGTAGGCCTATGACACAGAAATACAAGACAATCTACCCCTGACACATCTTCCTTCAGTTTATTTTTTGTTGTGAGGAACCGGCAATGGCCTGAGTAAGGCCTGAAAAATTCACTGTAGTCAACCAGTGGTTGTCAACAAACAAAAGATTTGTCTTCAGAAAGTTTGCCCGGCGAAATGAAATTAGCTCTAAACAAATAGCATAATTTGTTGACAGGCAAGGCATTATTTGGAGTGGAAAACGACCATGGTGGGAAATCCACCCACATACAGAGTGAGAGAGCTGTTTGGCGGCACACGACTCACCCAGCACAAACACACACACACACACACACACACACATACACACACACAAACACAAAGAAAAGAGGTTTTGTAAAAAACATGTTGGGATCTCAGCTTATACACTTCATTTATAAACCATTGACCACAGTGTCCTTTCTTTCCCATTGATTTCTTTCAGGCAGGCAGATCTGACATGTGTGTGCCTTGTTAGAGTGAGGGGATGCCTTATCTGTCCTCCACCTGAAGGAGTCAGGTGAACAGAACCAGCTGGAAAGAAAGCACCAGTTCACTTCAAGCTAACATCATAGTTGACGCTTCAGCTGCAGGCATATATTAGCACAAATGCAGATGATCACGCCAAAAGCAGGCAATATTGTGATGATTCAGAATATTGTGAACATTTTACGCTTCTATGAACATTCTGAAACGTAAAAATTTCAAGAACAATATTAACACTGAAAAAATAATGCTAAACTAATAACACAGCACAGAGAAGGAGCATTCTCTGTGGTAGTTACAGAAAAAAAAAAAAATTTAGCAAATCAAACTGTTACATTGGATCCACTATACATTGTGCTGCAATATCCTGACCAAACTTGTTTAAAGTTGGGGTTGTGAAGTTGTAAAGTTACGATCATGGAGTTATGAGTTTTGTCTAGTCAGAAATGATATATTAAAATTCCGTATTCTGGAGAATATTCACACGATTCAAGTTCTGAAGCTAGTTGCAGTTGTGCCTGTACACAACTTTTCTACAAGTGTTTTTCTACTTTAGGTTGATTAGGCTGGAAATATTTTATAATTTATAGGCTGGAATGATTATAAATATAATAATTATTTATTTATAAATAATTTATAGCTATGCAATAAAATATGAATAACTGCAGCCCACTGAAAATTGAAAAACACACTCTTTCTAGTTGCATTGTCAATAGTAATGTGATTAATCTCTCAGCTGAATCTAAAAGTACAATATGAAGTAGAAATAGAATAAGAGTCTATAACTGTAGAAATAACTGTAGTGTGGTGGGGAATGGGGGAGGCCTAAGCCACCACTAAACCAATTCAATGCTGCTTTATCAAAAAAGACAAGATTACAAAGGTCATATCTGGACTTTGGAAACTGTGAATCTGCTTTTCAGCTTTTAGAAAAAAAAACAAAACAAAAACAGGCGTTCTAGCCACTTCAGTGTGCTTGAATGATGAAAAATAGGGATTTTCACCCTAACCGGCTACAAGTCCACCTTAAACACATTTCTCACTGGTAGGGCTGCACTTTTTTTATTGGGACTGAAGCACACACCAATTGTCTGGCATGATTACAAGTGAGTGCTGGGACACGTGGGCATACCAGAGCACACAGACACTTGAAGGGTGCAGGGGCATATGGAGGAGATATTCCCGGGACTAAATGACAGGGGGTATCATTTTATTAAGTCTATTAAAATGCCTTTCAACTCCAGGCAGGGGAGAAATATTAAACTTAGAACCGAGCCAATCCAACCACCTCTTGTCCAGGTCAAGGAAGAGTGACAGAATTACCATCGCGCTGAAGCTCAGATGGCAGGGATGATAAAACAAGTCCTGAACGTTTCCTCTCGCTTGTCGGCTTCACTTCCTCCTGTTTATTAGCATTAGTATAAAGCAGTCTCCTCCGCTTTCACAGCCATGCGGCTGACGGTCGGAGAGAAAGCAAAAACACTATAGATCTGAGATATATCCCTTACTCTAAACAGAGCAGTGGTGTGTGTGTGTGTGTGTGTATGTGTGTGTGAGGCAGTAGCAGGCCAGGACATTCTTTTGTTAGGTGTAAATAGCAACCGTTCTTCTGTTAGCATGCTAACAACACTGTTAACTACTCTGGCTCTTGGTTTAGGAAAGACAACACAGGAATTCCAGTGCACGAGTGGAATTGGAGCCATCTGGTTGACGTGAAGCTTAATTTCAGTGGCCTCGTACCACAAACAGTAAAGAGGAGGCTGGGGTGTGTACTGATGAGCCGGGCAGGCCGGGTGGTCCTTTTACAGGGGAGAGGCCTCTGTCTGTCTGAGAACCCCCTGATAGCCTCTTTATTATTGTCTGTAGAGCACATGACTGGGGTTCTCATTGAGAAAGTCTTCGGTTCATCCCTCTGTTCTTTCCTGAGGAAAATCTCCAGCTGGAGATTACAGAGCTGTTTAAAACAAAAACCCTCCACACAACTCCCAGTGCTCCTGTATGAGGGACTCCGGAGCGACGGAAGAGACCAGAATAGCTCAGCCAATCTCCTGGCACCTCACAGCCCATTATAGTCAGTAAATAAAGCAGAACGCTTTCTTGTTCAGGACAACTTCTGGACAAGCTAAAGAAGAAGAAAACACTCAGATACACACACCTTGTTCTAGTCTGCAGTCTTCACATCTTCATGCACACAGTAGGACATCGGCCCAGACTAATTGCAACACTTCTAGATTCCAATTCTAAGTTCATTTGTTGGATCGGACAATAGAGCTAGTCATCTTCACAACACTGCCCCCTCCCCCCAAATTTAATAGCGTGAAACCATTCTCCTGAAGTTTACTGAGGGTTCACCAGAGTTTCTCGGAAAGCAGCAGGGATCTGGAATCATTATAATGTGCGCAGAGCATTCCAGCAATTGAAAAGTGTGTTAATTTATACTAGCCCATTCCGAATGCCAAGGATTGTTTGAAGAATATTAATACATCACAAAAATCTCTTGGTTCCGACTCTCGTTCTTGACCCCCACCCCGCCAACCAACAAACAAACACACACACACACACACACACGCACACACACACGTGCACACAAACACACACATACACACATGTATATATACACTCTCAGACACACTAATATTGGATCAAATTTCAGCGAATAGGAAATGCATGTAAACACACAGTGACTCGCCATGGCAACTCCGTTGAGTCTGACAGTATGTTTACACTCTGGAGAACTTGGTCCTTTTTCATTTTCCTGGTTGTTAGGAGATCCAGTTTCTATGGTAATTGTTGCGCTTAGACCGACGCTCCTTGTTTTAGGGAGTTGGTCACGTTGCAGTTATGCAGACATGCTGAAATCATTAACTTCTGCATCTCACTCGCACAGACAAAGCCGAAGAGGGCTTCATTAAATTTAATTTCATTTCACTTTATGGCCAAAGGTTACATGAATTCTCCTTAAAATAATACCACGAAGTACCATGTTGTCCACTTTCTTCTTGAAGAATGTGTTCGTCATGTGATATCTTCACACTACTGTCCTTACAAAGGCATCTTTAAAAAAAACAAAAAACACACAGAACCAACCAACATTTGGCTTCTTTATCTGGCCTTTGTGGTGCACAACTCTGTGGTGCACAGCATCTACTGAGCCTGCACTGAGATGTGTCACCATGTAAACAATCTACCTTAGTTGTGATACTAACAATAATAGTAATGGGCAGCACCAGCAGAGCTCCATAAAGGGGATAATGTGGAAAAGGACCAAGATAGATGGAGGGAGGAAGAGAGAGAGAGAGGGAGAGAGAGAGAGAGAGAGAGAGAGAGATGGCAGGAAAGATGCAATGATAGAGGAAACTAAGCAAGGTAATGCAGACGGAACATGCAATCTGACTAAACAATCTCGAGAGATTCAGGGCACAGGAGTTGTGTGGGCGAGGACAGCAGGAAGAATGAACAGAAGGGAAGAGCAAGCAGACGACGCAGTGGACACGGGCAAAAAGGAAACCCACTTCTTGCGCATGAAACCTAAAAGGAGCAGACTGATCCAGGTGCACAAACAAAGCAGATGAGAAATGAATGAACTGGATCGTAGAGATGGAATGAAAATGAAAGGAATAAACAGTGGAGGAGTTTGCCAGATAAACTCCCTCCAGGGCTGAGCTACAAAGTGTTTTCAGCTACAGACAGATTCTTCTGCCTCACCTGCCTTACTGCACTCTCTCTCGCTCTCTCACTCTCTCTCTCTCTCTCTCTCTCTCTCACTCACTTACTCTCAGCTTATGTCTTCCTTAGGCAGGCCACAGCTGAGAAAAGGAAGAATGCATGGGATGGAGTAGAACGACAGGGTTGATCAAGATGTTAGGATGGTGCTACAAAGCTAAAAGAATTGCTACAGTGCTTAAGGGGCTTTGTGCTGTTTTTCCATTAACCTCATCACTAACAAAAGATTATTATTACGATGCTCTCTCGAGATGGGCTTCTCATTAACGCCTTATGAATGATTTATCACAGTACTGTACAGTTTCTTCAAAGGGCAGACGCAGTACAAACAGTTTACAATAAAATACAATTAAAAAATGGAATGTTTCTACTGATTTTCTAGGCCACTTCACACCATTAAACTTCTAGTCCTGTGTGTGAGGGTAACGGGGCTAAAATATAGCACCTCCTAGTGGAAACCAGGGGCAAGGGTGTAACTTTGTGCTGAACATTGGGGGGGGGGTCAAGATCTCTGTGTAAATAAATAAATAAATACATTTGTTTTAAACGCATCACCAATTATTTACACTAATGATTTTTTGTAGATAAGCTAAAGAACAGCTAACCAGATATTTCTGTTAATTCTCAACTCACCATTTCAGTCACAGACTACATCTTTTTGTAACTAACAAGCCTACAAACATGCGCCATCATTCACCGTATGTCTGTGTGTGCAGGCGTGTGCACTCGAAATGAGTGGAGTAACCTCTGAACCTTTCTGCCTATGCTCTGAACTAACCATCAGCAACTAGCTGTCAATGACAGTGTTAAGCAGGAGGGATGGCAGATAGGTAAACGATGCCAAAACTGACATTGGTCCTAGAGAGTAGGCTACATCACTGGCAGCCTCTGGCTTTTCCTAACAGGAGGCTAGGCTGGCAATCGAACAACTAACTCCAGTCAACAAATCATCAGCTAACTTAACAATACGGATATTTACCTCCTTTTGGTCAGGACATTTTTTCTTTTTGCAAGTGGTTGGTCTCAACCAACAATTAAAAAGTGTCGTCTGTCTGCCTCTTTTCATGTCTGATGGCTCCACAGTTCAGTCAGCAAGCATTTACTTAGCACCAGCAACTGCACTAACAAACATACAGCAAATAGTGAAGGTTTGGTAGAGAAAGCGGGTTGGGTAATACCAAGTATTCGGCGAAGGAGTGGGGTGGGGGGGGTTACATTACCAGATGATTAAACATGCAACTATTTTGCTGGCAATCATTGAAATGATTAAAGAAAATCAACAA
This sequence comes from Hydrocynus forskahlii, assembly GCA_037974365.1. NCBI lineage: Eukaryota > Metazoa > Chordata > Actinopteri > Characiformes > Alestidae > Hydrocynus > Hydrocynus forskahlii. The sequence goes on along the minus strand of JBBPCX010000114.1, from coordinate 36,055,830 downwards.
GCTATTTATGCAAGATAATTCATAATTTTATGAACTGGAATGCTGTGATTATATTGGGGGGGTTATATTGGCTGGATCTGATTATTGGGGGGGTCATGACCCCCGTAACCCCCCTGGAAATTACGCGCCTGACCAGGGGTAGCCTTGAGCACTAAATGGGTTCCTTGATGAGAAAAAAGCTGATTCATCATCAGCGGCAGGAAAAGGCAGAGTTTGCTACCAAAGCTAAATTAGTATGGGGTTAATCTGACTATGTCCTCAGTGACCTGGTCAAAACTGTCATCTTGCTGGTGGAGAAACTAAAACAGACTGCTATAACTTGTGTGTTCCTGCATATAAAAAGAAAACCTAACTTCTCACTGCACCTGAACAATTATTTCTTGAGTATATTAAGCTTACTGTTATATTCAGTAACTGACATTCTTCAAGTGATGTCTTTCAGCGAGTATATAAAAATCTATATTCAGACATGAGGATAGTGGCGGACCGCAGACTCTTGACACATCTTTATTTATATGTTAGAATTAAAGTGATCAATGTCAGCTTTGTTGTGACGGCTTGTCTAAATGTCACTCTTAACCCCGCAGGATGGCTGCACTGTCTCTGTCAACAAGACCGTATGATGGATCCAGCAGCACTGGATACACAGTGTAAAAGGTAATTAATGCACCAGCACTTTAGTCACATGCACACACACACACACACACACATTTTTGACAACCCTCAAAAAATGTACATGAACTACACAGTCAAGTAGTCAAACACAAACACCCCAAGCAGAACCTGGGCCGACAACACAGCAGTCGCAATCAATTCAAGTTTGCATTTGGGCCTGGGCTCTCATTAAGCTGTAGATTCAGTCCAGTCTCCAGAGGGATGTTCTTTTTCTCTTGTTAAGAATCAAACCACTTAATCCCCCTCCCACTCACTTATGGTGCCTTTCAGCCAAAACCCAACAAACAGAAGATTGAGGGATGTGTAAAAATCCACAGAGAGAAAAGATCGATCACTGTTCCAAGATGCCGTTCAGGGGAGACAAAGAAAGGAATGGACAGGAGAGGAAAGAAATGGGAATGGTAGGGAAAGAAAGGAAAGGAAAGGCGAGGAAAGGAAAGGAATGGAAAGCAAAGGAAAGGAAAGGAAAGGAAAGGAAAGAAAGGGGAAAAAAGGAAAGGATAAGAAAGAAAAGAAAAACATTTAAGGTGCTATGAAGTCACTTCCTTCAGCTGCTTTGTTCACTTTTCTCTTTTCCACAGAAACACTGCTAAACAAGAAATGCATGAGATCCACTACTTTTCTATTTCCCTGTAGCTGCTGTTCAAAAACCACAACTTGTTTTACAAGATTTTCAAAATTTGCTTCAGTTTATTTACTTGACATAGATCGTGGGCTTTATTAAAACAGGCCAATTATCTATAAGCTGCAATTTACATTTCCTAACAGATGTGTTTTAGTAGCAATGATAGAACATGAGTATGAAAAACCATTCAAATGTTGCTGGCTTCGGTGGACCATTTTCATTCACCATCAATTACAATTACACGGAAGCCAGTGTCAGCACCTATACTGCCTTGATGAATTACTGTACCATCATTTCAGCAGAATACCTGGCATTCATCAATACCTGGCTGTCCTGTCAGAAGAGACAGTTTATTCCCTAGAAAAAGACAGAGGAACACATTTCCATACAGTTTCCATTTTCCATACCCATGTTCTCTATTCCCTTGGCCTTCCCATTAACTTCACTCAGCCGGCTCAAACCATCTCCTGCTCTTCGTTAAGGTGGCGCAGACTTGTTGATGAGGTTTAGGTCACGGTAGGACTTACCATGAGCTTTAAATATTAAAGGACTTCACTCTATGGTCGAATGTTGTGGGTCTTTTTTCCACAAACCACCTCAGGAGCAGGGCATGCTTTTGCAGAAAAGATGTGGGTGACCATTGACTCCTTGTGTTTGCTAATGCTGCCTTATAGTTCCGACTCAAAACATTTGAACACCAAACGTGTTTAGCTCGATCACCATATGGAATAAATGGACAATTCCGATTTATTCATTTGTTTATTTGCCGAACTATTCCATGAGCTGCCTAGCCTCACTGATGTTGGCTTTAACATTTCACAGATGAGTGTGTTCCCACAACAGCTGGGTAATACAGTAGCAACTAAATTACCTACATCTAACTGAAGATTAACTTTAGCTAGACATTAACATTTCTTTTTTGAGTGAAGTATAACATTACCATCTCCACCCTGGCAAGTTGGGCACCACTGGAACTAAATGCTTAAAGTTATTCTAAAAATGTAACTGCATCTCTCTGGTTCACCTTAGTAGATTCACACCAATTACAGTTTAAGGCAGTGCAGTTTGCTGCTGCTGAGAGCAATTCATTAGACCTGACAGTGTAGATCAGACTTTACTGTAACCATTTGGGTATAGTGACAGAAATAAAGAATGACAGACTCTTTGCTTGGTTAGAGATTATCTATGTGGTCATCTGGAATGCCTTAATGCAAAGTACCCTTTGGATGTCCTTCCCCTGCAAAATCTTTCCTCATCCATTTGACCACTGAAACAGGACTGCTTAAAATTGGACCGTGGAAATGAAAAGTAGGTTTCTTTTGTTCGCTTGTTTTCTAAATTCTTCCAGTAGAATGATGTGCTAAAGATACTTTCCAAGCATTGCTTCCAGTAATATTGGAAGATTAAATTACAGTGGGGCAAGAAGAGCTGGATTACTCTTTATGGTAGGACTGGAAATGGTCTTAGCAGGGTAAAAACAATGACAAGTTTGGTCAAGCCATTGGTCAAGACAGTTGATTTTCAACTGCTGCATGTCACTTTTTTGTAAGTGTTGAAGGTTGGAGTTTGGAGCTTTAAAGAACGTTGGCAAAAATCCCATTCAACCTACTGAATTTAGATTTGAGATTTTCATTTTAATATGCTTCTCTGCTGAGCAAGACTTTGTTGTAGCTTATTAAATCCAGACACTAGTTGCTAAAAAGAATTTGACGGCAGATAAAAAGCTAGTCAGCTATATCAAAGCAAACCTCCTGTACTGCTGTCTATGCATCCCAGACAAACAGTAGCAGGATCCCATCAGATGAGAGATATGCAGTCAGCTCCTTAATTATTGGCACGCTTGATAAAAAAGGGTTATTAAATAAATTATGGAAAAATGTCTTTGAAGAAAACAAAAATCCTCACCAAAAAGATTGTTTTTGTTTTGTTTTAATAAAACCACATTTCACAATTACTGTCGCCCCCGCATTTGGTTCTTCGTGCAACCTCTCTTCAACAAAGTAAGAGGAATGCCTCATAGTGCTTTATGAACTTGAAGAACACAGAGCAAAAACAAGAGTCTTTTGCAGTCTCTTTTTCAGCTCACCATACTAGCCTTCAATAGAGTTTAGGTCAGATGGGAATGGGATGTCGACTGCTTGATTTTTTGGTCACTGAACCATTTTTGAGTGGATCTGAATGTACGTTTTGGATACTGCCAGAAGATCCAATCACAACCCACTTTCATCTTTCAGAGGGAGCCAGACTTTTTAAGATTTTCTGGTACTTCATGGCAGCCATGTATTTTAACAATGTTCCCAGCCCCAAAAACAACACAGATGCTCCACCAAAAGCGGGTTTGAAGTTCTTCGTTGTATAACGATCCTTCTTTTTATGGGAACTATACAACCTGGTTCCAGGAGCGTTGTGATGTTAAGATGCAAAAAACATTGTGGCAAAAACTGTGAATGTAGCCTGACTTGCATATAATTTTCTTTATAAACATTCGTATCGAAACAACAGGTACACATGCCTGTCAGTAACTGACTTCATGGACGACTGGAGAAGCTGTGCAATAAACTGTACTGCATCTGACTCCAGTGCACCACACAGCATTAGTTTAGAGGCTGTTGCAGTTTTGCTTCTACGGAAATGTGGATCAGTTACAGTCTTCTGGGCGCCTCCATTCAGCTGAATGGGCTCTCCACATGTCAACAAGAAAAAAAATTCAACTCTGTCAGGTAAGACTTGAGGAGGGGGCTTGTGTGTTACCTCAGCATTGAATGGTGTATGACGGCTGTGCTAGTCTCTAGTTACTGCTCATCGCTGGTGGAGTTTGTGACTGTTAGGTGTAGACTATTTTATTTACTATGAGGATTCACCTTTTTCATGGTAATGGTACACTTTCCACATAGCACTACTGCAGAAAACAGTCCATCTGGACCATCACTAACTACCAGACAACTTCACACTTCTATGCACAGTTTGAAGCTCAGAAGGCATGGCAGTACAGAAGACCAACCCTCTCCCCAGTGACGAGGTCCTCTGCCTAACCATGGCGAATGTGAGGAGAACTTCGTCTAGAGTTAACCCATGATAAGTTGCTGGACGATTCCTGAACATTTCTAAGCTGAATGTTCAGAAGCTGGCCCTGTGGTGGGCTGGTGCCCTGCCCAGGGCGAGTCCCCGATTCATGCCCGTAGACTCCGGGATAGGCTCCGGTAACCCGAGACCCTAGGAAAATGATAGAAGGTGGCAGGCTCCCTGGGTCTACATAGCTGCCTTCCCCTCTATTTTAACCACCCTTCAGACAGTGAGTGTCTGGGGGACATATGAGGGCGGTTCATAACCTTCGGTGGTTATGGTTCTGTCCCACATATGTCCCCCCAGATTTGAATCGCACTTTAGTCTCATACACAAAAAACACTTACGAAACTACATTCTTACACATAGGGCCCTGGAGGGTGAAGGGGATGCGCGGGTCCCCGTGGGCTGCTTTGGCAGCAGTCTCCATGGGACTACGTAGCTGCCTTCCCCTCTACTTTAACCGCACTTTTGACAGTGAGGGTTCGGGGGACATGGGAGGGCGGACCATAATCTTCGGTGGTTGTGGCCCTGTCCCACATATGTCCCACTAGATTTTACTTGCACTTTAGTTTCATACATAACATTCAACATTCATAAAACATATGTATGTGTGTTTGTGTTTGTATGTGTATGTATATCGCCTCGAAAAAAGCTGTGACGTCCAGGCGTCATCCGCCACACCCCTTCGTCCTTGAGCTGGGTTGTTTATGTTTGGGCGTGGTGCTTAGCAACCCGGCACGAAGATGGGGTGGCGTGGCGGACGAGGCCCGGACGTCACAAAAGCAAAAAAAAAATGTGGAGGATATCTGCAGTTTCTGCGCTAGTGCGGGGGTTTCAGCAAACAATGATTAGTTCGGTTCTCAGAAAAAATCTGCGATGGACTGAAACAGCGACTGCTGATCAGCATTAAAGTGGGGGTTTACTGTGTATGTATATGTGTGTGTGTGTATGTGTATATGTGTGTATGTATGTATATATGTATATGTATATACATATGTATACGTATGTGTATGCGTAAGTGTGTATATATGTATGTGTGTGTGTTTGTACATTATATCTATGCATATTGCTATTATTTTTATTATTATTATTATAAATATATAAAAATCTCTGCTCCCTGGCGGCAGCGGGGGGATCTGGCTGGTGGGCCTGGGGGTAAGGCTGGCTGCACTCAGGGGGTGCTGCTGATCTCCGACGGGGTATCAGCTCACTCCCAGCAAGGGCGGTGGGTAACAACATCTAGAGCCGCTGTCTGGTGCATCTGCAGCGTGTGTGTGTGTGTGTTTGTGAGAGTGTGTGTGTATGTGTGTGTGTGTGTGTGTGTGTCTTTCAGAGAGAGGCATACTTTTTAAGATTTTCTGAATGAATAAATAAAGACAAAATTTCAAGTAACAAGAGGGGCTTACACCGCACCGTTAAAGCTCTTGGTAAAACAAAGATGTCTGGCACAACATGGCATCCAGCTTCACATCCTGCTTGCTAAACTACCCTTCAAGACAGATTAAACTTTTTTTTTAAATAAAAAAAAATGTAAACTTGGTATAAAATGATAAAACAAACAAACACTTTTAGTATCATTTTTGGGGATTTTGTGGAAGGTTTCTGATATTCATTAAAAAGTTCATAGAGAGCAGCTCTATGCTCCAAGGGCATTATGACATCATCAGCTGTAAAACTATAAGAGGACAAGTTAATTGTGACATCATTACACCGCCGTGATCATCTCAGCAATTGGAAAAGCATCATCTGGCAGGAGCAGAAGCAAATTAACCAGTGATGGAGAACATGAACCCATGTGAACCCATTCCAGTATGGAACTATGATGGACATCACGGTACAGTTCAGTACCCACAGGTGGCATCTGCTGATTTCTCAGGTCCAAGTGATGTAGGAGCCCACCTACACTCATCCCTTAGCAATGGATGGATCCCATGGACCACAGCGCCAGCCGCAAGGACACCAGCACCATCCTCACGGGCCCCAGCACCAGCCGCAAGAACTCCAACACCAGTCGCAAGGACCCCAGCACCAGTCCCAAGGAACCAGCCCCATTCCCAAATAACCCAGCACCAGCCCTGAGGGTCCCAGCACCGGATTGCGTACCACACCCACCCCCGAACCGCGGCTCAAAATGCCCGGGCCGATTTTTTTGTCCCAGTCCAGCCCTGGGTACCACTGTCTTCCGCAGAGAGACAGAGAAAGAAAGTGCAAGTGTGACTGAATCTCCTCCGTTTGAAGCCCCACTTTCCCCCTGTCTCTCCTCCCTCTGCCTCGCTCCTCTTCTTGATTTTCGCAGGATAACAGTGGTGTGCAGTGTGGGATAACAGTCGTGTGCAGTGTGTCCGAAAAGCGCACTCGTTCTCTATGTAGGGCACAGTAAAAGAAACCCGCAGTGCATGATGGTATGTGTGTATTCATGTAGTGTACAGTGTCTGGATTTTGGCGAATTTTGTAGTGCCCTAACTAGTGGGTGAAATTGATGGCTGGAATTTCGGACAACACTACAAAATGGCTGATTCACTACATAGTGCCCTACATAGTGAACGAGTGCACTTTTCGGACACGGCATATGAAAGGCAGTGAGGAGGACAAGAAGAAAATGAGTAAGAGAGAAGAAAATGAGGCCTCTGCAGACACCCAGGGCTTCAGTAAGGAAGCCAAGATCAGCACTGTTATAGAGGATGGATTCAAACATAGAAAAATTAACAGTGTTAAGAAGAGCCAGTCTGGTCCAAAGACTACAGTCAGAGGCTGGCTAAGAAATGCCCGTGGAGATTCAGGTCTTTCTTAGGCTGAGCTTGATAACTCTCGAGCAGATGAGTGTTAGCCAGAAACTGCCTCCAAACAGTTCTGATGTGAGCAATTCTGGAAATTCTGAAGCTGAGGAGCGGTCCAGCAGCCGAGATAACAAGCATGGAGAGAGGCGAAATACAGACAGCCAGAAGGATGAGAAAAAGAGCGAAAGGGCATGGGAGGAATAAAATGCCAGACAGAAAGACCAAGACTGGCAGTGAGGAGAACGAGAAGAAAAAGATTAAGAGATAAGAAAATCATGAGGCCTCTGTCTCCAACAACAGAGACACTTACAGTGCTAAGAAGAGTCAGGGCAGTCTGAAGACCACTCCTTAACGTTCTTTGAAAGATCACGAAAGAAATGGACTGCAGGAGGAGCCCAGACTGGAAGAAGCCGGGACACCCAGTGCGAGTCCAGTGTCCACCTACTCTGCGAACATCACGACTCCACTGCAGGAGAACGAACTCAGGAGCGTCTCCGGAAAAGACCAGAACAACAACGACCGGTAGAGTGGAGGTGAGTGGTGTCTGATGAACTTCATCAAGAAGCTGGGCCTCAAACTCCCAAACAAACAGTGACCTCGCAGCCTTCACAGCCCACTGCTGACCATGCTCTCCGTCAGCCTCTTCCTCTCCCTCAGTAATGAAAATTTAAAAAAAAGAAAATGAATGAATGTTTAGAAGTTGTTCACAGCAGCTGGGAGATCTTCTCACAGACGTCTTCAGTATCTCTCTGAGCACCAGCATGCCTCAAAGCAACCACTACTATCATCCCAAGAAGCCCAAGAAGTCTTTGTTCTGCTGCCTCAATTGCTACCATCCTGTCGCATTCACATAAATCATCTTGCAAAGGCTCATCATGAGGCTCATAAACTCGAGAGCTGCCCCTTCGCTGGACCCACTCCACTGTTGTTCAAGTTGATGAACCACATTATCAAGTTGACTGATGAAACAAATGTTGACCAGTGGAACTACGAGACAGTGTACAGGGAGGAGGTGCAATGACTAACGGGCTGGTTCAGAAACAAAGCGGACAAAAATGGTTGTGGACTTAAACAAAGCACTCCATTTTCACTTCCACAGATGCTCAGACTGCCCCAAGCACTAAGTTCCTTGATGTTAACATTGTGGAGAACCTCACGTTCACCAGTTCCACTGCAAAGAAAGCCCTAAAGCACTATAGAGAGCATTGTGAGCAGCTGCATCACTTGGTTACCCACACCGCCTCGGACTGATAGTGAGAACCTACAGCAGATTGTGAAAACAGGTGAAAAGATCATCTGGGTCTGTCTCGCCTCTGTCACAGGCATTTACACCATACACTGCATCCGCAAAGCCGCCAGCGCTGTGGATGACCCCACCGACCCCTTTCACACTCTCTTCTCCCTCCCTCTGTCCGGCAAACGGTTCCTTAGGATACGATCCTTCACTGCCAGGATGGGAAACAGTTTCCTCCCTCAGGCCATCAGAATCCTGAATCGAAACTGTACTTCCAACTCACAAACACACCCCTGAACATCATTTTCCTAAACACACACACACACATACTGTTCCCCCATTAACTAAAATCATACCTGAAATGCTCCTTGTGTAATCTTGTGTTGTCTTTGTGTTGCACCACAGCCCTGGAGGAGCATTGTTTCGATTCACTGAGTAATGTGTTGATGGTTAAAATTAACATCTATTTGATAACTAGAGTTAAAAAGTATGGCACACCTGCCAAATAATTTGGGATGGAGGCTTTAGAAGACCCCAAAAATTCTACCTAATGACTGTGAGAAATATTTCAGTCTCTATAACCATCATGCCCATTGTCGGGATAAAGTAATCATGCATCCTCTCCGCGTCAGGTTCACTGCTGCTGATATAAACGTCTTAATTATTGCCCTAACAGTGGATATGAGCACTTCTAGATTTTAAAGCCACTGTTGGATTTATTAAGATCAGCATACTGTTCATATTGCATTAGAGTATCCCCTGTAATCTTCTCCATAATGATGAATGACAGAAGATATTTGCTGTCTGCGTCTCCACCTGACCACCATTTACACTCAACTGTAACAGGCATGTTCAATAGGAGATTGAGCTAATTAATCATTTTTACCGATGGTGCCAATAATGAAGGAGCTGACTGCATGCCCTGGAGTCTACCCTCCCCCTTCCCAATACGTTCCACTCACTGCATCTTAAACGTCACCATTGCTTCCCAGACTTATTGAACTTTCATTGGTGGTCAAAGCATCTATATTTGTTTTCACTATCCTTTCTTCACCACCCCACAGAAGCCATTCCTCTTCACAGAGCCTGAAGGTCAACTTCAATCAATACCAGTGGCTGAACAAGTGATGTATTGAAGAGACGGATTTCTGTTCATTTTTTTAAATCAACAACTGGTTGCTTCATTAATTTCATAAGAGATGGAAAAGCGCCTTGGGGAAAACTGGTATTCTTTCAAGTACCCTGCATGAACCTAAAAACATCAAGCTTCTATCGATGCATCCTATTTCAAGTCTCGCAAGCCCCTCAGTCCACTTCTCACTTATATTTTCCTGTAGATTCTAATCTAATAAGAAGCTCAAGCTCAGGCAAATTGCAGCACTGCCCTATTAGAGCTAATTTGACCACTTTCGGATGCAGCCCAAGCGAACAATGGCCCTCTTCTCAGGACATAAGGAGAGATTCCATACTTGCGGCTGGTGGTTGAACCAAACAGTGATGAAAGACTGGAAGAATTCCACAAAATTCCCTAAAAGGAGTGATCCCCCCCCCCTCAATATACAGTATATGTATTGGCACCAAGAGCGCATGCAAAAATCTAAGTTATCATACAGCTTGGTTTTGTTTGCAAAAATGATTATTGTTATTATTAATAATATTATTAAGGAAACCAAAATAATTTTAGTCGATTTCTTGATTAAAATCTTTATGAATCAACAGTGATTACATGGCAATTTGCATCTTAAATATTTGGAATTGTTGCTGAGTTAAGTCTGTTTTGATTGCTTGGCCTTTTTGTTTTACTCTGCTCAATTACTCAGTGAATCTGCAAAATAATTGGTGTGTTGATTGCTAATGTCAGCGATTGCAACACTACTATGGCATGATCAAATAGTTTTAATTTTTTTTTAAATCTCAAAGTGAACATGTCCTCTGTAAAAAAAAAAAATTCTGACAGCACAATCTCAAAGTGAACATGTCCATCTGTACTTAACAACATAACAAAGAAGAGGCACCTAGCAAGCAACTTAGTAAGTAACCTCAGCATTGTTGAAATGAATACAAGACAAGGACAACACAAAAATACACAATGAGAGCAAAAAGGCAGTACCAGAAAGGAATATGTCTCTCCCTGACAGCCGAGTGCGGGGGGAATCCTGGGACCATGAACTAATGAATGTGTGAAGAAGGGTAAGTGGAACTCATGGCAAAGGAAGACTGATGCCCTCTTTCTTCATCAAGGCATTCAGAAAACACACACATACAGTACGCAGACGTGTACACACACAATTTATCTGGATGCAAGGTTAAAGAAAGAAAATCCATATAAAAGCCAAGACTGTGCTAAATTATGGAAGAGCAGAGAAATCACGAAATTGAAATTTTCTTGCCTGAAGCTGTTTTTTGATTGGAGCTGGGTTTCATCATGCAAGATATATATCGCTGCCTGTTAAACTCCTTAGCAGAAGCAAGTTTAAGGTTCTGTCCTTAAACTCTGATAAAGCAGCACTTATCAGGCTTTTCATCTCAGAGTTTAATTCCTAATAAATAAGGCTCACACAGCACACAAGCTACTGCAGCGGTGCTAGTTGAGTATAGTGTTGTCTATGCAATAAGCAAGTAGTTTCACGTAAGAGACCTTTAAATAAAGGGGGATCACAACCCGTGGAAAGAAAGTCTAATTCCGAAACTTTATGAAAAAGCAGAGAACAATCCGGGCTGTTCATCTATTGTAACTTCCGCACTGTCTGAGAGCAAACAATTAACTCGAAATGAGGTATGGTAACACAGAAAATCCCTTTGCTTTGCACACAGTAGAAAATGTCAAGAATGCTCCTCTCCACTGAATAAAAAAACTGTAATTAGCCAGCACTTGATTCTCTTCTGAGTGTTCCTCATTAACGACTTATCGCCGCATCCTTAGCTGGCTTTGAGCGAAGCTGAATGTTTGATTAAAGCTTGAGACGCTGAAGACACTGCCTTGATTAATATTTCAACCGGCACAGGAACAGTGTGGTTTTAAAGGAATGCTCCACTCTGTGGAGGATCCTCCAGACTTAATGAAACTGCAAGGCCTGCTCTTTTAGGGGCCTGAGCGCACAAAGCATTATTAACGCAGCACGTGCTGGCTTCATCTGGTTTTGGTTACTCAAGAATCATCAAGGAAGTGCAGAGTTTCTCTGCCCTGATTGGCCAGGAGAAGCCAGTGCCCCTGTCTCTGATTGGCCTGTCTGTAATGGACCCCCTCTAGAGCTGTGAGGGCCTATTCTGGTGCGTCGAAGCAGCGGCCAAATTTTTAAAGTTCAGCTAATTGGATGAGTGTGTGTTTGTGTGTGTGTGTGTGTGTGTGTGTGTGTGTTTGTGTGTGTGTGTGTGTGTGTTTGGGGGTGGGGGGTTCTCCCTGGTGCTTTCACAAACAAAGTTCACTTGCCTCAAGTTGGGAGTTTGTACAATTAGCAAAGCTATTTATACCCTCTGGTTAGAAATGGGCCCTCAGCGTTTCGTAGAAGATGCAGTAAGCTGAGGTGTTTCACAGGTTAGCTAGCCTAGCGAACACAGACCACAGCAGCTGGAGGCCATATGTAGACAGCACATGGCTGAACTGAGGTCAGGTGCCACAGACTCTAAGCCTGGGGCCCCTCTAGAGCGGGACAGCCCTTATAGACTTACTGAAGGATGTGAAGGCGAGGGGAGCTTTCCCAAGGAATAAAATAAAATGTGCTGAGAAGTCGCCAGAAAAAAAAAAAAAAAAAAAAGGACAGAAATAAAATAAAGGCTGTTTTTATGATGAGATGAAATGAGATCTGTTTTCAAAGAATATAATTACTGGCCAGTGAACAATATTTCTGATGGTTCACAGCAGAGCAATAATTCTTCTATGACTGCCCTTAGATGGATATCAGATTTATTGTGCGTCCATAGAAAACCTCATATTATGCAATGCTGTAGTGTAAATGCGAGTTCAGCCACTGATCCAAAACAGTCCAGGAAAGCTGTCCAGAAAAACTGTCATATGAATTGATAACATTTGAGAGATGTCTGGCCGGTGAAACTGCAGCAGTTAGATGGTCCTGAGTCTGAAAAGGCTGTCTAGTTATCATGTTATTCTAAGTTTTATACCTCTCCGTTCTAAGCCCTTGGGAAGCAAATTACCTCAAATCTCTGATCTCATGCAATCTTATTATTGAGATATAATTGCAAGCGTTTCTAATGATAATGTTCGAGCCTAATGAATCATTAAAAGGCACTTGGTTCAGCGAGAAACCTCTGTCTGCACGATAAAGCGTAACTTCCATTCGTCTGCTCGAGACCGCGGGAAAAGGTGGGAAGCATTGCTGTTTCATGCATTTACAATTCAGCCTCTCAGGAAAAGTAATCAGGACAATCTAGTGTACCTCTGCTATTTTGCAATATCTGACTGCCTCAAAATGATTCTGAATTCAATTACAAAGATGAGTGCATTCCAGAGCAGGCTAAGTAAATCTCTCATTTAGATACAAGCACTGACAGTAAAATTTGATTTTGAGGCATAGCGGGGAAGGAAAATTCCACTTTAGAAGATTCAGAAATGCAAAAACGGGTACCTGAGAGTGTGTGTCAGTTCATACGAGAGACGTTTTGTGTGTGTGTGTGTGTGTGTGTGAATGTGTGTTTTAAAGACAGCTCTTTGAAGTAGAGGCTGGAGCAGAGCAGGAGACTGCCTGGTAGGCTGTAATGAGGCTGAGGAGAAGGCAGGCTGACGGAAACTGGGTTGACAGCAGGGCTTTGGTGGCGTTTGACTCTCCATAAAGTTCAGTGTGCCCGAGGCCCCAATAATGAAACAACGCGCCTGAGAAAAAAAACCAAAAAAAAAACAAAACCCAAAAACACCAACATATCACACTCGGTATATCTCTAAACGTATTCATTACAGAAACAAAGAAGCACAATTTCCCTCTCTGTGCTTAATGAGCTGAGGTGAAGAAAAACTGGAAGTGGTTATGCTAATAAAGCAGACAAGTTCCCTATTACCCAAACATTACCCATTTCATAACGTTTAGTATACATACAACATAACAACACCTTCTGTTCTCAGTCATTCATGCATCAGCCAGGAAGGTCATCGTAATATCAACGTGGAAAGGACAACACTCAAGAAAGGGTCAGCCATGAGAAAGGTCACTATTAAGGCTCAATTACTCAAGAATGAATAAATAAATAAATTTAATTTAATAAAAAATCATTGGAATAAAATTACCTCCTCTGTAAAGCATTAAAGTGATTAACTGGTACGTCCCTAAATAGTAATGCATCTCATCCAAAACCAACCAAAGTATCAGGTGCAGCAAATAACATTACAGAGGAAGGCAAAATATTGTTTACTACTGATGTAAAGCGTCCTGCAGAGTTTTGGAGAATTTCATTCAACTGCATACAATGTAAAGACTCACTGTTGAGTTCAAATGATATAGTAAAATAAAAATATTTGAAATGCCTCTCTTATGGTTGCCAGATGAGCATACTTATTCCAAAATCTTCTGAAATCTTGTTTGCAATCTCGCTTCTTTAATCCTTGACAAATTACATAATTAAATGACAGTTCTTGATAAAATATTCAGTTACTATCATGATGAATAGTTACAGCCCTATATTCATTATAGGGCTGGTACATACTATTGTGCCATTGTAAAGATTTTTTTTTTTTAATTTATATAGTTTTTTTTTTTTATTTATGTCGATTTTTAATGAATGGCTCCTTTTGAGTTAAGTTTATCTCATTATTAATTATCACAATACACTATGTGTTTCCAGTGTGGAAACACTGGAAAGTTTTCAAAAATCCAGCCGGACTTGTTTAATAACTCATTACCAGCCTCTCACTTTTTAAATCCAAACTCAAAACCCATCTGTTCAAACTCGCATATTGTCTTTAAATTATTTACATTGTCCAATTTGACCAGTTTTAATGCCTGTTTATTCTCCGCTTTTGTTGTTTATTTACTCTCACTTTTTGTACGGTGTCCTTGGGTGCTAGAAAGTCACCTATAACTAAAATGTATTATTATTATTATTATTATTATTATTATTATTATTATTATTATTATTATTATATACTCAGTGCGATTTTTTCTTTCACATTTAATTCATAACGCATTGCTCCACAGTCTACAAATCTGCTCATGTCTCTGGATTAGCTCCACTCTCCAAATTCTTGAGACCCCACATGCAATGCTTAGGATAAAGTTTTAGTTTTGCCCAAGCTCACAGTTACAGGTTGTTACAACCGGTCAATCGGTGTTCAGAGGCGGATTTTAGCGCTGTGTGTGGGCGGTGTTACCATCAGGGTGTCATGACGCACTCCTCAGCCTCTCACAGGGGACTTGGTAAAATGATGGAATCAGCAATCCAAATGTTCCTCATAGAATAATATGGTACATTTTGCCATCCTTCTTCAAGTGTCGCTCAAGGCGGTTGCCTGATTCACCTCCATAGACGTACCAGCCCTGACTATATGTCCAAAAGTATACCTGGTTTCTGTTTTTCCCTGTTTTGATTTTGAAACATTGCTGTGAGGATATCTCTGCATACTGCCACACAAGCATCTGAGAGGTTAGGCATTGATGTTGGATATTTAGATCATAAACACCACTCCATCTGACTGAATGGAGCTCCATCTGTCAAGAGAACACAGTTCCACTGTTCCACAGCGCAATACTGAGGGTCTTTATACCCTTGCGAGACATTTGGGTCATGGTGATCTTAGACTATGTTGCTGCTCCAGCGCATCCCATTCTATTGACATTGCATGTCTATGGAGAACTGAATGCTTGTGTCAGCAATGAGTGCACCTTAACGACCCATGTCATGAAAAAACTAATTATATGTGGTGTTTACAGTCCATTTTATGGACCGTAATCATTTAATCAGCCACCCATAACCCTACTAATCACTAGCTACACATATCTTATCATATTTAGTTTAAGCTACTTCTATTACCTTTAAAGCTCTCTATGGTTCCCCACTGAACTACCTCACCCATATACTCCTACTGTTCTTTACGTTCATCTGGTATCAGCTTGCTTAATGTTCCCAAATCTTCAGTGGGTGCCAGATCTTTTAGTGCTGAGGCTCCCAGACTCTGGAACTCCCTCCCACAGAATCTTCACACTGCTTCCTCTCTTGCTTCCTTCAAAACCCAGTTAAAACCGTATCCTTTCATGCCTCTTCTTGATCCTGCTTTCTATTTGTTCTTTCCTGCAGACTCAGAATAAGAATCAGAAAAAATGATCGATCCTGGAGGAAACTGCTTATGTAGTGTCTGTGAAGACACAGAGACACAGAAACCAGGGCAATATAAAATATAAAGTCTAAACAAAAATCTGTATAAAAAAAAACTCAGTATGAAAAAAACATTATGATATGTACACATATAAATACTATAGGTAAGTAACTTACAGTTAAGTGAGATCTAATGACACAGATGGTAGTTAGGAGTATGTTATTGCACTTATTAGAGATTACTAATAGATAAGAAATATAGACATAAGTAGTGATATTGCAGCACATAAGATATTGCACATAATGAAGTGTCCTCTCTGTTGTTGTCTACTAGTGTCTGTCATCTGCTGTTTCTTGTTTTATGTCTGAACTATTTTGTACATTGACCTCGAATTTGAGAGTAGTGCAATAAAAATACAAGTATTATTGTCATTATTATTTTTATTACAATTATTATTATTAATATAAATCTTAATATAAAACGTATTCATTATTAATATAAAACCTGTTTTGAACTGACTGATTTTTTGATGTCAGCCCCCATCAATTCATGCCCCACCAATTCAAGACCTGTGTTTGGATGAGGCACAATTGATGGCAGCCAGCCATAACAGGTCAAAAACAGTCTTTTTAATTCTAAGGATAAAGAGAGGTCGGAAACCACTCATTTGAAAATGAAATGCAACTGTTTCCTGAACCTAAAACAACATAAACACAAGCAGACCTGAAAAAAACACCAAAAATATGTAGACTATGGGCCCTTTAAAGTTGTTGAATTCACTAAGGAGAAGTGGTGTCTGGATACTTTTGGATATAAGAGTCTGTTGATCTGTAATCAGGTCTAGAGAGCTGCTCTGAACTGTACTTATATGAAATAGCCCATTCATATGAAAACACACAGTGATGGATGATCTAAGCGTACATGTGTCCTATGTTAAGTGATGCATGACAGACTGTGGAGTTTTGAAAAATGAGAGTATATCCATTAACTGTCTGAGGAGGTCAGGACACACAGAGGCTAGCATGCTAATGATCTCCTTTGGGGGTCAACAGATACTGGGTAAGATAGAGGACAGCTGAATGGAACCTCTTCATCCCTCTTCATCTTTAATCCCATATTCCACTGCACAGCATAATAATGTACCAATGCCACTGCAGCTCTTATATTTGAAATATTTTACATTTAAGGGATTTTCCTGCAAGTTTACATTTTTGCAGGCTGTAATTTGAATGCATTTAATTAATCTCATGACTATTTTATTTGATATTACCAAATAGAGTAGAATGCAATGCAAACAAAACTGATAAAAACCAGTTGAAAATAACTTAAATGTAGTCTAGATACTTTTTCCACACCACACTCTTCCAACCATGTCTTTATGGACCTTGCTTTGTGCACTGAGGCACAGTCATGCTGGAATAGAAAAGTCTCTTTACAAAGTGTGATGCATGGTGTTGTCCAAAATGTCTTGGTATGCTGAAGCATTAAGATTGCCCTTCACTGGAAGAAAAGAGGCCTAGCCCAAAGCCTGAAAAACAGGTGTGTACCAATACTTTTGCCCATATATTATATGTTAGAATACTCAAGGTGGGTGGTCACAATTACATTCTTCATGAATCACCTTAGTATGTCATAGGCATTTTCAATGATAAACAGTATCCTCTGGTCATTATAAAGCCGAGCCTAGCAGTTTGAAGACTCTCCAACAGGGCGGGATACTGGCACTCAAGTTACTTTATCGAATGTATATGAAGTAAAATTAAATGTTTTCTGATATAAATTGTTTGAATGATTATTTGAGTAATCTCTACTGACAGCCTTCATTTAGACCCTTCCTAGACATTTCTACCTATTATGGGTTATTTTGAGAAGTGCTCTGGGAGGTTGTAAACTTATCCTCCTGTGCAGTAAACAAATTTCCCTGGACAAGACAAATATATTCCAGTCAAAATGATAAAGTGATCAACCTCATAATTGGACCTATCACGTCCATGGAATACATTTAAGATGCTTTCATATGCCAGGGTGTGTGTTTTGTGAAGGACTGCTGGGGCAGGTTTATAACAAGGTTATCTAAGTGCACCTGTAGCCGCAGTTTAGAGTGAACCGTCAGCAACAGTGAGTCCCGATTTGAGCTTAAATGAGCAGCCCACCCTCCACTGCTGGATTTGTAAAGAGGAGGGATGGCTGGAAGAGAGCAGAAAGAAACAGAGGTAATTAGAGTGCGAATTTGGAGTATTTTTGTTGTGTCGAGTGCGAATGAGCACGGAAATAACCCCATCAACAGGAGTATGCTGACAGCCCACCATTTCATTTCAGCTTTAGGAGGCGCTGCTAAATTAGTCTTTTCATAAATCTGAGATACTGCTTGCTTTTTTTTTGTAGGTTTTCTTCAGTTACCCTAATAATAGCGGGTCTGTTGCAATGCTACTGAAATTACCAGACCCTCAACTTTGAGGGTGTTTTGAGAAAATTTGATGCTGTAAATATATTTAGAGACAAGTCGTGTTTTTCACACAGCTGATTTCTTGAGAGGATGAGAACTGTCTTTGGCATACTCGCTTACACACACACACACACACACACACACACACACACACACACACACACACACAATATTAAGGTAAAGTATCTGGTTATTATATGTCTCTACACAGTATAGTATATTATGCTTGAAGCAGCTCTATAGGATATATTAAGGACAAAATGCACAGTACAGAGTCCAGAACAAATTATCCAAGCTAACACAGCAATATTACATTATTACATTACAATGTTACATTAGTACATGAATAGCCATACACAAATGTGGGTTTCAAACCTGACTCTCTGTTCTCATCCTACAACACAGAAAGCTCTCATCAACTACAGTGTTGAACAAGAAACAAAAAGACAGCTCAACTTAGCATGTTAAACATAAAGAACTCTTTGAAAGACTAAAGATCGATGTAGAGACTCTAGAAGAATCCAAAATCCAAAAATAAGGATGTCCATCAAGAACAATATTTGAAAAGAAATTTGTGAGAGTGGGGAGCATTTCAAAAAGAAGAAGTTTTGAAGAACCTTCACATATTTACATGTAGTGTATATCAGGCACGTTTCAGAAAAGGGGAGGAAAGTGCAGTTTTCCATGACACAGACCCTTTAACAGTTGTATACTTGGAGGATGATGAGTAAGACCACCATTCAAGTAAGAAGACATCTCTACTCATTAAGCCAGTTTGTGCTTTATATGATTGTTTATATCACTGCTTATATCACTTCGGTGCTTGCAGTGGTACCCATATACTGTATACTTTTGTCACTAGAATAAACATGCTTTTGCTCTTGCTGTTGTTTTCCTCCTACAGAAAAGGACAGGCTGCACATTCGAGACACACATAGGCTGTCTACCATAATAGCAGCACGAGACATGTGAAGTGTTGCCATCCACGCACTCCTCTAATAAGCACCCATTCTCCCCATCATCACTTTAGGCTGTTCTAACTCTCTCCTCTCTCTGCCCTACTTTCAGCTACAGCTCCATCCCCCCCTCCCCCCACCTCCTTCTCTCCAACTTTTAGACTTTCGTACAATATTTATTAGCAGAGGTCTAGGGACAAGAGGAATCTCTTTCAGTCCCCTATTCATCTTTTCTCTGAATGAAAAACTGCTATTTCCAGCCGCTGCAGGGAGGCGACAGGCTGCGTGTGTGCATCAGGACAGGACTTGCTTCCTGACCTTTAAGTGTTATTCCGGCGCTTCATTCAGAAACGCGGCCTCTTGAAGAGTGTGGGGGAGTCGGAGAAACAAAAGATCAAGCAGTGGGAGCGGAAGAAAGATCAATGACTGAGAAAGTCAATAAAAAAAGATTCAATATGATGGAGTATATCTGACTGCTGGACCATTCTCTCGTAATAGCGACTAGAATGATTCGGAGCTGTAAAAAGTGAGCCTTTGTTTCCACAGTGGGCCGACATTTCCCAGTAAATATCCAGCGAGACATTATCACAATAGGTAAACATTAGTCTGATTTATCGGAGTAATACCTCAAGAGAGTAAGTCCGGCTAAGTCACTGTGGCGAGTTTTAAGGGTCTCTCTTTTTATCCAGCTTTAAAGGAGCACAAGTAAAACCAGAAGCTATGAGTTTTAAACGCGCATGCTGGCTAAAAAAAAAAAGAATAATAATGGCAAAATGATGGCGAATGCAAAATGTTCTGGGCAACTGCAGTTAAACAGGCAAACTGGCAAACCTGGTTAACCACAAAGAGTGATGTTTTGGAGGGGCGATTTGAGTGGGAAAGGTTTTGCTCAGCCAAAGAGTTATATTTCCATGACCACACAAACCCAATCACAACACAAACAGACTCATTTACTGTACTTACTGGCAACGCTGTTGTTGTTTGTGCAGCGACCAAAGGGCAAAGCGTGCCTCTGCGTTGTGACTGAATCATCCAAATTGCCAAGTTGGCTGAAAAGTTTCAAAGAATCAGACGAACCGAGCTTGGCATTGCCCCCTCAAAGAACAGCAATTAAAAAAGAAAGAAAAAGACCATTTATTTCTTTTTCCCTCGCCAAAATTCTTCGAGAACGCTACTAGGCCCAGGCGAGAACGCGGCGTTCGTGAGCGAATGATAACGAGTTCAGCGAGATTGCAAATATGATGTGCATTGCAAATGAAATCAAAGGCAAGTTTGAGCGTGTTCATTCAGCGCATTAAATCTGAACATGCAAAATTTGGCTCTCATTAGGCGATTCATCTTCAGGAGTGCTTCGCTCTCTCGGAATCATATTTGAGCATTTATATCATCAGCCCATCGAGCGAACACCTACAACAGCCACTTCTCGCTCCCTCTCCGTCTCTCTCTGGAGACATTTATGTCTATTCATCCCCCCGTCCCTCCATCGACGCAGGCCTGCGGATGCACTACTGTAGGGCGAAAAGGCCCCCGGTCTCTGGACATGCTCTCCGGGCAGAGAAAGAGTGTCAAAACAGGCCACTAAAAGAGAAACAGTAATGTGGCTGGAAGGGGCTGAAAGGCGAAATAAACAATCAACTGCTCTGCTCTGTGTCTGTCCAATCCACTTAGCCCCTCCATCACACACAACCAAATACTGACATGTCTCTTGTTCTAAACACCGCCAGCAAAACACACACACACACACACACACACACACACACACCCTGGCAGGCATTTCTGCAGACATCTGTGCAACTAAGGTGTTAAGCTAGCCAGCTAGCTGGAATATAGCGATGCCGCCATCTCCCTCAGCAGCAGAGTTAGATGAAAGTGTAGGTGGCATTTTCACAGCAGCACTTCGTGTCATCCTAATATAGTGCTCTCCAGTTCTTCTGTATTCTTAGATAGGAAAAAAAACGTCAGCTTACAGTCACTGAGATGAAGCAATTAGTCACTCTATGGTAGAGTACAGTTTATTTCTGGTGGAAGGGTTTCGGAAAGATACAGCATTCTTCAAGCTCAAGTCTTCAAGGGTGAGTTATTAGCGTTTTGCTTCATTATTCAAGTAAGTTATTACATAGCATGTTATACAATGAATTACATCTGCACTGGAATAAGCTCTATTATTAATGCCTTGGAGTCTGCGCTGTTTCCATATAACAAGAAACAATTCAACCAGTTCTTCAATAATCATCCTCCTCTCTAAATAAACAAGACTTTTAATTCTTTATTATTATTATTATTATTATTTGATGATAAAGAATAAAAAAGCTGCCTAGTGGCCCTAAACGCTAAAAGGATGAACGTGTGAGTGGTTAGGGTGTTGCCCCTGCAATCAGAAGGTTGTGGGTTTGAATCCCAATACTGCTAGGGTCATCACTGAGGTACCCTTGAATAAGGTACCGTCCCCACACGCTGCTCCCCGGGCGCCCCTCATTGGTGGCGGCCCCCTGCTTCACTTGGTGAATGGGTTAAATGCAGAGAAAGAATTTCACATTGTTCACACTGTGTGCTGTGCTGTGACGTGACTATAAGGGGCCACTTCTATTTTTATTATTATCGGAAGAAATACAGCAGCACCTTAATCCACTCCCTTCAAAGCAACCCTGAAGCGATCATATGAAAGAACGAAAGAAAACTGAAGAAACGTCTGATGAGAAGGAGGTGCTGGACACAGTTACTATGCCTTCAGATAAAGAAGCGGCACCTGTGGCTGAAGTTGGTACTGCTTTTGATGAGAATTCACAATCTCAGCAATTAAAGGGCCCATATCTTGGAAACCTTTATGAAATTAGAGAACTTAACGTGGCATGTAAACACTGTTAAATGCTCAAAACATACCATTATATAGATCACAAAAAATGACACGTATCTCTACATTGTTTGTTCAGTCTAGTGGGAAAAAAGAGAAAACACAATGCATGATATGGGCCTTCTAACTCAAGAAGAGGTGATAAACAAAACCATTCTTTCTTATGAGCCAGTACTTTGGCTGGAAATGTCAACTAACCAACAAAGGGGATATAATGGAGGCTTTTGCTGACTGTGTTAAGAAGCTGTGTTAAGTGTGTTTTGGATTAAAATCGACCATTTGGAGCCCTTGCACATGACTTTGCTCGGGGCCCAGAAACACCAAATCCTATCTTGCTTATTTCAAATTACACCATGCTTTTACTATCGCTCGTGATAACTGCCAGTTCCAGAGATTAAACACCTCTCTGGAAGGTTCTTCCACTCTTGCCATGGGACCATGGAGGTAATCTTCAGAAAACATGAGGTCAGACGTGAAAGAATGCCTGATACAAGGATTTGGGCCTACATTAGTAAAGTCTCTGTTGCAGTGTTCATTAAAACTGATTCTTTCTTGTAATAAATACATCAGAAGAGCGGAATAAGAAATGCCTTCCACATGGATTTTTAAGTACAGGAAAACTTCCCTTTTTTCCAGTCTGCCATGGCTTCTCTGAGCAATGTTTTCACAGACTCACCTTACCACTGGGAGGTTTATCCACAGGGAGGTTCTTTCAATAAGGGTGAGGAAGATAAAAAGATCCCTGCTTCCGATTTCCATTCAGAGATAAGTGAAGCTGTCCTCGCAGACACATTCAGCTGCAGTGAAAGGTACTAATCAAGCTTTCCATGCATGATTTTAAACACTTCCTCACCCACGCAGTCTCTCACACTCTTACTTCTGCTCCCCACATCTACCTGCTGCTAAATGCTTAACAGTGTGGAGATACAGGGTGTTATAAACACTGACAAAGAAATTCAGAAACCAAGCATTGCCTTATGAGGAGTCAGTCAAGGAGGCAGAGAGAGGCGTTAAAACCTTTATTTCTCTACTGTATACAGTCAAATTACTGTATTAGTTGGAGCAAAACAAGCTAGTACACTGCAGCACCATGAAGAATTCATGAAGGACGAGTCGGTTGGCTCTGTTTGCCCCACTGCTTCTGCTGTTCTGGTATTTGAGTGCAGAGGCAGTGTATTGGGTGTAAATGCAATGTCTGTGTCCCAGAAGAAGCTCAAGTTCAATAGGTCATGTACCCTCACTTAACAAAAGCTTGCAACTTTAAACACATAGAGACTGACTTGGCTTAAAAAAGGTCATGGAGATACGGTAAGAACAGAGTGAGAAGATTATTGACGACCTGTATGAAACAACACCTCAAAATAAGACACTTCAAAAGTTTCACCCCAGGGATGAACATTTAAACTCCCTCCACAGTTTCCCTTTGATCAGCTGTTGGGGGTTCAAGCCGGAGAGACAGTTTTGAACAATAAGCCGTGAGGTGAAAAAGACAGCATAAACATGCAAAGGTGAAGTGAGAGGGGGCAGGGAAAAGGACGTCAGTCAGTCAGGCTCAGCTCAGTTAATATCATTATTAATGTTGATGTGGGGTGGGGGTGGGGGGGCACTGGAGTAACAGTAACAGCCAACATTCCAATATGTTTACCTTTTAATTTTTTTATTTTATTTTATAAACTGTATCGATCTCAGAGGAAATTGCTTGAGTTCTCTGCATTTAACCCTTTCTCCCCATGAGTGAAGCAGTGGGCAGCCAACAATGGGGCCCGGGGGGCAGCGTGTAAGGATGACACCTTGCTCAAAAGTACCTCAGTGGTGCCAGTGGCAAGCCTGGGATTCAAACCCACGACCTTCCAATAGCAGCTGGTCAGCTGCCCCTAATACAGAGGTAGTATTATGTCAAATGTTTTAAACGTAATGACAAATCATCATTGAATAGTGCCTAGGTTAACAGATGTTAGCTATCAATTAGCTTTAAACTAGATTGCCCAGTTACTATTCTAACATTAGAGGGTCTATTAAAGGGTCATTTTCATCCTTTTAATGGATCCTATAAGGGAGCGTGTTCCTTTTACATCTTTTAGATTTTATGATATTTAATGATAATTCTTACTCACATGGTCATGTAAAAATATAATTTTTTAACATGGCAATTGTCTAACCTCTCTTTACCTCATCAAAATTAAATAGGCTGTTTTCGCTGACTGTGCCTTTAATATTGATATATGTAATTGAGCTCTGTTCTGATTGGCTGCATCTTTAAAAAAGCAGTCTGGCCTGTAATTTCTGCTATGAGAGGCAGCCTGTGGAGTCAGCAATCACTCTACAATTCTAGTTCCCCCATGGACTGACTGTTTATGAATTGTTTCATTTCCTAGTGTTGTAGACTAGGTGTAATCATTTCTGTATTTTAAAAAAAATGCACATCAAAACAGTGTGTTGAAATATAAAACTGTACTGCTGATGTGTAAGCGTTTGTGGAAAGAGATCAAAACTTCTAGATATGTCAAGGACAGTGGGTAGCGAGGATACACCACACTTAAATGACAGCCCGTTTTTCAGAAATGGCTTAGAAATTCTAATTCTGCTCTGGAAAGACTGGCAGGTACTTATCAGCCTTTCCAGAACATAATTAGTTTTGTACAATAAAGACATGAAAAATTAAACACATGAAATATATAAAGATATAATCAAACATTGTCGACAGCTGAATATCATGAATTAGTACTTTAGATAGAAGTATTCAATCTGAAACAATGGCAGCCCATCTGAAGCACAGCCATAGCGCTACTGGGCAAAAGAGAGAGAGGGTGATAGAACAGCACCTGGGCTCTCCTGGGGTAAAGACAGTAATCTGCAGTGATAGTTTGCCAGGAAAATGCCCAACAACAACAAAAAGGACAATAGCAAGTAGCCCTAAACGAAGGGAGGAAGCGTGGGCGGTCCCGGACCACAGGCCATAAACAGCCGAGGCTCACATTATCACCATGTAATGATGCACCAGCAAAGCCATGATGAGGTCCTCATTTGCAATTCATAACACAGCTAAATTAGCAGACACTGATTTATTTATTTTGGTTTAGTGAGCGGGTAAGCCCCTCACAAAGGATTAGAGAACACTCCAAACTGATGAGCAGCCCCCATTAAAGCCATTAAAAGACATTACGGTGGGACAGATGCAAAAATATGCAGCCCTGCGCTCATGTGAAGTGGGGTAGTGGTGCCATGGAGGAGCCATGCTGAATTTCGCACTGCTGCTGGAAGAGCGCGGCTCGAGGACTCTTCCTCAGCTAGAAGCCAATTCAGTAGCTGGGCGTGCAGCAGCTCCAGTTTAAAAAAGAGCCCTAGCAATTAGAAAGGAGCATGACTCAGATGCAAACACACACACATATACACACACACACACACACACACACACAAATAAACATATACATTGACTTCCTGCCTACTTTAAAATAATCATGAGCGTCCCAAAGTGGAAGTAGAATTTGAAATGTCACTATTGATTTAATGAGTCTCTTATTAGCAAGCCTAAAGAAAACACAACACATTCTCAAGAGCAACAAGCACAGGGATATTTTGGTGAAAAAACTTTTACGCAATTTTTCTTTTAGCCGAAATGCATTTGATCAGCCAAGACATGTTTAGTCTCCAAACTTTTCTTCAACAGAAAAAAATATCAGGCCTCAAGGACGCTGCTACTATGGTTTTTAGCTATGCAACATACTTTTTTGTAGTTGCAGTTTGAAGCAAATTGGTAGAAACATCAAGCCATGGGCGCCCAAGGCATTTATAAAGAGGGGGGGATGTAGCACTGTACGTCTCACCCGCGGTGTGGGGGGGGGGGTGGAGGGACAAAACGAATGATTTTGAAAATTGCTATCATGGTTCTGACACCTGTACATTAAGCTCATAGCCCCAGTGTAAAACTAAAGTGAAGCAAATTTGAGACACCAAATATGTTTGCATCACTAAACTATATAATTTATTATATTCGAGATGAATCTCTAGGCCTATGTAATCCTCCTGCTTTGCAATATTGGTCTTCAGAGGAGAACACAAACATAGCAACATCTGAGAGCTTGCAATCATTTGGCCAAACAGGCAAACAACAGAAAATCTCTGCACACAAAACCTAGTCAGTGTTAAGACTCTCCAGCTGAACTCAAATGACATTAAATGCATGCATGTGCACCATTCAGTCCCATACTGATCGAACACCCACTGTACATAAACATAGAGCCAAGATCTTACACACAAACGCACATGAGTGGAGCCCAGACAGGAATGCCTGAGGATGGAGAAATGAGCTGCAGTGAGCTTTACTGCTGCACAGCAACGCCTCACACAATCACACAGATTGCTCTCACTCATAATGCAACCAATAAAAGTAACAGACCAGAAGAGCGCTTGTCAGTTTTAAAAGAAAGTTAATCTGCTTTTATCCGGCTTGCTAATAGCAAAGACAAAGCAAGACTTGTCATGTTAGTACTTAAAGAGGTGGCTGAAACTAAGCTGCATACTGATGATATTTTTTACATCCTTTGGGTCATGGTGCTTTGAAAGACATTTAATGTTGCGCAATTAGATCAGGATTACTATTCACAGCACACCACCATATTTGCAGGTATATAGAGAATTAGGTCTGTAAAAACTTGCCAGGGTGCAGACCCATGCATACACTATATGGACCAAAGTATCGGGACGCCTGACCATTTCACCAACAGGGACTTGCATTGAAATCCATAGACTTTAACGTGGAGTTGCTCCCCTCTTTGCAGTTGTAACAGCTTCCACTCTTCCTTGGAAGGCTCTCCACAAGATTTTGGAGTTTCTGTGGGAATTTGTGCCCATTCGTTCTGTAGAGCATTTATGAGGTCAGGCACTGATGCTGGATGAGAAGCCTGGCTCGCAATCTCGATTCCAGTTCATCCCAAAGGTGGTTGATGGTGTTGAGGTCGGAGTCCAAAATGTCTTGATATGCTGTAGCATTAAGATTGCCCATCGTTGCAAATAAGCGGTCTAGCCTAAACCCTGAAAAACAGGTGTGTCCCAATACTTTTGTCCATATAGTGAATGTCCCATATTAATTCTGCACATTAAATACATAAGGGAAAACTATAACCTTTTTTAAGGCATTGTAATGCACTTTGCATTGGATGAACATTTAATTTAATGACATATAGACCAACAGAAATTGGTACAAAATGACTGTGTTAAGAAGGGTCAGAGTCAAGCACAGTTTGGTAGTTTTCTTGCGCAAACAAACCTGATTCAACTGCTAACTGCCAGATTTAATGGGTATAAATCCTCACCGTTTATCTGTAGATAATCAATGGAGACTTTCATAATAAAGTGAGACCTGTGTCTTGGCCTGTAAAGTTACTCTTTAGTTTTATAGGTTTACACTGATGATATGTCCTAATTGAATGGCCTCTATGCCAATGTACCCCTAAACCCAAATCATTAAAAAGGGAAATGTTTTGTTGGTCTTGATAACATGACATATTTGTCTATAGTTTTCCAATATAGTGAGTATATTGTTCTGACATACTGCAACTGTTAAGTTGTAGTTTCTTGGGAAACTTGCAGTAAATGCGGATAGTTTGGTTTGACTGGTATATTTTCGGACAGACACTGTAAGAAGATGCAATAAGACATTGCAAACAACAGCAATACGGTTTGCCATCTTGGCTTTTTTGTTGAGATACTTTATGTTTTATAGGATATATTTTATAGGCTTTGGACATCTGGTCTCAGGAAGTCTGCTGATAGCCTTATTAATCATATGGAAGCCTACCAAACGCTCATTGTCTACAGCTAAACAACTTTCACTGTCGAATCATCCAAACCACGAGTCGGACGCCAATCCTGGCAGAGAACTGCAGGCTTCAGCTTTCCTCCATCTTCATCACACCTGAATCAGCTCATCAGCTAATCAGCAGGACCTCTGTGAGTCGAACTGAGATGGAAAACGTTAGCCTCTCCAGGGGGATGAGCCGGAAGAGAACCCAGTCTGACATCGGGGGTCTAACCAAACACTCAGTCACTAGAGGACATTCGTCTCTGTCCACTAATACCTCCAAATAAATGACATTTTCACCAGTTCACGAGAGTCCATGTTTACTGTGAAGTTCAAGAAAACTGGGATCTAACAGTTTGCAGGCAAACCTACACATACACACACACACACACACACACGCACACACACACACACGCCCCACACACACACACCCAAGAGCCTAGAACCGAACAGAGTGTTGTACCTCCTGACTTTGTCCTTATCACTGACACTCCTTCAGAAGAGTCCAGTGTTTGAAGAAAGCTCCTCAAGAGCGGAGGAGAAAGGGGTTGTTTTTTCTCCAGGGGGGGGAGAGAGGAGAGAGAGAGAGAGAGAGAGAGAGAGAGAGAGAGAGAGAGAGAGAGAGGGAGGGACAGGGAGAGCCAGCCCCTTTTGATGTGTGGCAGCAAAAGATTTGAAAATTTGGATGTTAAGAGCAGTGAGTTGATTAGGAGAGAGGCTGGCTGTCTTCCTGTAATTTCTTTATGATTATTTCAGCTTGGTTTTCATTCATCTTCACTCTGATGAGCCCGTGTCAGATGCCATTAGAGAAGTGGCTCAGCGAGAGCGCAGATGCTCGAGACGTGATGATGGAGGAAGCACTGCATGATCATGAGCCATGACGTCACGTGTGAGCGATGGGCTGGCTATGACACCATCTGCGCAAATGAACTGCGACGTAAGATTTTAATCGCACAGAATCCTGCATGGACGCATCTGCAGACCCGGCCATAATGATGCTGTTTATGAATGCGGCGTAATAGAGTTGAGGCATACTGTAAGACGTGGTTCCAACGATGGTGTCATCATGTTTCGTTTTATGTGCTTTGATCAGAACCTGCTGTGGAAGTCTGAAGGTCCACACGCAGCTCCAGCTATGACATCATCTTGGCCGCGGAGTTGCTCGGCTAATGCAAATGGCTGCGGGCCAAGGATCATTAACACAGCTGTAATTTTAACACAGGATGAGCAGGCAACAGGATGACATGAGAAACAGCAAAAGTGCTCTTCATGTGTTGCTTAACAGCAGGGCTTTCAAGACACGGCACCTTTATAGCAGAGAAACGCTTTATTCAAGGTCGGAAAACACCTCTACAGAGAAAACGAGGTGAGTGACTAAGCAATCCTTCCCGTAATCACGCCTGCATTTGCAAAGACGAGGTAAGCTGTCGATGAAAAAAAAAACACACTTTTAAAAGTAAAGGCTGTGGAGTTCCGAAAAAACCCTCAGGTCCTATGAAAGCCATCGAAGAATGGTTCTGCCAGACACTGAACTCTAACCCAAAACACCCAGTCTAAACAATTTATCCACTTATTTGTGACAAAAGTGACAAAAGAGGTGTGTAGTAGGGCTACATCATGTATAGACAGACATTTGTCCAGGCATTTGTACATTTGTACACACTTCCCATCACAACAACCAGAACATCCCAGGTTCATCTAGTCTGAAAAGTTGGAAATAACGGGTTCATGAAGTCTCAGAATTTCACAACTGAAATTAGATTACCCATGTACAACCTTTGTAGAGCAGCAAAGACCATGAACAGCCAAAACTATGACACTTTCTTGATTCTGAGTCAAACAGACAAATACTGCCATCAATGCATGAATAACACTAACACTGACAGGCCTATTATAATTACATAGAGATTTTAGCACTTAGAACTCTCCTCTGATTCTCAAACTGTCCTGAAACTTGAGTGTTTCTTCGTATTGTAAGTCGCTTCGGATAAAAGCGTCTGCCACATTCAGGCAGTACAGTGAAATCAATATCATAAAGAATTCCAAAGGTTAATCAAAAGAACCTCTTCAGTGCGGTAGTGGAATGTCATGTGATGGCACTGTGTCTATTAACTATTATACATTGGTGAATATCATTTGCTACATTATTCTCTTAACCTGAGCACGATGTGTATACAAACTATAGGGTCATTCCTGCACATCCAGTGAATCCACTAATGCAGGATTCTCTGCAGGGCCATGAGGGCCCTCTGAAGTTACATAAATGTTGTATACAAAGAGTAAACTAGGGTGGAGCGCCGATATATATAAAAAGATGTCTGGTCTAAAGATGGCACTTCATCATTGTCTGCTGCCCACACAGTGGCCCCTGCTGTATCCTGCTCTCTCCCACAGAGTTTACACTCAGTCACACAACATGATTGAGGAAGTGTTTATATTACCAGCATGTCATTCAAAGGGTTCTGTATACTTCAACCAACAACAGAGAGAGTACAGAGTTAAACTGATTAGTTACTATTCATTTATCCATCAAATATCTAAATAGTCAATGTCATAAGTGGACCTCAGGAGGAAAATAGAAACAAAAAACAGAGGAAGAAATCAATTGTAACAATTCAATTGGTTTAACTGGTTCAAGTAGATTTTTTTTTTCATCAAATTGAACTGGGTAGTCATGACAGTCCCAGTTCCCAGATTTGACTAACAAACTCCAACAGAAGACAAAGAGACATGTATTCAGGGTTGACTTCAAACATAACCAAACCAGTCTTTGTACAAAACCGAAAACTATATTGTCACGTTTTTGCCTTTCCCCTGGCCTCACCCCCACCACTCCCTCACCCGTTGCCTCCCAGACCACCTCTTTCATACTGGAAGTCTGAAGTGGAGATTAGACTCCCCGACCCCCATAATATGCTGCTAAGTCAAAGCTGCAGACAGACTCCTAAGCTGAAACATATGCAGTGTGTTAGTGGTGTGCAATCAGTCTGCTCCAGCCGTTTAGAGTGATCCCCACTGCCATACATTACCAAATTATTCAGCTCTGCTTTGATGCTCTCATACCGCCTGAACAATCCTGAGGCTACTGGCCGTAATCACAGCCTGGGCCCCCCTCAATCTCACCAAGAAAACCAACTGCAACTGTCACCAGCAGCATTCCGCTGGCTACTTTTCCGTCTCACACCCCTCCCCACACCCAAACTTGTTTTACTACATGCTCACACCACACTGCTTAAAACTACTGTATGGTTTTTGAGGGAACACATTCATTTTCACTCTTCAGGCTGTCTAGGACATAATGTTTTATAAGCCCCTGACTGGATTGGATCAACACTAAAAACAGAGGCCCCAATGGAAGCAACACCATTCCGGCTTTACTCTGATCGGGTTTTAGACTGGCTATTGAAATCCTACGTAATACTTTCATATATTTGCAACATATAATTAGTATAGAAACAGAATCAGAGTCTACTGAAGGGTTTCTATGGGTAGATGCTCCAATAGTGCAAGAATGAACACTACCAGGCACTCAGTTTAGAAAAGTTTTCCAATTCCACATGCAGTAGGTGGTAAACTGAAACGTAAAAGTTTCAGAAAGTACCATTTCCTCCATACTGTGGTCCATATGTGGAAACTAAGCTGCAAAAAATGATTTTGGCATATTTAAATATTCTTGTGGAAGTGATAAGAAGTCACCAGCGGCTTAGGGTGGCCAATCAGAAGGAGCAAGTTTGATTCCAGGATGATGAAAAGAAACTGGTGATGCAGAAATGAACTGGGGTTGTTTTTGGTACATAAAACAATACAAGTGTTAAAAAATGAATCTCAATTGTCTCTTTTGTGTAAATAACATAATTTCTGTAATATGCAAGGAATCTATTAACAAAGTGGATTTGCCTGCATAGCAAACTGATTTTCAGAACAAGAAAAAATAAGCATAGAGTATACTGCACACTTCAAATACCTTTTACTGTTACTCTGATGGAACCATTGAATAAAAAGCCCTGGAATTAATTCTGAAAGAATGAATTCTGTTTTGTATGCATGCGTACGTTTGCTTAGAAAATCAAACCGTTCTTCTATAGAGTTAAAAAACACACAGTAACACGCAGAAAGCTCCAATTCCACATGCTGATCCTTTATACTACTCCTACCATTCACTGACACATGTCTCAGTTACTCTGAGGGCAGATTTTAAGGAGTTAAATAGGAAAAAAACAAAGTGTTAGTATGTATCTCTGAAGATGCTTTAGGGTTATAGATGGGGTAAAGGAATGGCTGAGGATCAAATCAGCTGAATTTCAGCCACAGACGGCCGTGTTTACCTTCATAAAAATGCATAAAAGGTTCTTTGAATAATGAACAGATTAGAGTGCTCAGCTCTCACCCTACCAGACAACTGTTCCTTAGTACAGTCATAATCACACATCATATCAGTGAGCTGTCCAAATCTAACCATTTCTAACAGGCTTTTGGGAAAGCGTCATAATGATTCCTGCAAACTACCACTTGCTCACTCACTCCGCTGAAAATAGCAACCGCAGTATTACACCAAGATGGTTTCTGATAGGAGCAGACATTATATGTGGTGGGAGAAATAAAACAAAGCCAAAAGCCTGGTTAAGGTGCTTATAGATGGACACAGAAAGATAAAGAGACAGAGACACAGAGAGAGAGAGAGAGAGAGAGAGAGAGAGAGAGAGTGAGGAAGCGAGAGCAAGAGAGAGAGAGAAAGTGAGAGGGAGAGAGAGGGAGAGGGAGATATGGAGAGAGAGAGAGAGAGGGAGAAAATGAGAGAGAGAGAGAGAGAAAGAAAGAGAGAGGGAGAAATAGGGAGAGAGTGAGAGAGAGGGTGAGAGAGAGAGAGAGGGAGAAAGTAAGAGAGACAGAGAGGGAGAAAGCGAGACAAAGAAATAGTGAGAGAGACAGAGAGAGAGCGAGTGAGAAAGAGGGGAAGAGGGAGAGAGAAAGCGAAAGAGGGGAAGAGTGAGAGAGAGAGAGAAAGAGAGGGAGAGAGAAAGAAAGCAATAGAGTGAGAGGGAGAGAGAGAAAGAGAGAGGGAGAGAGAAAGAAAGCAATAGAGTGAG
This sequence comes from Hydrocynus forskahlii, assembly GCA_037974365.1. Lineage (NCBI taxonomy): Eukaryota > Metazoa > Chordata > Actinopteri > Characiformes > Alestidae > Hydrocynus > Hydrocynus forskahlii. The sequence continues at coordinate 36,023,055 of JBBPCX010000114.1, read as the reverse complement.
ATAGATAGATGGATAGATAGATAGATGGATAGACAGATATATAGATGAGAAGGAGAAAAATAGAGAGCGAGCGAGTGAGAGAGAGAGAGAGACAGACAGACAGACAGACACAGTCAGTGAGAGAGCGAGAGTGAACTAATGCAGATGGAAGAACTCCTCCCTTAGGACATGGCACAGTGTTTGTGCTTGTTCCCTCTATCTATCAATCTCTCACTCATTCCCAGCCAACTGCTCTCTGCCCACCTAACTCTCCCTATCCATGCACTCGCTGGCATTTAAAAGAGGTACCAAGCGGATTTTCTACTCCAGAAAGCGCCGGTGGCTAGAGTGCTCGGCTGGTGGTCATTTAGAGGACACTGACATTCAGAACGCAGCAGTGGACCTCAGCTCACTGCCCAGTGGAATATCAAACTCTGCCCAACAAGAGGAGAGGCCATCTCTGAGAGAACGAGAGAGCACAGGGAGCGGGAGATGACCCCTGGCTTCAGAGTGCCACTGCCGCACATGCCCTCCCATACGCCCAGCACATTAACCATTCAAAGTATGAGTCACAGATATCATGTGCATTCATAAAGCACTGTGTAATGTCATATTATAATCATCTTCCAGCTGTAGTTCATGGAACCAATCAGATTCAGCACCACATTTACGGTGGTCTTTATACATGGGCCCTATGCATACAGTGTGAACAGTGTGAAATTCTTTCTCTGCATTTAACCCATTCAGTAGGTGAAGCATTGGGCAGCCACTGACACAGCATCCAGGGAGCAGTGTGTGGGGACGGTACCTTACTCAAGGGTACCTCAGTGGTGCCACTGGCAGTTCTGGGATTCGAACCCCCAGCCTTTCGATTGCAAGGGCAATTCCTTAATCAACAGGCCACCAGCGGCCCATAGATTTATGTCTATTTTGTCATTATATGAACTGTCAGACAATCATTTATTACTGAAATGTAACATACTGAATTACTGAAGTACTGAAATTAAATCATAAACACGGAACTGAAATGAATTTGGTCCTCTGAGACAAGGATTTTCATCTCATATTTGTCATTTCTTGGCATTAAAACAAAGAAGCAAAAGTAAAGTGGCCCCTTATAGTCAAACCTAAACACACCATAAACACAGCACAGAGTGTGAAACTCTTTCTCTGCATTTAACCCATTCACCAAGTGAAGCAGGGGGCTGCCACCAATGAGGGTCACCCAGGGAGCAGTGTGTGGGGACGGTCCCTTGCTCAAGGGTACCTCAATGGGGTCACTGGAAGCTGGGATTCGAACCCACAACCATCTGATCGCAGGGGCAATTCCCTGACCACTAGGCCACCAACAGAGATGATAGTCCAGGCCCAAGCCTGTAACTAGAAAACGTAAATGTAATTCATATGTAACTCATAATGTAATTAAACATAATTCCATTTAAACAGTGTAGCCAAATGACAACCTCAGGCTTCTAAGAGTTAAAACCATTAGTTGGGGTTGATGAACCGGCACAGGGAAGAGAAAGCCCCGTGTTTGACAGGCGAGAGAGCTGTGCTGGCTAAGTGCTGAAGAAGCAGAGCAGGATTTGACTTTAACCCTGCTTAGCTCCAACTATTTACACTTGTGCTGCGCTCATGACATGATAATCCCACCGAGACCGCTGTGTGTACTGCAGTGTATATTGGGAGATGCCAAGCTCCACGAGTGCGCTGATGCAGAATGGAGAGCGCGTTTCGTCTGTGAGCACCACGGCCGACGTGACTCAGCCTCTAGCGCATATATTCCCTCATTACAAGATCAACAATGTTATACAACACAGAATCATCCTGCATTTAAGTCCTTTAACAAATCGCTATAGACTCATTATACAGGCCACAGTAGCCATACGCCATATACCAGAAGCTGTAAAACAAATGAAGAAACTGAAAACGGTCCATAATCAGCCTTAGAGGATTCTGCAATAACAGACAGAGCTGTATGGCACCAAGTTTTGAATAAAATAAACACCCTGACTGTCTCGTATTTATAGAGCAAATTGTGAAGAAAACAATTTCACAATACAAAATCATGGCTTAATACATATTAACTGCATCATATTTATCATTAAGAAACACTGCCATACTGCTTAAACATTAAATATAACCAAAACCACCTTCTGCTGCCTCGTTTATGAAATTGTAGTCTACACTAGTGTAAGCAATAATTCCATAAAAAGACCTTTTATCGACATGACAAATCATTTTGATGTTAACCTTGAAATTTTATTGTACGTGATTTAGTGTGGGATTGTTTTTAAGAGCCCATGCACCGAAAAACTGAAATTTTCTTCACTGTATTGAACAAAGAGTTCATGGAGTACGCAGATATTGGACATTTCAAATCGTACCATTCGCTCTCTAGTCCACCCAAGCCATCTTTGGAAACTAAGCTAAAAAGCCCATTTTGAATTCATTGTTTCTGTATGTCATGAAATTTTAACTTATTACCATATATCCAATGATTCAGCCGGCAGAAGTTTACTCCCACCCATTAACACTGAAAAGATAAGAAGTGCCCTGCTTTTTGAATGAGGCACAATACAGAATCAGAAGATCATTTATACAAGCATCAAAAAAGGCATCAAAAAGCACCAAAACAGGCTGTTTAAACATAAGGGAAAAAGGAAAGGTTGGAAAACGGACAACCGAACTATGACGTTTTTATGTTGCATGTGGAACAAATACAGAATATAAGAAAAAATGTAGGATAAGGGCCCTTTAAAGGATAAACTGTGGTGTGGAAAAGCAGTAGGCAGTCCACCGCTGAGCATGGTAGTTCAGCTGTACTTGACTTATCTGAATTGGCTGGTCACAGTGGTCGACAGTAAGAGTCGGCGCAAGGTGCAGCTCGTGTAGGGCTTTAAAAAGACATTCAGATAAGGCCAGAGCGATAAACCTGTGTGGCTTAGCAGAAAGCAGATGCATCATTTATGGGTGCTGAGGTTACAAGTTTTGATCTAACTCTAGATTTTTATGATAAAATGTAATGATAGTTTGATTTTTTTATTGTCTTTTCAGCATAATGCCTATAGCAATGTTGTCCATGCAATTTGAACTGAACCATGGCGTCTGTTATTGCCTTCATTTTGCGTTCATTAACACTGATATGGAATGTTTGACAACTGCATTTTATTTAACAAAGAGAAAAAAGCATGATGCAAAAAACAAAATTACAGTCTGATTAACATACTGTAGACACACTCAAATGTGTTATTTTGTAGCTAGCATTGTGAACGTTTCACAATTTTAGGGTATATCATTTTGAAGGGTTTTATAGTTTTAAGGTATACAATTTTAATTATTGAACAAAAGATAGTTTAATATTTACAAGTATAAGTATCTATTCACTTGGTGAATGGATTAAATTTCACATTGTTCACCCTGTGTGCTGTGCTGTGGTGTGTTCATGCGTGATAGTAAGGTGGGCACTTTACTTTACTTTAAGCAACGTCCATGCCTATTATTTTGTCAACTTATCCACTTGTTCTGGCTTTATTTTAGGTAGTTGTGGATGTGCTGCCCTGCACATGGGTGTTGGTCTAGCTTCACAAACTCTGATTGCTCTAGCTCACATGTTTTATTTCTTTCTAATTTTCTTAGCAATTCTATAAATAATTCATGCAACAGTTCCCATCATAATTATAAATAACTGCTGCTGTTGTCATTTGAAAATTGTACTCATTCAAACTGTGATCTCGATATAAAATCAAACAATTCTGCAGCCCAGCTTAAGCCCCATAATGTGACACCTCCTATAACTTGTGTCAGTCAGAATATTGACAACCCATCATGTGATTATTTTGAACATCATTTTAGTGAATAAATGGGTGAGAAAAAGAAGGCGGTTTACTGATAAGCCCAGATCCTCCTGACTGACGTCACGTGAGGTCAATATTTTTTTCATTTTCTCAGTTTCCTGAGCCTTGACAAGTTAACATTTCTGCAACTAGAAAGTTAACAGTAACAGCTGAAAATGGCTAGATTACAAAAATGCCCCCTGTCTTGATGCCGCCTACTTTTACACATAGTGCAGATTCCTTTGGTAATCAAAGGATGTAAATTATTCCAGAAGGGGAGCTCGAGGTGCTATTCTTGATGAACCTGTGATGCTTTTAGGGCATGATGAGCAAGGCTTCAGATGCAACTTTAATGGCTACTAAAACATTCATTTTAAAAGACTTAACATACCCAGGACAGGTTAGACACATAGTAAAGACCCACAGACAGTAGTGAAGGTTTTGAATAGAACAACAGCTCCTATTGTTCAGCTCCCATTGCACATTCTTTCTATAAGAGATTGCACTGCTCCATGTTCAGTGACAAAGCATACATGTGTACACAGCACACACAGGCTACACAAGTACAACAGCCTTTTCAAACTGTAGATTCTGAGCAATGATAAATGTGCTTGACCCTTAACAGATAGATAGATTAATCCTCTAACAGATAAATAAATAGACAGACAGACAGACAGATAGATAGACAGACAGACAGATAGATAATTAGACAGACAGACAGGCAGACAGACAGATAGATAGATAGGCAGAGAGACAGATAAATAGATATATATTTGTGTGCAGAGCACGAATTAAAGGCTAAATATGAAAGATTTTTGCACTTAAATTCACACTTCTGGCATCATAGAATGACAGAGATAGACAGACTGACTGATAGATAAATAGATACACAGATAGATAGATAGACAGACAGACAGATGGACCGATATAAATATGTGGCCAGAGAATTGATGGGTCAATTAAAAGATCATTTTGATAGATTTGTGTACTTAGGCATCATAGGAAGAACTGGAGGGAGATTTTGATGAAAACGGGGTCCTGGGATCGGGTTTCTTCTGCTTGGGAGGGTGCCAAGGGGGTGGATCATGTGGAAAAGACTTACGGGCTATGCTGAGAATCCCCCAGACAGCCCTGGAATAGTGACCTCTGACCCCCCCGAGGACCTTCCAGTACCAAAGCAGAGACGTGACGTCAGTGTGAGAGAGACTGTTTCTTCAGCTGAGGACTGTGGGCAGACTCTCAGACACAAACGCTGCCACAGACAGAGTCCGAAAAAAGACGAGCGCAGACGCATGAAATCCAAAGAATCTACCTTTGGATGAACTTAAAGAACACACTGTTCAATTCCTCATTATTTTGTTCTGCTGATGCTTTTAGCTTTATTGAATGCAGAGCTCTGGTCTTTACTGGCCTTTTTTTTAGATACTAAAAGGCATGACTGGCTTCAGAATATTTGAATGGGTGCCATTCAGTTAAACCATACATGAACCGAATGGGCCTGAGGTACCACACTTCTCAGTGGAGGTGGATCATCACAAGCAGTTCCTTCATTTCTCCACTCTTATTTGTCACTCACCTGCTCATCATTCTGGTACAGGTAAAGGTTCTCATCTCATCTCTCTATAAGAACTTTTAATGCACTTTTTAGCAGACTGCCTTTTCCATTCTTGAAGAACATCTTGCAGCAGAGATGGGAACACGCTGCAAGTGCGAAGTAACTGCCAATACAGGCAGAGTCCTGAGTCAACATGTAAATTTCAATCAATCTAATTCCATTTCAACACCAGTAATAATGCATATGTGATGTTGTCCTTTTAAACTGCATTGTAGTAATAAATGCAGGGGTTGGAGTATATCAAATTGAGCGGGCCCAAATGGTAAATTGTCATCATACAGTAAAACAGCTCCTTAATGCTCAAGATGTCAGACATCGTCCTGAGCTTTGTTTGGTGTTCCTATGTCACACAGAATGAAAGTTATTATAATTTAATCAAAAATGTAACAGTAATAAATGCTACTGCAGTTTTAAAAATGGCATCACACACAAATGCCCACTGAGAACAAAAATGCCTTAATTTCTTTTATTTAAAACTTAGCAATTGGAAAAAAACACAAGATCTTTGAACCCTGGAGAACTTTCAGGATAGTTTCTGCCCACAAGTGGGTGGGGAAAACCCACAGAGGGAGGGGTCCGGAGAGCGGCTGAGCAGCGGTGTGCCGAGTGAAAGAGCAGCAAACGGCGAGTGTGTAGGAGAACAAACATCAGTTTTAGACTAATATACACCGTTTCTATTTGTTGAAATCAGATTTTACTAATACACTCTTGAGCTCTAAGGGTTAACTACTAATCCTGACCGTTCTCACATCTCATTCTTTTTCTATAACCACTTGTTCCTCAGTAGGGTGGGGGGTACCCGGAGCCTATCCCGGGGTCGATGGGTGTGAGGCAGGGACTCACCCGTGGCGGGGCGCCAGCCTACCGCAGTTTATTAAATTAAGTGCAAGTGCACATGAAATAAAAAGCAATGTGAAAGGTTCCTGGGATCCTGGCATCCAATACAAATTGAACGTTTATTCACTCATTAACTCACTGAGCTGCTTATCCTAACCAGGGTCTGATCTTTAATTTTAATGCATTGAAATAAAAAATTACAGCAATTTTACTGTTATCAAATGCCACACAACTTTGACAAGACGGTCACTACTTTGAACTACATTTATACAACACACAATAGAAACCAAAAAATCATGCCAGTCAAAGATCAGAGAGGAAACTTATGAAGAATACTGTGATCACTTTAAATGCAGAGTCATTAGAGCTCATTTTTTCTCACTACGATGATGAGTAAAAGACATTTAACCTGTTAAATCACCACAGTAAGAGTTTGTGTGCTGAGCAAGGGCTTATTGAAAGTCACAAATTTGAACACTCACATTTATCTCATTTGTCCTCAGGCAAAGCGTAACCAGTTACTGAAGAAGTTGCTACTAGGAATCTATATCAAATATTAATTTGTTGCAGTTTCTTCAATCAGTTACATGAAATACTTGCGATCTCAAGTCTTTTCATAAAACTCAGGGCCGATCTCTTTTTTTTCAAATTTTGTCAAGCCACCAAATTTGTGACTTGAATCTCACTCACATGACTCGAGTCGGCACCTCTCCCTTGTGGTAAACCCTGAGATGTCATGCCAGTGTGCTCTTCTTTTCATGGTAGTTTCTGACACTTCTGTGCCAAGATTCTGGGTGTTTCATATACACCAGCATCATGAGCCACATTACATCTGCTATATCCTCTATTTACTGTATTGTTTCTGTCATCCCTCGCACTTCTTCAATGCTGCTAATGGCATTCTGTGCAGTAATCATACTTGTGGTGCAGTACTAGCCACTCTGGAAGGTTTACATAGTGCCCACACTGTGCTGTTACATTACATTGCTGTTGCATTATTGTGGTGACTATTAATTGTGTTGTCTGGGTTGTGTCTTTTTGTAACTTGCACTCTGTTGAATGTTGTACGTTGCTATATGTTGCACTGTGGTTCATGGGGCAACGTTGTCTCATCACACTATGTATGTGTACGGCTGATGACAATAAAGTAACCTTGACCCTCAAAATGCAACATGAGTACATTCACACTTGCATTTTTATGTAAATCAGCTCTAGTCAGACATAAACCTTATACTCAAGACACATAACATATATCTTAAAATTGCTTTAGCGACAACCAAAATTGCTTTAGCGACAACCAATAAAAAAAAGGTCAAGTTGTAGCAAGCAACTTGTCAAAATACCTAAATGTAGAGTTCAATTCCTTTCAATAAAGAAATGATTGTCATGTCTATTTGTATAGTGGTTTTTACAATAGACGTTTGTGACGTCGGTGCCTGTGTCTGTTGTGTAATGAGAAAACATCAGCATAGCGTTATATTAACCAGACACAAATGCGTCTAAAATTAATTCTATTATGTAAGCTCGACGATCCATGAATGATGCAATGTCATTCTCCAATTGTTCAATGACGTATGCAAGCACCTCCTCAGTTACTAATGGTTTTCTGACTGTAACTTATGGGGAGGGGGGGCTTAGAGTTACAGCCACTTTTCTTTGTCTTGGGATTTGTTTTGCGTAGGAGAACAGAAGAACAGTAAAAGATAAATAAAAGTCAAAATGGCCCAAAATCCCACAGTACGGAAGACACAGCAGTTGGGGGCTGCATACCGGGCAAGCCCCCCGGGGTAAGGAGACAGGAGCGATACACAGACTTCTCCAGAGAGCCCACCCTGCGGCCGTTCTCATGGCTACTACGAGACAACATGGCTGACTTTTATAGCAAAACACACGCTGCTTGTGTGCAAATTAACAAGCATGTAACACTGCAGCTGTAATATGATATAACAATTGACCCCTGACACTACCTCCCCTCTCCAAGAAAGCAGCAAAGAGGTTGAGTTTTTATGTGTTTTGCAGGGGGAGATGATGAGTGGGATGAGTCAGTCACGCTGTTCCAAAGCCACCAATGCTCCGCTGTGCTGCACTGTACCCCTTCTTCGTCAGGACTGTGCAACCGGGGAGGAGGCATTACTATCTATGCCGCCATATCAAAACAAACAATAACTCACTGGCTTAACCGCCTGGTTCCCATGCCTCTACTGAACACAGCAGGGGAGGAAAGCAGGAGGCAAGTGGGGAGGGAGGGTGAGCAACAGAAAATGAGAGAGAGAGAGAGAGAGAGAGAGAGAGAAGCTGTAACATGTTCAATAAAACATCGAATTGTCAATCAAAAATGGACATTTGAATTGAAATGCAATACTGTATCTGATACAACCCTGTTCAAATCCAGTTGCAGAAGTAGAGTTTTAAACATGGGGTGACTAGGGGTTGGCCAAGGCTCCTTCAAGGGTCCCGTAAACCATTCGTGTGATATAACAATCATAAACTGGCATCTCAGATGCATGAATAAATTCCGTAAAGTGTTCATTCACCGAGTTCAAAGTGACAGATTGTGGTCCACTAGATTTACTCTACTAGAATTCTCTAACACATTATGAATAGCCAGTGTCTATACTTTTGGATCAGCAGCTCAATCTCTCTCTCTCTCTCTCTCTCTCTCTCTCACACACACACACACACACACACACACACACACACACACACACACATACACAATATTGTACTAACACATTAGAGAGGCTTTGGTCACTAGATGCTCTGATCTAGTAGTCGTGGAGTGTGTCCTAGTGAAGTTAATCTTAATTGCAAATCCCTGTTTTAATAACTCAACAAAATCAACTGTGTAACTAACAATTTAACAGACTAACAAACAATCCCTATTCTCCAGTAAGTAAGTATAATTTGTTTACACCTTAACAATAGCAACCGGTCTATCAACAAATTGTGTTATCTTTATAGAATATACAGAATAATGTATCATTTCAATTCAAGTACGGAAATCTGAGTTAATAGATTTCACATGGCAAAATGTTAATTGGCTGAACGCTGACAGCTGTACTAGCTACTCCACATTAGCTAGCAATTTATATTGTAACATACAACACTACACGGTAAAGCCTATGCATGGATTATGAGCACAGATGTTAAAAATGTTAGGCTAAATTGGGTACTGTCACATCCATGCCGCCTCTGCCACGCCCCCAGCGGTCGAGTTCTCTGGAATTCTGAGCTGAGGACTCCCTCCCATGCCCCCCTGTGTCAGTGTGTTTGGTATGTGTCTGGAGTGGCTCTGGAGTGAAGCAAAACCAAGTATCGGGACCGTGTCAGCGGGACTAAGGATCATCAGGTCCCTTCCACGTGGCTCTGAAGGAAAGACTGCTTGTTTTTTTCTTAACCAAGCTCTTTGCTTTTTGGTGACTGTTTAATCTCCCGTTTTGCCATTAAAGCCCTGTGTGTTTTGTTTAACTCCTGCGTTTGTTTCCTGAGACGACATGACAGGCACTGATCTCTCTTAACAGATTATCTGTCTGTTATATAGAGACAAACTAACAAGATGCATCTAAACGCAATTTTCATGGAAACCTAGACCTGATGAACTCACTTCAAAATAGTCCTTTTGCCACAGGTCTGCTATAGCTATGTCACATGCCTGCTATGAAAATATTGGCTGCATCCCAAACTGCATACTACCACCTAAATAGTGCGGAAAATACTACACAACTATTAGAAATGCATTCACTAATGTAGCATGTGAAATACTGAAGTCTGTGGTTTGGGATGCAGACACTTCCTTGATTTGAAAAAGGAGTTGGTGGAAGTCCAAATAAATGCTTCATTCAACACGAAGTGCAATGAGATGTAAATCAATGTCAGACTGCCAGTGACAGCATATAAATTGTTAGGTTGGCATCCAGGGTGGCCAGTAAGGGTGGACACCCCATTTGGCTCCACCACTGTCCAAATCTATGTTTTCTTTACCTTGTTTGTAGAAACCGCTGTCAGTGACCAAAACTAGGCATCTAGCTGCATCCTTTTCAGTGTAAAGCTGGAGGGAGGGTCCGGGCATCTGCCATAGACAGAAGAAGGGATGTGGCCTCTGCTATGCACACTCACACTCAAGCTTCCTTCTGAAGAACTTCATTCAAAACTGAGTAAAGTTCTTCTGATATTTTATTTAAAAAGTCATACTAATTCCAGCCCTGTCAAATCAGGTTTTCTTTTGCATTTATTCCCCAATTTTTTCCCAATGTCCTGTTCCACACTAGGACTCTCTCAATCTGATAATGCTACCAATGCTGAAGAAAAAAGTTGGGGAACAAATGCAAAATGTTCCCATCATTGGACAGCTCAACACGCTTGGAAGAGAACACTAATTGCCAATTCTGTTACATCTGCCGACAGACACCCTGTGCTGTCTAGCCCTGTATTGAGTTATTCTATTCACAGACAGAGAAAGGCCAATTGTACTTTCTTGGATACTCCGCCCCAGATGGCTGGGGCATCGCTAGAGATCGAACTCGCTGTCTTTTTTATGATGCTTAGACAGCTGCAGTCAAGACTTTTAAACACATAAACTATGTACTAGAATCAAAGACTGTGCTCGAACTGTAAAAACCCGCAAAAAACGAAAAGAATAAAAAAAAACAAAGTCAAAAGAACAGTGAGAAAGTTCCCCGTGAGGTGAATGGCGCCACATCAATCTTTAACAAAGTGTAAAAGTGGGGCACATCAATAGGATAGAGCGAGCCAGGCAGTGTGTGCATCACCCAGCTGCTGGCTTGCTGTCCCTCATGACTGACTGCTGGAGGAATCGATTAGTGGGAGGAAAGCTGGGTGAAATTCCAGCCAGCACACGCAGCACACACACTGTGTGCTCACCACACAGTCAGCCGGAGGGAGCCCACTGCACAGCTTCTTGACACCTCCACATCCCACACTCTCGCTCAGCGCCAGAGACTTGATGAAGTGCCTGGTCCTTTACGTTCAGAGAGCAGTGCGCCGACACTGAAGTGAAGGTGAAACTCCAGCTTGCACAAATGGAAAAAATCCTCAATACCTACTGATCCCAGTACTGATCTGTGTTCTTTTTTCCTTTATGAACTAGAGAACTTCAATAATGATGACTTTAGTTAAAATGACTTTTAAATGATGCACTTCACTTAAGTTGGCCATCTAAAAGTACAGAGCTCAAACCGCTCAAACTATAGGAAGAAACACAAAATGCAAGCGCTGCCCCAAAAAGAAATTTTAACATTTCATTGTTATTTTAATGTTATGTGTCTCATTTGCTCTTATTTTAATGTTATATGTCTTTACTCTTCTCACAGGCCCCACTGTGTGTTATGTTGGGTGTAGAACATATATTATGTGGTATTCTTATGTAAACACTCAGCTACAGTTGTCATCATGAAGACGACTATACTTCATGTTGGACTTCAGGAAATAATGTGATATTTCAGGCCTTACCAACACTGGGTATTGAAATGGTGCTGTAAGTTTTTAGAATGTGCAGCTATAACATATAAATACATACATATATTAATCTGTATAGGGTCCTTTTGCTTAGGTATTTTATGCTGAGGTTAAACTTAAACAACACTTAAACAACAACATGACTGTTTAAGTGTTCCCTTTAATTTTTTGAGCAGTTTATTATTCCTCTGAGTGCAAATGCATATGCAAAAACATCTGTTTTTGGCTGAACAGATGTCTGTCTCGTACCCTCGTCAGATTAGTGTTATTACCCTGCCTGGGAAAGCATTATTTTAGCCAAAGTGCCCTTTAGCTGCTTGACCCCTGGCACTGACAGGTTCCGAATATGCATTGAATCTAAGATTTTTATAAATAACCACTTAGTCCCCAAGCACTTAGAGCACAGCCCCATCACAATTGTAAAAACACTGAGGGGCTGTGGGGACTGACAGTGAAAATAAACCCCTGCTCTGCTCTTTTCAAATTCATCACTTGGGACAGGTCTTGCTCCCCCTATTATCTGCTCCGAAGGTCATGAATGAACTAAAGCAGGTCAACAGTAAAGTAATGGATTATATCGGACATTAATAGTGCAGATAATTGATTAGTGGAGGTTACACAAGCACACTGGTCAATACCGGATGCACACGCTGCATGATGTTGATTCAACTGCCTCGGAACGAGATGACTGAACTGCAAACTGAAAACACAAATACAAGCATAAAAAATGTTACGCAAATATTAAATGTTACTTCAATATTAAAACTAAAGTTTATTATATGTTACATTGTTAAATATGCATGAATAAATGCCATATATACATATAAAAACTTTATGTGGAATCACTATGAATATGTCAAAGATATCATTTAAATGAATTTTGATCCAAATTCAAATTGCAAAGTGCGGTATTCAATAAACACAGTGGCTCTATGGAAACTAGCTGTTATCCTTTATAAATCTATGGGAACTGTGTTATAGTCACTGACACAGCAAATAAATCTTGCGCTCGCTTAAAGCTAGAGGTACTAACGGAATGCATGCTGCCATTTCCTTCTTTGCTCAGCGAGGAGCTGAAGTGAATGGGACTAAAATTGGGCGATTAGACCCTCTTACTTTGTTTTCCCCCTCTGGCCAAGGAAACACCAAAATGAGTTGTTGTTCTTGTGCCGAGGCCAGAAACTGTTCAGTGTCGCTAATTTAAACAATCTTGGCGCAGCAACCAATCAGATCGCTCTTCATTTTTTCTTCTCATTGTTTTTATCGCAAGAATGTTCTGGTTGCTAAACTGGCAGAAGGTATTTCCTCATATCACGGCCTGATCTCAGAGTCTCTCGACAGCTGTGGCCAAGAACTGCAAGGGCAGAAAGTGCACGTAGGACCAAAGTACACCACAACCTGATCTCCAGCTAATCACATTAACAAACATCTGCGTTCTATCAAAAGCACACTAAAATTTGACGCATACCCCAAATACTGCCCTGCATTCAGTTTACAGCCATGGTCAACACAAAAGTGCATGAAGTACAGATAAGCGGATGAGCAAATATGCTTTACTCAAAGCCACTGTGATAGAGACCTGCAATCGGCAATAGAGAACACTGAACAGAGTATTGATAAGATTCCAGTGTGGTGACAACTAGATTATAATGGCACTGTGTTCAGTATCAAGAGAGAAGACTGAAGACTATTAAAAGACAAGTCAATAAGGAAACGTCCATTCAAATGATCACATTTCTTCATTTGAGTTAGTTCTGGTGAACCCATAACATCGCTATAATGTCCATTTTTGTAATGCTTTATTTGACGGCTGCCTACATAGAGACTTCATAACACCTGTATACCATCTGAATAGCATTTACAAAGCAGTACTTAAATTATATTGATAATCATAAAATAACATACTGTTGTTTACAAAGTAAATGAGATTGTATTGACATAAACTGAAGTAATAGACATTTGTTCCAGAATCACTTCAAAGTAATGTATAAGGCAAAAGCCTCGCTAAGAACACCATATGCAACCTATGTCTTGCAATTTATACTTTATGGCAAGGCCTTCTGTCCATAAACTGTCATTTACTTTTTGTACATTGTGATTGCTGGCATAAATTGCAGGATTCCTTCATAAACACATAATTCAATGTATTAAAAGGTCCCTATATAGGTAGTGATTAAATGAAGCGTTAATCAGTCATTTAGGCTCGGGTTAATATTGTTTCGCCACATTTTGAAATGCTGACCCTCACAGTATGTGAACATTTCATGACTAATGGACTGTTATAAATGCCCCAAAATGACTTAAAGTACAACCTTGTTGCAATTACGTACATTGTTGTTCAGAGCCTACACTGACGTTCCCTTTCTCATTTGAAGTTTCCATTCTGGAGCAACAAGGCTTTTGTTATGACAGCAACAGTACATTGATGGACACAAAGTGATGAGTGAATAATCACAGGCATTATTGCAGTAGGTAAAAGAAACAGGAGAGTCACACAGGCAGAGACGAAGGGAAGAGCATGTGCTAGTTTCTCCTTTCTGAGAGAAGCTGAACGAGGTAGGGGCCTCTTGAGGGGCGGCACAGGCAAAAGATCTGAGTCTCCAAGAATACGAGACTCCTTTTACAATCTGCTCTGGAATTTCACATTCTCTTTTATTGTTCTTTAGAAGCGAGAGTGAAGCTACTGGTCGCTGTTTTCTCGTGCCAGAGATGGCAGGGGCTGCTTTAACCTCCCTACTCCTCCACCATGCTGCCTGCACCATCAGCTCTCCCAACGCCCCACCAGCTCTTTCTGTTTCATGTCTAGATATAACTGCTTCAGAGAACAGTCTGAGATTCTGTTGCTTTATCGTGGTCTGATCCTGTGATGTCGTGCTTGGCTGTGGTGCCTGGGCTTGCTGACTGGCACAGGTAGAGAAGCTCGGACTTGCGCTACCTAAAAACCTCGCAGAAAATACCCCATCGATAGCATGTCTTTGACAGCTATGAGTAGAATAGCACACAGTTCCCGTGAAGTATGTGAGCGCCGCGCCTGCGCTCAGAGTGAAAAGTAGAGGCTGACCAAGGTTTGAGGGTGTCAAGAAAAAATTCCGGATATTTAGTTGCTTAGTTTATATTGGAGCGAACTGATACCTCGGATGAGAAAATAAAAAAAATGTCAGCGCATGTTCTCTTCTATCATAGCAATACAGGCTGAACTGGTACATTTGATACAAAGCCACGGCATTAATGGGCTATGGGTACACCAGGGCATCAGTGCTGGATAGAATCCTATCCGAGTAAGAGTAAGAACATTGGAATAGCTAGAATACCTTGTTTGGCTATTACGTGCTGGCCGCATACTTACACACATTCCTCTGCTCCATGATTAAATCTCAATCATCTGTGCTAAACTAGTGACTTACAATCATGAACAGGAGCAACAACCTCCAAAATGTACTACATGTGGTGATGTTGATTTCTACCTGCTACTGAAATGAATGGGGAGTCAGAATGGATAAAAAAAATAACTCTTCACAAAGCACAATGTATCATGACACTCTGTATTGTGTTTTTCAGGGGGTTGAAGTTGGAACAGAAACTATTCACCAGTGGAGCCACATCATTTCTTTATCATTTCTTTATCACCAGAGCTCTCCTTTAGTTGGGATTGTTGGGATTGGAACTCCAATCTCTTGAAAATACAGATAAACCTCAGACAGCTGTGCCTCTTGGGAGCTCCTTTTTAATGAGCATGCGGTTAATCTGCATTAAAGTACTAATGATGCCCACAGTGAGCTCAGCAAGGGGACCATGATGTCATTTATCATGATAATGATGTCATATCACCATATCGGCCAATCCTCTGGAGTTGTGCTTGGCTACAAAAAATAATGGTCAAAAACAAATGTTGTTTAATGATTCTTTACTTAGACATTACTTGGATTAACCTTTAAGTGGTAAACTGACTTTTTGTGTCATGTGGAGGTTCTTTACATTTTCAAAAGAGTTTCTGCATGCACAAAACTCTTACAGAAGTGGTTCACTGAACAATCATTCACCGAATCCACCCATGAAAAATTCTTCAGAGAACCCCAAGTGGTTCTTCAAAGGTATCTCTCCAGAGAACCTTTCATTTTGTTCAGTGTATGGTAGCCGGTCTTGAAGAGAAGCATGGCCTTGTCTTCGTTTATCCTCCACTACATAAAAATCTAGCAGAAAATGGCGAGTAAGATCTGGACTGAAATCCCTTTAAAAGGTCTGAGATGCTTTCAACAGGATTTAAAGGTCCTTGGCTTAAGGCCCTGATTTGGTCCTGTGGGTCTCAGGTAAGGCGATCTAAAAGGCCACCCCGTCTCCCCTCAACAAACCTTTTCATAAGTTAATGGACACGTTAGTGTCAGCGCGCAGAGCAGAGCAATAAACACAGCACACATCACGGTCCTGTACGCTCACACTCGTGTTGACCCCGGAAACCTTGCGCTGAGTGTTCCATTAATCCAACATGACCACAACACACGAGAGGCTCCAATAGAGACGGCGAGGAAGAGCAGGACACAAGGAGGAGGGGGACGCCGTCCCACTTTCATAAACTCATGATGGATAGCACTGTCTCCGCACTTCTGCTGAATCCAGAAAATTCCAACATGTGCGGGTGGCTGAGGCACAGGTTAGCCTGGCTCATGCTGGCCCCTGCATACGTCTTCTCTAACTGTGGTGGGATGTCAGGGCTGATAAAAACAAAGGGCCAAGATCCCCCATTCCCAGCGGCCTACTTAGCAAAGCAAAGTGTTCCAGCATCCACACTCCATTATGCTGGACAGAAATGGCTCATCCCGGACAGCAAGCATACTTCTTCATTATTCAAAAATAATAATTACAGGCCGAGGTGGGGCAATGCACCGTAAAGGTATAGAGAAACACACTCAGGAATAATAAATGAGCATAGGGTCCATAATTTAAAAACGACATAGTTTTATGCTTAAACTAATTTCATGGTCTTAGCATATACAGGCCTTAGTATAAATGGTTATGGACATGGATAAGCCCCGCTATAAGGTCTTTTTGCTGAATGTACAGTTCTGAGATACTTTATGGTTCCTGCCCTTGCCCAGCTGTGGAAGAAGAAACTTCATATATGAAAAAAAATCTAGTTTTAAAATAAATACATTTCATTGAAGGCCACTGTTCATAAGGCTACATCACACATACAGACACCTTTCATGACAACTGACATAAACCTACGCAGTCGTTTATAAAGGTTTATTCCAACAAGCCTCAGTTTTCCTCATATTTTCTAAGAAAAAAAATGACTTAAAAATTGATGTGGGCAGCCTCTAAGGCGACTGACTGGCTGGAGTCTTCATAAAGGCCTTTATACATGTTTATGTAGCTTCATATCAGTTTTCATTAAAGGTTTGAGTGGTTGTTCAGAACACTTACGAATGTTGGCCTTGAGCAAAGTTCTTTATAATTCTTCACTTACATATTTGGAAAGAGGAAACATAAGTTTTGGGATTTTTTCATTACTTACACGAACTGACAAAACATGAGGACAGTTACGTAGTTTTACAAGGTTGTATTTGTGATCGTTCATTACTTATATGGGGTGAATGAGAAACAAATTACACGTTGCATCCAGTAGTCCTAGTAGTAAAGTTTCTTTACCTCCACTGGGAAAACAAGAAGAAGCAACAGGCCTGTAGAGAGACTCAGGCAGCAGACACTGTTAAGTAAGAGATAAAAAAAAAAAAAAAAGAAAAAAAGAGAAAAAAAGAAAGGCTCGAATAAAACAGACAGACCATGTAAACACTCCGACCTTTTCAAGCTTTCAGGGGACAAATGATGTGGAGTTGTTATAAACACAAAACATGAAAGTAAAACACACTGTCAGTGTTCCCTGTGTATTACTTGCTTATACGAACGCTAACATACACAGACTTCTCCGTTAGATAAGAGTGATTGAGCTGTAGCTCGGGGCTGAAAACACCCGCGTCTCCCTCAAGAGTGAGTAAGCAGAGAGATGTTGAAAAGACGTGCAGGCGCGGCGCGCTCTGAGAGAGGGGAGCAGCACAGGCCTCTCATCGCACCAGTGATCATTACCTTATGAGGGAAGACACACAGTTCCAAATAAAGTTTGTCATATTAAACAAATCCTATTTTACATCACCACGGAAGGAGCACCTCGCACTCTGAAAAACATTGCAGTCGGGACGAATTAAGCCGCTGCGGCATGGCTGGATTCAGCTCATGCTGCTTCAAGGATTCCGAACAGGACTGCCCCTCAGTTTCAATACCGCTAACAGGGCCCCGCCGCTCTCCTAACACATACATTCCACAACGTCACTGGCACCACCGAGGGAGGAGTGAACGACAGCGGGGGAAGTCTAGCCTCGGTGAGCTAATTAGCTAGATAAATAAACTTCCCACATTGATACATCATTGACTTTTCTCCATTGTCGATAATACATAATACTGGGAGGTCATGTGACGGAAGATGCTCCCTCACTCCTCACAGCTCGTCTCTAAAGCAAACGTTCATTAAATAGTATCAAAAAGGTGCTACCAGGGTGACAAATAACATTGAATTACTAAAGATTAATCCTTGCTTTAAGCATTTCCTCATTTATTGTGGTGGTAAAACGCCTGGTCATGATTTATGCTGGCTAGAACCTATTAGCTTTTTAACAGTCTACAGCGAAACCCATTCATTGCGTTTGCATTTGTTTCACTCTGCCTTTTTCCCCCTTGCAGCTAGAATAAGTGGTGACAGTGATTGTTCTAAATTCGTGTTTGATTAAATGGTCATTCCTGCTCCCATTCTAAAGAAACATACTCAGAATGATTCACAGCGTTGGGAACCAGACGTCCAAAGCATTTAATGCCTTTAAAAGCTACTAATCGCTGTTACCTGATTTATTGCGGAAGTCTGCAAGAGAAAAATGCATGGTCATGCTCGCTTGCATAAATCATTTAGCAAATTTAGCCATAAACAGCAAAAAATTGATGTTTCTTTTTAGGTGAGTTTCCCTTTCGATTTCCACACCATGGCCGTC
The DNA here is from genome assembly GCA_037974365.1 of Hydrocynus forskahlii. NCBI lineage: Eukaryota > Metazoa > Chordata > Actinopteri > Characiformes > Alestidae > Hydrocynus > Hydrocynus forskahlii. The sequence goes on along the minus strand of JBBPCX010000114.1, from coordinate 36,004,279 downwards.
GCACCTTGATCCAGGTTTGACTGTGTTTGACTGTGGCTCTTCATTGTAGGTGGAAAATTGATTTTTCCTCAAATTCCAGTGCTGTTTCAAAATGAATTCAATGTGCAAATGTGATAATCAAAAGACGGTTGACACTGATGCTTTTGGAATGGAATCTGAGTTTGTAAAGCAAAGCATTTGAATGCATTATAAACACATTTGGTAAAAAAAAACAAAAACAAAAAAAACAACTGCTTCGTAAGCTTTAGGTTTAGAAAGACAACCATGATGTTCTTTCCTTCTGTGTTTTGTTGTGACCTGTGTAGCCCTTGCTTATCAAGTTAGTAGTGAACACGTCAGCATTGGCAGTCCTGTATAACTTCATTCATTCATTTCATTCATTCATTTCTGTAACCACTTAATCCTTACTAGGGCCATGGGTTCCGATCCTAATGATTTTACAAGTTCTACATGTATGTTGACATTCAAATTTCATTAATACAGCAATACAACAGCCCTAAGATTGCCACTGGAAACACCCCAGTAAGGAAAGGATGAGTACAAACTGACAAGGGTATATGAAAAATTGTATTTAAATAGAGTTGAGTTTCCATAAAATATAAACATTACAACTATTTCATGCAGATTCCCATTCAGAGGACTGAAAAAATGCATCCCTCTATCCTTCCACATCCTCCTTCCTTATGCCATAATTTATGCTTAAGCATCTGCCACTGTCTCTGTTGTCATTGTTTACAAACAGTTAATGAGTATGGAACACACACTGTGTACACACAATTCATAATGCACATAGGCGTGTACAGTTCACACACATTCATGTGCAAACGCCACACTCACACACATCACACGTTTACAGAACATACTGAAAATATCTCCCCAGGCTCAGAGCATCAGATTTGCTGACAGTATAACCTTTCAGGCGTGAGTGCATGTCATACACTATTAATGCTAAACTACCAGGAGTGTGTGGATATGCGCATCTTTAGCAAATCTTTGATGGTTTTGGCTACAGAAACACAAGGCCAGACAGGAATGCAGTAGCCTTCATTTGGAGTACAATATCTGATTAGGGTATGATCATTTAAAATTACGTTTATTGTAAATGATCATCTTACATCTTACATACGTTTTTCCACTGCCACAAGGAACCATGCCGTACTGTGAATAAATGCTTTTTCATTACGAATAAAGCGACCAGTAGCCGAGCAGCACCCGAGGTGTCATGGCCCTGAAAGCGGGCTGCAGCTCAGCCAACTGGTTTCTGATTGGTCGAAATGTTGTCAACACAATATGGAAAGAGGCCACTGTTTTTTACGGTTGGTGCAAAAACTGGAAAGCCAATGCAGTACAAGCACCACTATCTGTTTGTGCTGATAAAGTTCAGTGGGAGTTTTCTACGATGCTAACAAATGTATCTTTAATTTATCTGTGAGAAACGTGAAGGTGTACCAGGCCATAACACGTTAGCTGGGTTAGGCATGTGTCACAAAGCTAAAGAATGCTGAGAAAAAAAATTTAAAACTCAAACAAAACTGTATATATTTTTTAAGAACAACGAGACAGGTTATCAGCATTACATATAAAACTTAAAGACACTAAAGACAGTAAATAACACAGCAATATTTGCATTAACAACACAGCGATCACAGTTCCTACCAACTTCCTTTGCAGTGTGTGCCACTCTTAATGACTAAAGTTTGAAATATCTGTGCCTCTCCCTTTTAATTCCCATTTTTCCACACAAAAGAGAACAATATGCATGGTAACAAGGCAGCCCATTTAAAGGTTGCACAATATATTGTGTGTAATCACTATTGCGATATCCTCCTTTGTCATGCTGATGCTGCAGTATGCAAATGAGCTCTTTGTGATTGGAGCATCTCTACTGATCTCTATTGATACTGAGTTTTAATAAGTCAATATAAGACAGCCCTCCATACTTTCCAAGTAGAAATCTCAGCCAACCACTGATGCTAATGCTATTTAAATGACTCCAAAGGGTAAATGGATCCTTCTGCCCATATATACAATACGCATATAATACATAGACACACAGACACAGACACAGACACACACACACACACACACACTCAAGCGTGTACACACACACACACACACACTCACCTGACTGTCAGTATGGATAATAGTGCTTTGAGGTGTGTGTGGTGGTATTGTTTTCCCCTGTCATTCTCTCATAGTCCCATAGGTCACATTAGCACCTCTCCCTTCTCTGCTCCTCCATTTAGCCTTTAGTGTCTGACTTAACGTGTGATGAGACCCAAGGAAGTGAACGTGATAAGCACCATTCCGTGGAGAAAGCGAAATTCTTTCATGGAATCTCAACCAGCCAGCACACAAAAAAGAGGAAACAGAAACTGTCAGCACTGCTGAACAAGGGTGAAGAAAAAGTCCATAGAAAGGCAGTAAATCTTTTCACTTCAAATTTGCCCACCGCATGCTTTGAGCATTAGTGTCCATATCGATCAAGAGTTGCTGAGTTAAGACGCAGGTGATTGATCCAATGGTAGGCTACAGAGTGTATTACCTAACGCAACACTGCATACTTCAAAACCATCAGAATCCACCACTCAAACATCAATACTGATATCATTTCACATGTCAAATACTGTGTAAGCACCACACTATGCAGGGTTATACTGATCGGTTGTACAGGTAAGAATGTGGGTCTGTAAATATAAAATGGAAGTCTTTGTGCCCACTCCGGTACAAAGCTCAGCACTCAAAACGGATGAGCATGAGTCTTCACCCCACTGAGATGCACTGAACCATAGCAAGAGATGACAATTTTGTCATGGTCATTGAGTGCCCTTGGTTATGCCACTGCATGCCTATTCATTATATGGACAACAGTATTGGGACGCTTGACAATTGCACCAACAGGGACTTTAATGACATTGCATTCAAATACATAAACTTTAATATATAGCTGGTCCCCCTTTGCAGTTATAACCGCTTCCAGTCTTCTTGGAAGGCTTTTCACTAGATTTTGGAGTTTCTGTGAGAATGTGTGCCCATTCATTCTGTAGAGCATTTTTGAGGTCAGACACTGAAGTTGGATGAGAAGGTCTGGCTCGTAATCTCTGTTCCAGTTCATCCCAGAGGTGTCGGATGGGGTTGAGGTCAGGTCTCTGTGTGGGACAGTCAAGTTCTTCGACCCTGAACTCATCCAACCATGTTTTTATGGACCTTGCTTTGTGCACTAGGGCACAGTCATGCTGGAATAGAAAAGGGGCCAAGCTGTCCCCACAAAGTTGGAGGCATGCCATTGTCTTTTTGTGCTGAAGCATTAAGATTGCTCTTCACTGGAGGTAAGGGGCGTAGCCTGAACACCGAAAACCAGGTTTGTCCCAATACTTTTGTCCATATAGTATATGAGCGTATTGTAGACTTCATCAGTTGGGGCAGCTGGTGGTCTGGTGGACAGGGAGTTTCCCCTGTAATCAGAAGGTTGTGGGTTTGAACCCCAGGACTGAGAGAGGCACCACTGAGGTACTCACAAGCAAGATACTGCCCCCAAACAGTGCCCCTGGGCGCCATTGTCGGCTGCCCACTGCTTCACTCGGGTGAATGGGTTTAACATGGAGGACAAATTTGACAAATGGTGTACTTTCACTTCCTGCCCTAAACACTGAACCACTACTTGTAACCCATAAAAAAAGATTTAGTGTAATTTTATACAGCCGGCTCACACTAAATTCTTTGTGGACCACAGTGGTTTCCAGAAAAATGGGAGACGTTTTGTGTATTGGACACCTCTTGTTTGATGCACCCTGCTGTGGCTCTTTTGATTTAAAAGAGGTCAAGTAACATACATCATGCTTGACCTGTGCTCACCAATCAGATCAAAGGCGAGACAGGTCTTGTGTGGCATTAATGAAAGAGAGATTAGTGGCTGCAAACAATAAATATTCTGAACTGAAATGATGACCAACAAAAAGAGGCTTTTTTTTAGCATGTTTTGCTAACAGCCCCACACTTGGTAGTTAACATTAGTCAAACTTTCTGCCTGTACAAACTGAAACGATAATTAGAACAGCTGATTGACAGTTATGATGCTGTTGTTACTTAGCAACAGGGAGACACATAGTACAGATAGAGCCATGAAGTGAGAACACCATCCTTAACCAGCAAACGGTGACTCCAGAATCTAAATTAACAGTCCATTATGGCAACTTGTTTTTTGTTTTTTTTTAACCAGTCCTTTGATTTTTCCTCCTGTTTCTTCTCAAATAGTTGACTGACACTGAATTAATTTTTTTTTTTTTTTTTTTTTTTACGAAAACCTACAAATCATGTACTCTAATACTCTTATGTTCACACTAAAGCCCAAATCAACCATCCATAAATTCACAAAGGTGCCTGGACACTAGTTACGGAAGTTTTAAAGGACACTCTAACTATGATTAGCAGGGAGGAAAATGCTTCAATAAAAGGTCAACGAAATGCACAGTTTAACCTTAATATGCAGTGACAGCCTGGCATGTATGCTCAGTGGTCATTTAGTATAAACTGGCACTGGTCACATACCACATGTTGGCCAGCAAAGGAGCCATGTGGGGTCTCTAATTAGATGCTTTACATAGAGGTTGAAAGTAACGCAGACCAAAATAGACATAGAAAACACACAAAAAAAGGCACTATACTCAAAGTAGTGGCCCTAAAAATGAAGAAGAAGAGGAATAGGTAGATCCCTTGACCTGTGATAACACCAAAGTGAGAACAGTCCAGGTCTATCCATGCCTATGCGTGGTGAGCCGTGCCAAAGAGAGCACCCTGGTGTGCTATCAAACTGCGATGGTCAATGGAGATGTCAGTCTGATGGGCAGCATAAAAACTCAAGGTATGGGAGGAACTGTCACACCTTAGCTGAACGCTCTGCAAGAAACCATAGCAACAAAGGCAAGGAGAGGAAAAGGGGAAAAGAAAAGACTGAGACGGAAAATAAAACTGAAGAGGGAAGCAGGATGAAAGAGGCACTTTTTATGAAAGAGAACTAATTTCCATGACAACCCTGTTCGAGGATGGGTAGCAACGATACGACAAGAAAAAGTGTGCGGCGTAAAAGAAACGAGGGAACACACAGAACTGAGAGGATATGTGACATCTTCTAAAACCAAAAGGCAGCTACCTTATTTTTGAGCATCACTCATTACCATAGAGCACTGCAATGCTATTCATCAGAATTAGCATGCTACATTTTCAAAGATCCTACAAAAAGAGGGAGCAGTTCTGGTGCCTGTGAAGCCAGTCTTAACCCAAAATCAACACAATATTTACTGTTTTAGTTTATATCCAGAGAAGCATAATGAATCATATAGTACCATTTAAAAGCGAAAAGCTAAAAACGAAAGTGAAATGATGTTTGCCCACCTCTAGGACGTCTGGTTTTTGATTACATCTTCATACAAAACTGGGCACAGAAAAATGTTAACCAAAAATAATATCTTTTAACCATGTCTCGTTCAGCTAAATATCTGTTGAACGCAACTGAACTTTAAGTTGAATATAAATGATTTCATTAAATCTTGCCTAAATCGAAACCTAACCTAACGTATCACCACGTTTGTTAACAATTTAAGTATCTGTAGACATCAAATAATGATAATGATAAAACTCTAATCTAAGCTCATTAGGTTGAACTGAATGTTTGCCAAACAAAACTTGTCCAACCATCCAACAGCTGTTCCAGAAAATACACTCGCTGTCAGAGCACAGACAGCTCGCTTGTAGCATTTCGTCTGAAACAGGTAGACAACATCCACTCAGAGGCATCCATTTAGCGCAGACATATTGTAAGTTTACTCATTCCTCAGATTGCCAGACTCTCTGGAGCAAAGAGAGAGAGAGAGAGAGAGAGAGAGAGAGAGAGAGAGAGAGACCAGTGGAGGGACGGGGGAAGGGGGCCTGGGCAGCCCATGCATGGTAATTGGCTGCTGTTCAGGAGGGCATTTGCCCTCAAAGCTGGGATGTTTTGTGAACACTTATCGCCATGTCAGATCAGATGAGAGCTTGCAGTGGAAGAGTGATTTGGAGGAGATGTTAGACTGACAATAATCAGACTAAATAACAGAAAAAAAAAACCCTGAAAAATGAGAAAAGACAACAACAACAAAACACCATATTGCGGTGCCGGCGTCCGCTGCCAAGCACTCGCTGAACTGCCCTGTTCTCTGTGTGTCCAGATTTCCTGGAGGGAAGAGACAAGCTAAATAATTCACGTTCATGCTTGATTTAAGACAGCCCTTGTTTAATTTTTTTCGGAAGCTCTTTCCACCGTCATTAACCAAGCTTTCGTTAGGTGCCTATTACCTACAGCAGGTACTGCTTCAGAGGTGCAGGGTGAAGTGCAGACACGCACTTCATGTGCCATTTCTGTGGAGTAGTGTTTGGATGTTCAACCTCACTGTAGCAAAAACAGGCAGTTTCTATCCAAAACTAACAAAATAAACTGTAACTGCAAGGGTAGCAAACCACTTTTATTTTAGCAAATTATTTTAAATAATAGTCTACCAACTGTAGTTGGTGCTGGGTGGTTTTCAATTGTATTCCTTTACTTTTGAGTATAGTCATTTTTGCATGTTTTTTTTTATAACTAAATTGGCAGCTATGGTATGCTGAGGGTCCAAAGGGGAATACATGCAATCAGCCAACTAGGAAGAATCCGGGAAGGACCATGATGGATTACAGAAATTAGGAAAATAAAACAATGTACTGTTTGAAAAGAGTTAACATTTTTGAAATGCACAAGCAAAGAGTCGTTAAAAAACATAATTATTGCCATGTCAGATTTTCTGGTTTTGTGGTTTTCTGGTGTAACGTGCAATCTTTAGGGGTGGAATATTACTGCAAGTAATGTGCAGTTTGTCTGGTTCATTGTTACTGTTTCTTTACTTTTACTGTTGCTTCTTGTTTTTGTCAATGCCTGTTGCTACGCAATGTGTACAGACATACATATACTTACATAGGGTTATATTTACATATATATATATATACACACACACACACATATATA
>JBBPCX010000114.1:35970587-35997146 GCA_037974365.1 Hydrocynus forskahlii | reverse complement strand
ATATATTTGCTACGCACAAATGTCTATATTTGTATAGTGTGTTTTTTATACTATACTATTGTGTAGAGCTTTATTCTATTGTTTTTTGCCACTCTTCCCTTCGTACTGTCCACTTTCTGCCGTAACAACGAACATTTTCCCACTTGTGGGACTAATAAAGGCTTATCTTATCTAATTCTATCATATCGTAAAAATATAATAGTATTTGCATGCTTCGCCAAGTCATACATTGGAAAAGACTGTTACTGTATATGTGCACTCTGCTATGATAAGAATAAGCATACATTTTACAATTGTAAATATATTCATACATACTATTACTTGGCTGGACATTTATTGTGTCATTGTGCTAGTGCAGACAGGCTATGGGCCTCGTCTCTATTCCAGGTCAGTGTAGCCGGTGAGGGCAGTTTGGAGGCGGGAGCCCCCTGGGGTGTTCCCTGGACACAACCCGCCCGAGCAGCTACACACCACTCCGATGATTACACTCTACAGGACAAGATAAATGGTGTGGTATGAGAGAGTCAGCAGCCAAGCCTCTCATTTGCTTCCCATGGGACAGTGTGTGTACCACAACAAGTCTGTGGCCTTTTTCATTTCCTCCACTGACAGGCTGTTTGCTTTTTTTGAGATTAGAGAAGGAAAATTATGCAGAAAAAATCACTCCCATCACATGCAAGTGTGCATTTCTAGGTTACTTTTTTTTTTACCTGGGGAAATTGTTAAAAAATAGGTTCATGTCATTAAATATGGAGGAAGACACTCCTCACTTCTCCATAAAAGATATTCTTAAGGCTCTTTATGCTCCCTTGATTAGAAATTTGTATGTTTCAAACAGTGTAGCGCTCACTGCTCAAACATTTCCATGTATCCTTTACATTAGCCTTACAACTCCGAGCGTATTAGTAAAATCTGATTTTAACAAGAAAAACTATGTAAAAGAGTCCAAAACCAGTTTTTGCTCTCCAACACACTTGCAGTCTGGTGCTCTTTCGCTCGGCGCCAGCACTCGGCCACTCTCCGGACGCCCCAAACTCTGTGGGTTTTCTGTTTTGTCATATGACAACAACTTACCACTTCTTGCGCTTCCTGCACAGATCTGTGCCACTCACGTTCTAAGGGTTAAACAATATACCCATCTAAGGGTTAAACAATATACCCACCATAGTCACAAGATTCTGACCCAACATGATGCCATAATAAGGTACCTGTTAAGGAACTGGTGGATTTACCTGATTATTGCCTACACTGCTCCCACAATTTCTGTTACTGCTAAATTCCATCCGTATCTGCAAGCTTTCAGAAAATGTGCACAAATACGGACAAAATGAATGCAGAGTACAGACAATAGGCTCAGTCTGTATCCATATACAAATTTAACGCGGAGCATAAATGAACCTTTATGCTGCATTTATGCTACCGTGTTGCAAAGCTTTTTTGTTTCACCTCCCACTGATTTCTATAGAGACAGGTGACAGATCTGCATGAAGGACTGTGGGAGCAAAAGTAGAGAGAAAGTGGAGCACTGCAGGAAAGGAGTGAAAAAAGGTGAGAATTTCTACACGTTATGCAATTTAAAAGTGAATTTCACCAGCCAGTAGCCAAGCACATGGTTCAAATGTGGCACATTTGGTCATTCTCAAGCTGTACCTCCATATTATCATGTGTCACACGAGTTCCACACTGAAATCAGTGTTGGATGGAAGTTAATAGAATTCCTTAAGGTATTTAATATGATGATATAGTTGAGAACTGTATCATTGTTATACCCCTAAGAATCCTCCATTGACTTCCTATATGCCATATTTCATGACAACCATGGTCAATGATCAAAACTAGGCCCCAGGGAGTGGAATGGAAGGAGTAGGAACTTATGCTATACGCCCACACTCAAATGGCTGGTCCTTTTTATGTAGCTGCTTCTAAATGTCTGATTTTTAGGACAGGCATTGACTCAAATCGACTTCTGCCCTCAGAATTGAAACCTGTATCAAACTTTGACATACACACTATATGGACAAAAATACTAGGACACAACTCTTTTTTAGGGTGTGGGCATGGCTTCTTACTTCCAGTGAAAGGCTTAATCTTAATTCATCACACCAAGACACTTTGGACAACGGCATGCTTCTAACTTTGTGCACGCAGTTAGGGGGAGACCCTTTTCTATTCCAGCATGACTGTGCCCCAGTGCACAATGCAAGGTCCATAAAGACAGGGTTGGATGAGTTTGGTGTGGAAGAACGTGACTGGCCCTGACCTCAACCCCACCCAATACTTCTGGGATAAATTGGAACGGAGATTGCAAGCCAGGTCTTCTCGTCCAACATCAGTGCCCGACCTCGTTAAATGCTCTACAGAATGAATGGGCACAAATTCCCACAGAAACTCCAAAATCTTGTGGAAAGCCTTCCAAGAAGAGTGGAAGCTGTTATAGATGCAAAGGGGGGACTGACTCCATACTGAAGTCTATGTATTTGAATGCAATGTCATTAAAGCCCCAGCTGGTATAATGGTTAGACGTCCCAATACTTTTGTCCATATAGTGTATGTGTGTTGCCACAGGGAAAAAAAAGATACTACTCAAACTTTTGCTCCAACTGGACAGATAAATTTGCTTGTATTGTTACGACACACCCCCAAAGCAGCCGACAGTTGACTAGGAGTAGCAATTCACTTCCCTGGAAGGAAAATGAGGATGTAAGGTTACCAGAAGCTGCACACATCTGGAAGAAAGTCATGCACCACCACATTAATCTAATTGAAGAATTTCTTCACTATGTACTTGCACCATGATGTCCTCTCAATTATTCATGACAAAATCCTCCTACTACACTGACTGTAATATTGAGTTACATGAGCAGCTAGGGGCACTTAGCTAAAAGACTGCCCTGCCCTTTTCAGGCTCAGTTCAACATACAGCACAGCATCCCTCCTGGAGGAATACATGCAATACCTACTATAAAGTAATAAAAAGCAATGGGTATCATGGGCTCTCAGAACATAAAAGATGGTATAAGGTATACAGTGTCCTTCCTAGAATTATCCTACATGCTCTACACATCGAAATAATCTTAATAAAAGTATGAATGTGAAAATATGTACTGTCAAAGTGAAGACGATGACACTTCTAGTTGGATTGTGTCCAGAATCTGTCATTCATTTTTCATCCCATTTGAATTCTACAGTCACTCAAAAACAACTTTCAAGAGCAGAGCGCAGAGAAAAATGGGTGACCAGATGAAATTTCGCACTTGGCTGACTTTGTCAAACTGGACCAACTCTCACAGAGCACTTCATTAAAATGATTTGTCTCTTAAATTGTGTCTCACTCGACTAAGGGACAGGGGAGAATCGCAAAAGATCATATCTGAGGCCGTCTTAAAGTGACCATGACCTACGAGAGGCACGTCCTCATCATGCTTTTAGTCTTTTCTTTTTTTTTTTTTAATCGTCAGCCTTGATGCCTAATGGGCTTTTCCAATCCTGCACCTCATAACAGGTGAGCATATTAAGGGTGAGTTATTGAAAAACATCCAAGAGGGAAAATAAATCAGCTTGTCTTCCTGTCTGCGCTGTGGTATAACCTTTTAGAGGAGGCAATTTGGGTAATGATACCTGTGCCTTTATCTGCCATCAGAAAAACATGGAAAGTTTCAAACTTGTGAGAACTGGAGAGAACTAACAAGAGATAAACAGAAAAACAGAGTTAATGTAACCATCTAGTAATTTTAAAATACAGGCCTCTGCATTATAAATGCATATAGCAGTTCTTTGGAGTGACACTATAAAAGAACCACATTTGTTTCTCTGAAGAACCTGTAAATGGGCAGTTCTGAAGAACCTTCACAAAATAGACACAGTAAAGCCCCAACTATCGTGGTGGTTACATTCCAAGTCCGTGAAGCTGTGATATAGTAAAAAAAATGCCTGAAAATGCCTATTTTTATTATGTAAAACCTAAATATGCCCCCAAATACGCTCCCAAAAGACTTCAATGTCATTTTAAACTCATTGCCCTTAAAGAAAATGTAAAGGTAAACCCGTATTCATACTGTACAGTTTACTCTGAACGGCTGTCTCCTGCAGTGCTAGAATGTAAAATACCGATGTTACCCCTGTATAGACTGTACTGTAATTAATGCACGTGCGTTTTCTTTGGTACGCACTGTCGTTTTCTTTGGTATAAGCAGAGTAACTACAGTAATAAATGAATTTAATTTACAGTAATAAAAATACGGGGCTTTAAGAAGAACAAAACGAAAAACACGTGAACACTTGAGACGCTCCACAGGGGAAATTCTGGACTCTGCCAGAGATGTGTCACAGAGCAGCAGCCAATCAGCAGCAAGGAGACATAAATAACATTCTCTTACGAGCTCGAGGACGAGGGTTCTCAGTTCGGCTCTCAGAAAAAATCTGCGAGAGACTTCAGCCTTGACTGCTGATCCGCGTATGAGCGGGCGGGTTACTGTATACCTTCTACAGGTTTTCCCAGAACTATATGGCCAAGCCAAGAGCCATACATTGACTAATATTTAACAGAATCAATTAATAGTATTTTATCGTTTACAGGACCACCCCTCCTTTGGTGGGGGGCATTTCTTTAGTACATATTGTAGCTCTGGCAGGTGTCCTCTCCACTATGTAGAATCTAAATAACTTTCATTAGTTCATTTGCTTTCAGCTATCCTATCGGGTGCTACTCTCACAAGCGAGTAAAAAGCGCACATTTGAACTAATACCAGTGCCCTACACTGCAAACAAAGCCCAGACACTTGATTCTGCATTACCTTCCCCATACTGGGCCTGAAATCAGACTCCATGAAGAGGTACATAATAAAAAGCCTCGCGCCACAATAGGCTGCTGCCAAAAGCCCTGGATTAATTTCAGTGTTCATTTCTTTTTTCCCCCCCTTTCTTTCAATAACTTAAACAGGCCTTTGGCAGGGTGTGCTGTAACAGGGGGAGGGAGTTAGGACCCTGTGGAACGGCTCCAGCGTACCGCTGCTCTCCTGTAAATTAAAAGCAGACTTCTATTTTTCTTTTTTGTCTCCCTTTTTTCTGTCTTCTGAGGGCGAGCAAGAGAGGTTGGAGGGGGTCTGGAACTGTTTTCGTAGCCACATCTTGTAGGAAATCCTGAACAGAAAATGTTAACGAGAGACATGAAAAACCACGAAAACCGTGTCTCCCCTCCTCCTCTTACTCAGTGTGACAGCAGCACACACAGGCAAGAAGGCGAACCCCAGAAAACACACACACACACACACACACACGCACACATAAATTGTCTCACATAGAGCATTAGAACACTGAACCCCTTTCTCCAAGGCATACACAACCACTCCAACCAGGAAAATTACAACCCCACAATGAATTCCAATAAAACATGGGAGGGTTTTGGAGGGGGGTTAGAAAAATGAAACCCGTATAAAAATTAAGACATGTTTCTTGGGGAAGCCTGACTGCAACACTTAATCTAGCCCAGATCACAAGGAACTGTTTTAGTACACTTGTTGCATGCAAGGCTCTAAATCATTGAGCACTCACGATATCCCTGAACTAAAAAGCAGGAGATCAAAAAAATCCAAAGCAATGTTTGACAGGGAAGGAGAACATTTGGAGACGAGTGCTCTCAATATGTCGATACGTTAAAAAAAGAAAGCGAAAAAAAGAAGAACACCAAACACTACAGAGGCGAGGCCTTATTCTGAGGCCCAAAATATGCCTTTGATGTCTCAAGGTTTTACATCTCGCCAGAAAACTAGGCACGAAAAGGCCCATCGCTATCTCTGCCTCTTTTGTCATAATTACGAGTAGCACTGCAGGCTAATCTGCTTCACGCAAGCAATAAAAAGGGTAAAATATGCCTCTTAGCCATACCAACAGTTGTAGCGGCGCGCAGGCCCGCTCAGGCGGTGCCATGACATTCAGATGTAACCTGCAATGTATCCTTTACATTAAATCTGTAGCCGGAAGCATCACCTACAGCCATTAACCGTAATGGTTTGGTATCTGTAAATGTCACCATTGCTTCTTGTCAACAGGCTGCAGCAACAGTAACAACACAGAGCCCTGTTTTCAGATGTGTTGTCTCATTGTTAGCCACTGCACCGGCAGAATGGATCCCAATAAAAAGCAATGAAGCGCTACATTGTAATTAGTGTACAGTGGAGGAATGCTGGGAAGGTTTAGCCACACCCCATCCCCCATCCCCGTTGCAGGTTGGCAGCGCAGAATATACTGAGGTGTGCCTCCTGGAAGCCAATCTTTAATTATAAGTGCCGCGGGGGGACAAGCTGGATAAGTGCCGGACAGCAATTATTAGAGCAGAATGTGACTGCTCGCACCTCCGTCCCTTCAGTGTTTCAGTTCCGAAAGAGCGCGGCTGTGAGGATGCATACTTTTCTACTTTATTGATTTCTTTTATCCCAGTGAACAAGATGTTGCTTTGGAGGCCCAGTAGCACTTTATTTTTGAATGTGCAAATGTCTGTTGCACGTTAGACATTTAAGTACAGAGTAACAGGGAAGAACAGCAATACCTGGTAATACCATTTAATGATTACATAGAAGCGAACAGGCATCTGTGGCATACTTACAAGTAATACTGAAATGAAAGTCAAAATAATAAGTAAAAAGTAACTAAAGTGAAAAATACCTGGTCATTCTGAAGAATTACTGCATTGTACCACTAAGTACTATAGCACAGAGCTGTAAGGTTTCAAATAAAAATTCAAATATTCATCCTCTTCATTGACAAAAATCTTGAAAGCGCTCAGTTTGTTTTAGGGCAGCATTTACGTCGCATCATCACACACACACACACACACACACACACACACACGGTATCTTCCGAACGCAAAGGACAGCATCACCTTAAACAAACAAACAGCTGATAGCTTAGAATAACAATATGATGTCACTGGTGTAGGGGAAAGTCATTCTCAAAGATATGTAAGAACAGGCCTATGTATCTTTTCTCTATCTCGCAGCCCCCTGGGTGAAAAACAATCATTTATAACATTCTGAGCTTCTGAGGCTGCTTGATACTTGATATCAAGTTTTCAGCAGGTACGTATCCTACTTAGTTTCTTGCATCTAGAAAAATGCATTCAGAAGGATTATTCCAGCATAGTACTGGCTTTTAATTCATTACTTGTAAAGTTAATCAGTATTTCTTTATTCATTTAAAACCTTTTTGTATTTTTCCTCCATCAAAGCCCTCTCACAACAATAACCAGCACACACTAAGCAAACACATCACAGAACCACAGGGAACCCACCTCCCACCTTCAAGACACAAGTTAAACTGAAAAATCTCAGTCTAGGGATGCAAGGCTTTATTGTAGCCTAGTTTAACTGAAAAAGCTCAGTCCAGGGACTATTGAGGCACAACTGTAGGAGGCAAGCAGATGATTTAGAGAGAGCAAGGGTTCATTTTTTTTTTCTTCGCATTTTGGCCTGTTAAATGTGAATGATATTAACATATTTGACATTAGACAAAGAAATTCAAATGCAATTACCAGCTGACAGCCATTCTGTACAAGGGCTGGTACGTCTTACAAGTTACTATTCTCTTCACATTGCGGGGTGTATCGGACTTTCCTTGTAATTACTATGTTTATCTTTTAAAAACTAGGCATGCATCACACTGTAAAGTATAAGAGGTACCATTATTTGCAATGAATCTGTGTATTCGCACAGAAAAAGCAAAGAAATGCTGACATGTGATGGCAATGACACACAGTGCGGTGCAGATATTATGCTACCCTTATGTAACTCCTCTCTCCACTTTAAGAGATAATTATAACCTCAGGGATTTTATCTTCAATACGAAATGGCCTTTTTCTCATCGTAGACACTTCTGTGCCAGATTGGGAATTCTGACTGGGGATGTGATGACACAGGGGACTGGGCAGTTCGGTGGTCTACAGATAAGCACTGGTCAGTCCTGGGGTCTATCACTGCCACCTGAGACCCCCAGTCAGCTAGGCATGTCCAAAAAAGGGGATAAAAGGGGGTTCAGAGAGTAGGCGGTCCCAGCAGGCCCTGACAAGGCAATCAGGAATGCCTCACCTCCTAAGAAGCCTGAGCTGTAACACCCACCCCCGTGCACACACACACAGATTTGTTTTTATACAATGTCAGAATGTGGGATCACAAATACGTCCCATATGTATTACATGTATGCACAAGCCTATACGTAATAATAACAAGTCCCATATGCATTGTAAGTTCCGGTTTGTAGTAATAATATGCCACGCATTACAAAAAATAAAAATAAAAGCACTTGTCAGGACCATTTTGTTCTTTCTGACAGTATATGTTGGCCCTGTTGCTTTTAGCTTTTCCTGTGTAATTGGGGCTTATTTGTCTGACAAATGCATGAAAACAAGCATCTCTGCACAAACACACATTCATCCAAACACATATAAATATGTGGGCACCCAAACACTGGACATCCATAGCCGCTTAATGACGGGGTTCAGACCAAAAACACACCTGTCTAAAGATAACAAGTTGGTTTTTTGAAGTGAAGCAACCAGACAGAGGATGTGTAAAACTAAGAGGTGTGAACCTGGTAAAGACCAGCTCGAAAACACAGCCTGCAAAGAGCAGCCCTCTAAAAGGCACATGGGGGCAATGCACACTGGCCTGCGCTTTCTTTCATGAGGATTGACTAAAGATGAATAGCACTGGATAATAAGGAAGGGTGGTTACTTTCATCCAAAAAGTGTATATGTGTGTGTGTGTGTGTGTGTGTGTGTGTGTGTGTGTGAGGGGGATCGGACAGGCTCCATCTCACTGGCCATAACAAGTGGTCGAGGTAACGAGCCTCAGAGCTCGAATGGGAATTTGGTTACACTGGCCAACATACATCCCACACACCTCCTTCCAATTCACTCACTGTCTCTCTCACTCCCTTCCCCTCTCTCTCTCTCTCTCTCTCTCTCTCTCTCTTGCTCTCTCTCTCTCTCTCTCTCTCTCTCGCTCTCTCTCTTGCTCTCTCTCTCTCTCTCTCTCTCTCTCTCTCTCTCTCTCTCTCTCTCTCTCGCTCTCTCTCTCTCTCCTGCCATTCCCTTCAGCCCCAGTCTCCTCCAATTCTCTAATGAGAAAAAGCTGGTAAGAAAATCCTGGCCTGAGTCCTATATAAACTTACAGACATCTCACGGAAAAGCCCATCGAGAAAGAGGGAGGAAAAAAGAATAGAAGGGAGTGAAAGAAAGAGAGAGAGAATGAAAGCGAGACAAAGAGAGACTAAGGGGGAAGAGAAAGAGAGAGAGAGAGAGAGAAATAGCGGTAGAGAGAGAGAAAAGGAAAGAGAGTGTACAAAGCAAAGACAAAAACCCATAAAAAATAAAACCCATGTATAGTGTTGATGCATTTACAACACAATAAGGTTAAACAGCTATATTTTTGATTCGTTTTTCTATCCTTCTCCTTTCTGCCTCTGATTATACTTCATATGATGAAGAAATGGCTCTTTATGATAAAGCCGATGGATAAACTGATTTTGAAAGGATGGCGTCTGCATGCAGAGGAACCCTTCAACTTTCGACAACTCTCACTAACCACGCACGCAAACGCAAGCGCTCGAACGCGGCACAAAGACTTGCTTATATAAGTAAGCATACACACACGCACATGCATTCAGGCAGCACACAAAGGCTTACTTACAATCACTTCACTGGCACAGTTCTCAGCACATGAAATTAGCTGACTCATTTTTCAGAAACACTTGTCAGTTACTTGAACATTTTCTGACAAATCTGAAAGCCAGGCTGGCATGTATGGGCGGACCAGTTTCGCACACGCACCACAGCAAACAAACAAACTCACAAGCACAAACAATGCCTCCTTAATGCCTCACAAAGAACCGAACAATAACTAGCTCTATGAATAAAGCACCGGTGTGTGTTCTGGCGAAGGACGCCTTCAGAGTTTTCTAAGGCATGAAGTGGAATTCTGAAGATCTTCCTTCATCAGATATATATTCTTCACTCAGTTAACAGCAGGTGAGACATTGTATAGATGTGGAAGGAAAAACTGACAATACAGACTGGAATGCACTCTTGCCATTTCTCTAAAGAGATATCACCCACTCCAAAGCGCGAGCCATGCTTCATCAGCTCAGCTGATAGGAGGACATGAAATAGAGGAGTAATTTAAAGGACAGATTAGCTGAGCTGTAATTATAACTTTCATGCCCTGTTCAAATAGCTGCCTTATAGATGGGTGGCTCTGACAGGGCCCCATAATGAGTCTCTGTACATTATTTCAAGGCTCGGCATATATGGTGTCCTGGCTGGAATGTCTTATAGGGGTGGGGGGAAAAAAAAATCCCAGAAATGATAGACTTATGAAATATTGAACACTCAGTAATGACCATTTTCTGCATGGAAAGTCTAGACAAGTTTCATCCTTCTGACTTTTAGCCCTTTTTTTTCCCTGACGCCGAATTCCTGGTGGGCAAGGGGGGCGGAGCCGGCCGCTAAATTGTGATTAACTCGCGGTAGTTAAGGCAAAGATTGCTTCAGGAGTCAAACTCTTTCTTCGATAAATCACCGATACGATAGCATTTGGCAACGGCACCGGCAATTAAAGCGGGAGTAACAATGCATAAGAAGTAGGAAGCTGCCAAGCCGAGGGTGCGGGCGTTATTATGAGAGCGCAGAGACAGTGGCGGGAGGTGCCAACAGCTCGAGCACTTTCAAACAGAGTGAGAATCCAGCACTCAAGATGGAATTGTTTCCTAATGAACAGAGCTCTTTACATGAGCCCCAATCCACCTCCTGAAAAATACAGCGTCCCTAAATCACATCCCTGTTGCACAAAGCGGAGAACCCGAGTTTGGGCTACTATACAGGATCTCTCAGTGAGCACAGACGAAAAGCAGTCAAAAAAAGGGGGGGGGGGAGGCAAATTCTGCAAGTTGCTGCAGTTCTGGGGGCTCGGGTGTTAAATGGAAATGCATGACCACAGTGCAAAAATAAGGCTTCCATTCAGTGTTTGTGTGAGGTGGTTTTCCTCTTGCGGTGTGTATACAACGCACTCCCACAGTGAATGTGGAGCAGCGAGCTGTGCGCGTCCACAAACCTGATGCTATCAGCACTATCTCCTGTACTCACTGCCTCTTCAAAAACACATCCCCAGCGAACAGACACAAAAACACACATGGATGCACACGCGAGCGCACACATAGCCCTCAGGCTTCCAGAACACACTTGAGGAGGGACTAAGAGTTCCTATGAGCTAAGCAGCTATGTGTCTACCTCATACACTGTACATTCCATGGTATTAAACACTCATTATATCAATATTTGTCATTTTAATCCTTTAATAGCAGCTATTTCTAAATTTCATCCATTCTTCTCCTCTAGGAACTTGTTTTCTCAGTGCTGCCATGGCAAGTTTACTGATGTGTGATAAAGATCATGACTAAATGAGGCCAAAATTGACCATTTTGAGCAAGAATGCTTCACACCTTTGTCTCATCTTATTGATAAGCACTGGGTGTAACGACACAAATAATTTGACTTCACCGTTTTCATATTTTATACGCTTTGCTGGTTTTTGCCCATTCCAACTCATTAAATGTCAGACAAAATACACACTGTGCATCATGACATTATTGGTGCTATTATATTTTAGGCATATCACCCACCAATAACAGCAACACACAGAAAGGTCTGCATTCTGATACATTGTACACCTGGATCTATCTCAGCTACTCTGGTTTTAGGTTTCAATGAATGAAAGGGTTTAAAGATGAAGTTCTTGAAAACATTAAAGACAATACGTTAGTTAAGACAGGCTTAAAGTGCGGCAGGGCTTCGCATCAATAAGAGCCATGAGTACTGGGGAATTTCCATATTCTCAAAACCAGGACGGGGCCCAACATCTGAAAACAAACAAAAAAATAATTCTAAAGAAGTCGTCTAATATTCTGCACCCCTCCTTGTAAGCCTTGAAAATGGTCAATGCTAAACACACCCTGACGAGGCCTGCCAGCCTAGCATTTTCTACTGATTAAGTATGCGTTCTCTTACCATTGTATTATTTCACAGACAGATCAGATAAGCCAACAACAGTCTGTTCTCTGATTTAGAAGCAAGACAAAGAAAATTAGGAAGAAAGAACAACAGAAAGAAAGAAGGGAAGGGGGAGACGTCTCCCCGGTACGCTGTAATATGAGAATTGAACTTTCGGCAGCCGTAATTCTGAGTCGTTACCGCCGGTGGCGTGCCATTTTCCGGAGGTTTGAAGAACATTCAGTGATCCTTTCTGCCATATCAGATTCAATCTGAAGGGAAATTGGCAGCGCAGCCATGAAAATTGCTCTAGCACTAACCAAGCCATTGGCTAAGAGGCGACACCTATGGGATTCCTCTGCGTCTGCCACAGACTCCAATCGCAGCCATTTGTAGAGCCATCAGTGAGAATTTTCCAGACACCACATTGGGGATCGTTCACTAACCACTCACACACTCTAATGCTTTCTCTCTCTCTCTGTCTTACACACACAGTCCAGGGGCGCCAAATGTTAACTCCTCCAGCCAGGAGGGACCAGAATAAGTCACAAGCCGAGACGCAAGCCAGGGCTATAAAATGCAATTCGGTACAGAGCTATGGGAGTGAAACAAATGAACCGTGGACATAAACACAATGAATCATAAGGCCAAGACAGAGTCATCAGCTGGCATACTGATAGACTCAAGACTGCAAATCAAATAACTGGACGGATAGGAGAATTTTTTATGGACGTACCTTATGATGTACACCACTATTTTTTTTTTAAAGAAGTCATTAAGGGATTGATAGAATGGGTAGAGATACTTTAAAGACATTGGACAGGCATTTCACCCTCGGACCTCTTCAGGAAAAGATTGCAAGACTATAGAAGAGATGTGGGACTATAGAGAGGTCCAGAACGCTTGAGGAACAACAGCAAGCTTCTCCATAGAATCTCAAGTAGGAAAGTCACTTAAAACACATTTCCAATGGGAGGAATGTGGGATCGATCCCAGCTACGTTTTAAAGTAGTTTAAAACAGTGACCTTTATGTAATAGCCACAGAGATGTATTAAAGGTCAAGCATGTACACTACACATATAAATAAAACCTTCCTCTGGTAACAAGCCAGAACAGTATGATGTCAAGCACACACACACACCTCAATACAGGAGAAATGATTAAATGATAGCTGTGAGTTGAGTGTGGCCTGAAATACACACTCATAACGTGTGACATCACGTCATGTGACATCAGCTTTGTATGTATTCATGTGTGCTTCAATAGGCAAGAAAGGAAAAATATTGTATTCTAATCTTCTAACAGACTGAATTAGCATGTGTTTGTATCTGGTTGTACTTTTTCGAGACTCAGTTTAGATTTTTCATTAAAATGCGTCCCCGGTGTGACCAGATGAGCCCTTATTGCCACCAGGTTGCTAGGACTTTTCTGTGGGGTGCGCACGGCACATCATAAAGCAACCAGGACAACCATCCATGAGTCTTGAACAAAGGCAGAACAATTAAAACAATAGACCAGCTGATATACGACACCACAGCACTCAGAGCTAATCTATACTATATGGATTTTTCATTGTATGTTTAATTTTTTCATAGCCCAGCACAAATACCCATATGAAATTTGCCCATAGCACAGCACAGCACATTATGCCTTAAATGCTTCTGCAATAAATCATCACTAAGACGACTCAAGTATGCACGGTACATTTGAACTGTCCTACGTCCGCAAATGCTTCTTCTATCAAAGGTTATTTCAGATTTAAATACAAGACCGCTGGGATCAGTCACCGCCATCGCAATCCCACAAGTGAACTGATTGCTCAAGCAGCTGCACAGGAGGTTGATCCGGGAGAAGGTGCTTTCTTCCTAAAGCACACTTAATGAGGACCCTCATGGCCTGGTCCTTTCTTAAGCAGATTACCTGGGACCTCTGTACCAAAGGGGGACTTGAGAAAAATGGTGGCCTTTTAATAATATGGAAATGCAGCCCTGCTATCACTGAGGAATCCCAGACGTCAAATACTTCTGTAATGGCTCAGGCCAAGAGAACCACACGATCTTCTCACAGCCAGTGGCGGACCTCTTTTTCGAGACCCATTTCTTACGGCCGGCTCATTCTGTAGGGATGTGGGCTTCTGTGGCGGAGGAGAGAGCGTGAGGGAGACTGAGAAACGAGCGAGAGGGGTAAGACGAGTGTGTTTGATTGGGCAGCTTTTCAGAGCCCACAAGGCTCATCATATTTCCCTGCGAAGAAAAACAAAGCATCTGCACCCAGACATCACAATCAGGTCCAGCCAGCTCGCCTGTCCAAAAGAGCATTCTTTCCTTCAGAGAGGCTGCTGCAGAGTCCATCTCAAAACCAAACACAGCACCTACACTCAGAAGACCCTCTTCAATCTTTCATGTGAACTGCATACCTGTCTGACTCATATTATTCCCATCCAAGCAATTTATA
The DNA here is from genome assembly GCA_037974365.1 of Hydrocynus forskahlii. NCBI lineage: Eukaryota > Metazoa > Chordata > Actinopteri > Characiformes > Alestidae > Hydrocynus > Hydrocynus forskahlii. Next base: position 35,982,657 of record JBBPCX010000114.1, on the reverse strand, counting down.
CGTTTTAAAGGTTCCTCCATTTGTCTTGGCTTGATTGTACGGGTCTAGGAAAAATAAAAACTTTAATTGATACAGAATCATTGACATTATGTGGAGATTCTTTGATCTCTGGGGCTCTCCACACTCCCTCATAATTGGTTCTTTAAAGAATCACCAATTGACAGGTTCTTTAGGGAGCCTAGAAGAGTTTCCTAAAGTTTACAACGTACATGCCTTAGGGGTAAATGTGCTGGAAGTTGCGTCTTACAGAAAGAAACTTCAAGACTCTCAACAGAACCAGTGAACAGGTAGATACGTTCTTTTCCGCATTTTTGCATTGTTTGTTGCCTCAAAGCATTCATCAAACATTCACATTAGAATGTGAACATACAAAAAAAATGATGATTTGAAAGATCTGCTAAAAATGTACCCCAGATGTCGTCTTTCAGCCAAGACCTGTGTCTAAATTCTGCTTCTTCAGTTTCGCGCTGGAGCAACAAACACTAACAAACATGTGGCTAACAAACACTAGAAGTCAATAGTCACCCAAAATATTATTGTAAAAAAAACTTCACCAAAACTTCTCTCAAACCACGTCCAGATGTTCAGTAAGGCGATAAAGACTCATCCATGAGGTTTAGGATACAGTATGACTTATTGTGAGCTATAAAAACTAAACAAATCTTAACACTGGACAACACCAGGCCTGAAATTTCCCAAAAAAACGAATTCTAGAGCAGAACTACAACTCCTGAGGTGGTTTGTGACTTAGTTATCTAAAAACGTTGCGTGCAGTGTTTGGCAACATGATGATGCTTTGTTCATTTCTGTATTTCACAGTAAGTCATACTAAGTCCTAAACCATATCGACAAGCCTGCATCGTCTTAGAGCTGGATGTGGTTAGAGTGGGTGGAGGGAAATTCTGGGGACGTATTTTTATTCAATTAATTTGGGTGACCATTGAATTATAGTGTTAGCATTGTTATTTTTGTATCTCCAGTTCTTGCACACTAAATACGTCTTGAATGATTGATACAGACTAAGTGGAAAGGTGTGTCAATTAGACGTTTTCAGGAACAAATCCTTTAAGATGTTAAAACACAAAACTAAACTGGCCTTTTGGATGTGAAGCCTCAGACATGCTCTTTCAAGATGTATTTACTTAAAGGAATTATAAGGTGTGCCTTGTGTAAAGTCAGCACAAATAGCTAATCAGTCAATGTGATTTGCAAGGAAGTTTGAAATTCACCACTACTGACTGTCCCCAAAATACGTGGTTGCACATCTGATTACACCTACTGCAAGCAAAGTGCGAATACATGTCATACATGTATGGAACATAAACACCGACCTCGCTCTCCTGTGGTCAGAGAAAGCCACTGACCCACACAGCATGTGACTAAAGGAAAGTCCTCTACAAACCACAACAAAGCAGCTGTGCTTAAGTGATTCATGCACATCCTCACAAACTCCCGTTCTCTCAGGCAAGCAGCTACAGCTCCAGAGCTCAAGGGTGAGTAGCAAATTCAGTCGGGGAGAAAAGCGGCACTGACTTATTCAAAGTGACCGCTGTAATCACCTGTTCAAGAGACCGCAAGCACACGGTAAGCAACACAGCTCATCAACATGACACTAACAAATGAGGAGATTCATGAACTGCCACAGACAGATGCCGAGTTGGCCAGCTAATGAGCTATAATGACCGCCCTCGGCTTGTCTGTCAAAAATTTGCATGCAGCATTATTCAAGTAGTCAAAGAGATACTGTGACAGCACTTGTAGCAGGTCAAAATTCACAAAATCTGCACTGCAGACTTACAGCTCTGTCTTATTCCACGTATAGGGAGGCATGCCCAAAGTATCGCCTCATTGGAAAACCTGTCACATTCATTATTAGCAGTGGCTGAAGCAACAAATGATTCCTTTCCATTAATTTGATCAGAAATCCTAGAAGACGAAGCCATTTAATAGCACGTTATCTAAGCCCAAGTTCAGGGCTGTGGCATTTGCTGCCGCCAGTTAAAGACAGAACTTCATTTCGGTTTCTTTTACATGTATATGGAATTGTGGTTTTTTTTTTCACATCCTTCAACACTTGTTCGGGAGCAGCAGCAGCTGTGCATCCTACCTTCACAGGTGTGTGTGTGTGTTCACGCCCCTGCCGTCCATGCCAGGTGACGGACTTACACTTATAGGTATGAAAGGATATGGATTGCAGACCATTTTCAGACACCAACTCCTGGGACGTGTGGTTTGCTTCAGGTAGAAAAACACAACCGGTGCCAGGGAGGGGTAGGGTAAAGCCTCTCCTTCGCCTGCCGACGCCGCCTCCTCCGTCACCTCCGTCACCTCCGCCGCCACGCCGGCTGCACTCTCCCTCCTCTGTGCACCTTCGTCGGCCTCGTCGTCATTGTGCTCCCCCCCGCCGGACAGGTCGTTGAGTCGGATGAAAGTCCGAGGAAGAGAGGACCTGCCCTCTGCTTCCCTGCCTCTGTGGTCCTCACAAATATTTCCTCCATCCTCAGCCATCATTCGCCTCCTTCAGGAAAACATAAATGAAAAATAAATAAGGAGGAACACACACACACATACACACACACACACAGAATGAGGCAAATGATTTCTCAGTGAGACTTATTCATACATACATATACATATATACATATATACATAAATGCATATATATGTATGCATGCATTTATGTGTACATTAATAAATAGATATACACACACACAAACACACATATGTGTGTATATATATATATATATTTATATATATATATATAGATAGATAGATAGATAGATAGATAGATAGATAGATAGATTCATACATATGTATGCATATAGACACACAAACACATACATAAATAAAGAAATATTCACAATCAAAAATAAACAGGCAAGCAAGACCAATTGCATGGCGAAATTAAAGCTATTTCACAAAAATAAGAGGCTTTTATTCCAGCATAAATCGAATTTTTGATCATTTATGCGGAGTGTCTTGCTGTCACTTCTAATAGTATGGGCAGATATGACTTTTAATATCTTTAAAATTATATTCAGCTTTGTGTGTGACCTCTTATTGTAGCAGTGGAGGCGAGGCGTTTTCCCAGAGAAACGCAGGTAATGAAACGGAGCTTATTGGAGCAGACAGTGAGGAATGAAGGAAAACAGTGGCACAATTAAACAAAGGCGTTCAGGGGCAGCGCGAGAAAGTGCAGCAATGTGGAGGTACCCAAACGAATAGGAGAACATAGGAGAACATTCAAAGCTTCAAGCAAGCGGAGAAGTTAGAAACACTGAGCACATGCCTGGCTTGTTTGGAGAAAAAGTGTTTTTATCTTCTTACCTGTAATTGCTTCTGCTGATAAGCCCAAACGCAGCTCACTCATCGCATGATCGTTTGTGGAGACAGGAGAAGTAGCCCAGGTTCTTGCTCAGAGGGAAAAGTCGAGCTCCAGGCTGAGTTTACTGGAGGTTCAGCCTGATGGGCATGGCAGCCTCAGTTCAGCCTGATGCCTTCACGATGTCTTGGAGATGATGGTCTCCTTTCCTTTCGATGAGAAGACACCAGTGGAGAGAGAGCGAGCAACTCCCTCGAAACTGGAGAACACTTTAGTTCTGATGCTCTAGAGCACCAAACTCTGAACCGCCACTCTGACAGTTATAACCTCATCTCTAATTTAGGCTTTTCTCTCCCTCTCAGCGTGCAGGTATCTTTCTTTTTTGTTGCAAGAGACACATGGCAAAGTCTCAGCATGGAGAGATGCGAGTGAGTGGGTGGATTCCACGCAGAAGTGCCGTGCGTAAAAAAATCAAATTCTCCCACTTCCAGTCAGCAAAAGACGCTCCAGTGCTCGAAACCCCTCATCCACACCAAGTCACAGCTGGATTCGGGTTCAGTTTACAGGCCCCGCCCCCTCAGCCGCGCCCCCGCCAATCACGCGCGAGAAAAAGTCCAGCCTCGCTCCGATTGGCCGCAGCGCCTGCCACTCAGCAGCACAGCCAGCGGAGGTCTTGAGAAACAGCTGGAACAGTATTGTTTACTGTCAGCCAATAAAAAGCTGGGAATTCTTTGGGCTCGGACCAAACCCACTTTTATGATTGGACCATGTTTATTATGCAAGGGGTTTTGTTAAGGAACAGGGAGAGGAAACTGCACACATGTGACTGGTGGGAGCAAAGTGCTGTCACCTCATTGTTTACACACTGGTGTGAAGTAAGTGCAGTCCTTAATACAGTTATTTTCCACTCAGTACAGTTGATGAGAGTGGGTATAGGCATGCAGATGTGCATCTGTGTCAAAAGGGATCCATTTTATGAATGAAAGTTTCAAAAACTTTAAAAATAAACAAATAAACAAAATAGAAGGGAAATAACAACCTGTTCATGTCATCATTTGCATGTTTAACCCACCCATTCATGGTAACTCATGTAAGTATGAGCAGTATTCAGCCTGGATAGGGGATAGGGAGTTTTCCTTCGTTTGACTCTTTAAATCATTCATTTCAATGGGTTTCAAAGCAATAGCTTTGGTACTTTCGGCAGAAAGCACTGTTTATTGGAGAACTATGAATAAATCAACAAGTAGCATACAAACAAAAGCAATAACAAATTATCGGAAAGCCACAGGTTACCCCAAAATCTTCACTGTAAGAAGAGTCCACAAGCTCCATGATTTAGAGAATATTATTAATTATATTATATTATATTATATATTATGAATTAATAATTATATTATTACTTATTAATAATTATTTTTAACATCTTAAGTGGGCTTCATGGGAAAAAATAAAATATTAAAAACAACAAGTTTAGTGTGTATTATATTTTATCATAACTCCCATTCCAGAAACTTAAAGGGTACCATCCATCAGACAATGTAAACAATACAAAAACAGACAAATCTTGCATGCAGTAACCCCAGAAATACGACTCAAAAAGCTGGTCTTAAAACACACTGTTTGGAATCTGATTTGATTCAGCCAAACTGTTTGGGGTCTTCAGTCACACAAGCAACTAGGAAAAAAAGGCCAAAAGTAAGAGGAAAGATACAAATGTAACAGCTGATAAATGTCAACACTGAATCATCAAACATTTTAAAAACACACTAAACACAACATGAGCTACAATTCTATCTTACATGCACATTTGTACTTCAGTGTTCAAACTTTCAAGTGCACTGAGTAAGTGAGTCCGTATCCACCAGAAGACCACCAGCACCCTGAGGCTTTACCACACTGCCCCCTGTGGTGGAAGATGATACAGCAGTGCAAGAGAAGAAAAACAGAAAATACGGATGCTCCCTATCTTGACAGACAGATGGAGCAGGTTTGAAAATGATGATCATCATGCAGAACAGAAAGAAAATGGTCAGACTGACTGAAAACATTTTTGCGATGTTGATGTTTGTCATATAAGCTCCAAAACCATTGTAAGTAAAACACGATCTAAATACCACTCTAACCTTTTCAGTGAATCCGTCTAGACTGAGATATTTCTCTGCAGCATTCTTCACCTCTCTAACACAATACACAAGCTCTGAAAAGTGATACTGATCTTCATTAAAATGATCTATAATTTAATGTGACTCCAAAGCCTGATGGCAATGTGGATATTAATCACTCACAGCACCTTTAACAAAAGGACACCATATGAATTACGCTAATGTAGTCATCATTTTTACATTATCATAATTCTCTATGAATGCTAATTTGAATGGAGGGAAATTATAATAATAATGCAAATCTTCATCGCTCAGTTTTCACAGCCTGAAAAAAAAAAAAGCAAAATGTATTTAGAAATGTACCATTCACTCACCAGACCGTACAGTTTACAAATGGAAACCAGGCAGCAAAAATAGTTTATTTTTCAGTATGTTAGTAACTTTGGTGAAATCTGTCTGTCATTCTATGGTAGTTTAGTTCTCAAGCTATTAGGAGTGTTCCATGCTTTTTCAATGACGCATAATACATAATGGCTAACCAGAACACATTTCTCATTTACATATACAACGATCATAACATCGTAATATTACCACCTCCTGCCTAACATTCTGTAGCTCCTCCTCATGCCACCAAAACAGCTCTGACCCACTGAGGCACAAACTCCAGAAGACCTCTCAAGGTGTGCTGTGGTATCTGGCACCAAGACATTAGCTGCTGATCCTGTACAAAACAAGGTGTGGCCTCAAAGGGTCAGACTTGCTTATCAAGCACATCCCACAAATGCTGGATTGACCTGAAGTCAACAGTGTGGTTTTACAGAGTGACAGGGTGCATTACCCTGCATTATTTCCATGAAGGGGTGTACCTGACATTTAGGTAGGTGGTACGAGTCAAAGTAACATCCACATGAATGCTAGGACCCAAGGTTTCCCAGCAGAACATTGCCCAGAACATCACACTGTTTCCACTGGTTTTCCATCTTCCCAAAGTGCATTCTCATGCCATCTCTTCCCCAGGTTAGTGATGCACATACACTCAGCCGTTCACATGATTTAAAAGAAAACGTGACTCATTAGACCAGACCTCTGTCTTCCATGCCTCAGTAAAGCTAATGTGCCCATTGCCCTTTTTGTGGTGGAAAGGGGTTAGCATGGGCACTCTGATCGATCTGCAGTTTCACAGCCAGATATGTGGCAAACTGTGTTCGGAAACCTTTTTATCATAGTCGACATTAACTTTTTCAGCAGCGTGTGTAACGGTAATAGCCTACTTCTTTTTTGGGATAGGACGAGGCTATCCATTACTCCCCACGTACTTTAATGACCCTTGGGCACCCATGACCCTGCCACTTGTTCAGCAATAGCCCTTCCTTGGGTCATAATAAGTGCCTTGTCAAAGTTGCTCCAGTTTTTACATTTGCTCACTTTTACTGCTTCATGAACTGACTGTTCTAATATATCCCACCACTTGACAGTTGTTATTGTAATGTCATTCGCTTCGTCTGTCAGTGGTTTTACTGTTGTGGCTGATCAGTGTATTTGTCTTAAAGGCACCGTTACACTTGAATCATGAATGTTTCCGTTCATAAACCACAGAAACATCATGCGTGGACTTCAGTCCAAAAAAATACAATACAATACAAGACAAAATATACTTGAATTCTGCACAATTGTGTGCAGCTTATTAGCCCTGCATTATTCTGGCATTAATCTATAAAACAGTCTTTTAGAAACGTTCCACTTTCAAGCCTCAAGATTAACATTTTCCTCATTATCAAATCACTATGTCGATATAAATTTACACTGGGCAGTGTTACATAGCCAATAAACCAGGAAAAACACAGCCACATCCATAAATCCTCACCATCTGTGTGCGCAGAGGGTTATACTAATGGTGTCTACCATCTGCATCACTTGCTGAAAGATGGGCTACACTGAAGTCATTCAGTATATTAAATCAATACTGAAGCAAATTCAGTTTTGTATTCCAGTTCAGAATTGCTGCTTCTGTTTCCATGGTTGGATCTTTATTGACATTTTAATGTTTGGGGTTTTACCCTAATCTGAGGGAAATGTGTTTTCTTGCTGTTAGTGGAACAACCAGTCATTAGACTCTTCTCAAGCCATTGAGCCCTAAGAGAGGTGATTATCCAATTACTCCATTGGTGGGGTGGTGGGGTGATGGGTTTGCTTTTCTCTGTGTTTATAGATTGGGAATTTCACTCTCGAGCTCAAAAATCCAGCCTCATAGCCAGACAGCCTTTGGGCAGTCTTGGGGATGCACTGATTAGCGTAGCATGCTACACACAGCCTCAGAGCAAAACGCTTCCAGAAAAGAGCAGATAAGAGCATTAGTACTCTCTCCCCTGGAGGTGATGTCTTTAGGTCGCTTGGTGTGGCATTTGGTCACGCAACTGTGTGGCACTGGTTGCAGTGAGTCTTAAGACACAGCAGAAACTGTCAAGAGAATATTTAGTCTGAGAGTATGGAAATTCATATTTTCCTTGTGTTTCGGAAATAAAAAAGGTTGAAGTCGTAGCAAAAACTACGACTCCCTAGTTGGCGCTTATACGAAAAACAAGCTACAAAACCTTCACTGCTTTTGTGTTGTCAGAAAAAACAATGCATTTACAGACATCCACCTATTCGGCAGTTTAACACGTTGAAGTTGGGAAGACTTGAATGAAGTACATCGCAGTACAGCAGGTCATTTACATACACACGCAGACAAACACATTACATATACAAACGCCTGAAATTTTCGCAAGTAAAACTAAAAGTGCAGGTGGTGTCCTTGAGGCAAAGTTGAGTTTTAATTGTTGGTGTAAGTACAGGTATGATCATGTTACAGTTTTGCTGCCAGCGGTAGGGATGTGCATCACTGTATGCAGCCCAGATTCTTACTGAATGTAAGATTTGCCAAATGACAATGCCGGTTTTGTGCTAGTGATTAACATAAGCCCAGTCTATTAAGCCTTCTCAGACTTTGGAAAACTTTACTCCAGATGTAATTAAAGTTTTAAGAGAAGTAAAAGTGTTATGTACAAAGTGTGGAGTATAACATGTTTTGATATATGTGGTGGTGGCCTAGTGGGTAGGATACTTGCCTCGGGACCAGGAGGTCATGGGTTCGAATCCTACCTTAAGAATACCACACTGGGTTCCTGAGCAAGACCCTTAACCCCAAGTTGCTCCAGGGAGACTGCCCCCTGTAGTTAGGGAATGGAAGTCTCTTTGAATAAAAACATCTGCTAAATGCAGTAAATGTAAGAGACCGTTCTTTCATGAAGTGCTTGTTTTGAGGTGGTGGTGGCCTAGTGGGTGGGATACTTGACTCTGGACCAAGAGGTCATGGGTTTGAATCCTGCCTTTAGCATACCACAAGGGAACGAAAGTCGCTTTGGATAAAAGTATCTGCTAAATGCTGTAAATATATACATCCAAGTTTATTTGAAAGGGATACAAACAGGTTGGAAAAGGGTCAAGGTAAATACATCATCCATACATACAAAATGGAAGAAAGAAGGAAAAATAAAAACAAAAACTAAAGAACGACAGGAAATGGGCCCTTTAATCAATCTGCTAGATGTAATGCACCACAGTTTGTGTGTTTAAGAACTGTGAACTGAGCAAAATTTCACTTTTACTTCACATTTCTTCATCCCTCAGTTACGTCTACAGAACTGAGGAGGCTTAATAGACTGGGCTTACGTTAATCACTAGCACAAAACTTCAGGTCAAGAACCAGCATTGTCATTTGGCAAATCTTACACTCAGCAAGAATCTGGGTTGTGTACAGTGATGCACATCCCTACAGTCGGCAGCAAAACTATAATACAATCATACCTGTACTTACGCAAATTAAAACTCAACTTTACCTCAAGGACGCCGCCTGAACTTTTGGTTTTACTTACGTTAGCGGCTGTTCTCTGGTTCTCTGAAGTAACTGAAGTCTGAAGTCCATCTTCTGCACATGCAGATTTTTTCAGTCCTCTTTTCACAACTGTATTTGTTTGGCGCGTCGCCTCGGAGACGGGACGTCCTTGCTGTTATTTGATTTTTTCTGTTAATTAGGATGATATGTTTGAGAACAAACATTCAGCTGGAGTTCTGTTTGTGGTGCAGAAACCAAGGGCAGAAAGGAAGAAACAGAGCAGAGGCGCCTCCAAGCATCATCTTTCATCTTTTCTCTCTGACTTTCCTCCAGACTCCTCTAGTCAGAGCTCAGTGATGTGATGCATGCTCCTCTGTGGAATATGCCCCGGCGGGCAGGGTCTACCCCACTATGCTTTTCCTCTTGGCCAATCTTCTCAGGAGTACTGAAGAGCCCCTGCTGCAGAAGTCAGGAATTTAATCTCATAAATATGGATATTTCCACTGCAGTCATGGTTTACTGTGTAAACAATCTTGGATAGACTATCAGTGTTTAAAAATATTTATTTGAGCAACACTGATGATGGACGTACGGCTGCTCCTTTGGATAACACATGGCGCATTACTTTACAATAAGTACGTTCTGATTGACCAATGCCCTTCATAAAGCATTTGAGCTGTGAAAAAAATGTGTCAAAACACACAGTGCATCACAGCCAGCTGTGTATATGCTGTGCTGCTGCAGACCAGTCAGAGTGCCCATGCTAACCTCTGTTCACCACCTAAAGTGCCTACCAAGGCCACGTGAGCATCAGAAGTGAACCGTGAAGCAATGAAAGAAGTTTGCTTAATCTGATGAGTCACGATTTCTTTCACATCATATGGTAGTTTTTGGAAAGGAAAATGTAGCTGCACAGAAATAAATGGTCCAGGATTAAAATGTTTGATGTGGTTACACACAAAGATGTATGCCACAAGTAATATCTCTGATTTGGCAAGAACTGTGCTTTTTATTAATTGTACATTTTATTAATGTGTAATCACACTTTTTAATCATGTAAATTCCAAAAGCACCATTTATCAAGATACTTTCACAACTTTTTAAACGTCACTTTATGGTTTTCTTTGTACTTCTGTCAAGTTCTCTGACTGCTGGTGCCCTCTCCTTACCACTAAATACTACATTTGCGATGTATTAATTTGTTTTACTTAGATAACCATTTATACAATGAGGAGTGAGGGATAAGTAAGAAATGGATGAGGGGTGAGGGTAAAAGCTGGGTGAGGTATAAAAGTTATATAGGGAATGGGTGAGGAGTAAAAGATAAATGGGTGAAGCCTGAACGATAAGTCAGAGATGGGCGAGGAGTAAAAGATAAGTAAGAGATGAGTAAGAAGTGAATGATAAGTCAGAAAAAAAACCCCAAAAACTTCTGATTGGTGGGAAAAATGCACAATGCTGGAAGAAAGATGATGAACCTGAGGCAAGAGGAGCGAGTCCGACAGGCATCCGAGGCAAAATGGTGGCAGGCCATTAAAGTTCCTGCCATGTTCATTCATGCGGTTAAAGAATTGCCATCATTGCAATTGATCTTTTCCTCAGGGCAGGATTATTGACAAAGTCTGAACCTGCTGCATCAAACGCTCTCAACCAAGCGAGCAGTCTATCACAACTCCGCCATTTACAGGCAGCAGGTAGGGAAAGACATACTGTCACACAGAGTCCAGCACAGGGACACTGGCTCACCTTGGAGAAGAGCGCTGACCCTGAAAGATCTCATGAAGCAACATTCTGTCACGTTCAGTCTATGTCATTTGGCCATTAAATAGATCACTCCAAACAGACTAAGGACTAGGCTTCCTACGCCATCAGGCCTTGGAAGCAAAGCTGGCCAGAAACAACAGCATGGAGGCTGAACACAAGTGTTCCAAATAGTCCTGACAACAGAGCTTTTTATACACATTCCACCAAATGGTATCTCCTGCTAGTGAAGCCAGTTGGTCAATGGACCTACTTTATTCTCTCATTACATGGTGTACTATGGCTTATGTCTAATAGTCTACAAATGTACCTCTTCGTGAACAGATGATGAACAGATCCACATTAATGTACTGCCATCTTGGTTTAATCACTTCAAGACCTATCATTCTGTCCACTCATAATACACTAAAAAAATACATTTTAACAGTTCGTCCTGAAAGCGGGTCTCAACTTTTGGGGTTTTGCAACTATTAAAAAGTCCATTAATGTTTGGCTGGCACCCACCATGGATGACAATTTTAAAGTGGTTTTGGCCATATGATGGGAATTCAGAAACAACTCGACCCCATGTTTTCATCATCCAACTTTTTTTTTTGGCGTTTTTTAATGAGGCGTCGGGCTTTGACACGGGTAAAAACTGGCAATCCAAGGTCAAACTCAAAATCTAGTTCCATACTGTAACTGTGTTTATTTGTTACCTTAACTGTACCAACTCAGTACTTTAAAGGCCTAGGTCCTCTATTTTTCTTGAATTTGATTATTTTCCCCCGAGGTCCACAGTTGTATAGCTTATGCACCAAAAACAGTCAAAATCCAAATTTAAATCATAATTTTCCAACTTCACTGATTATCCCTAAACAGGCTATTCTTCTAAGACTTACACTACCGGTCAAAAGTTTTAGAACACCCAAATGTTTTCTGTTTTTTTTATTGGAATTCAAGCGGTTCAATGTCTCATTGTTCATTCTGCAGAAAGTTCTTCCCAACTATGTTGCAGAAGTTCCCATAAGT
>JBBPCX010000114.1:35950085-35962140 GCA_037974365.1 Hydrocynus forskahlii | reverse complement strand
AAACTAGGTTAATCCCAAGAGTACAATTAAATTAATATAGATTAAAAAAAAAATCTATGCCCACCTATAAATATATATATATATTGTGTGTGTGTGTGTGTTTTTTTTTCTTCTGAAGTATGAATCAAAAGCATGTGATTAGAATGTTCGCAATTATGATGCAACACTTACCCTCAGGGAGGTCCTGCCATAAAACATACTTTCCAAATCGATTAAGTTCTATTCAGTGTTTACTGACCATTATTTAAAACAGATTCAATTATGCATGCACTTACGACTTCAATGATCTGCGAGTAATTTAAACACCAATAATTGTCAAGCCAAAATTTACACACATAACGAACCATACAGTATGATCCAAACCTCTACAGCAAAAATCCAGAGCTGAGTTGCAAGTATACACAACATTACTAATCTTCACAGAAATAATAACGTTTCAATTAACCGAATGACTGTTACCTGCTAAGGGCTAGACGCTATTTGTTGATCATGTTATTAAACCCAGGATGACTGCACTAATTTATAGTCTACAACATTTATAGTCTACAGATAATCAGACCTGATTTTTTGTAGTTTTGGAGAAAATATTGGGCCTATTTTTCCTTGTTCTTGTATTTTCAGTACAGCAAAGTGAGTGAGAAATGAAGAAAAACAAATAAAACTGTCAAAATAACACCTTAATTTACTACAAGATCAACATAAATGTTCTGGTGGACTTCAATCACCACAGAAACATAAGCTTGCAGAATGCTCACATCGCGGCACAAACGTGTCAGTCATTAACCTGATCTGCAACCTACATCTTAAAGCATTTGGTGGTGGAGAAGGTCTAGGAAATGTCGAGAAAACAAAAACAAGCTTAGATGTTAGCATCTCAAGGTTGTCTTTTTTCTAGCGAGAGATGGCATGCAACCAGGTATGTGTGGGTTGATTCCTCTTAGTGACTAATTGTTGCTGAATATTGGGTAACCTGATTTATTTTACATTTATTTTGATGAAATTATTCAAACATGAAACAGTCTTCCAAGTGAAACACTGTTTCAGCTAAGAGTCTAAAATATTAGTAGACTCTAAAATATTAGTAGATAGTGTATTCTAGAAGGACATGGGTAGAAATTCGCTCTCCAGGCCAAAGTGCCAAAGGGCTAAAGGTTAGCAATCGAAGTTTCTAAGAAAATAAAACCAACTTTGCATCAATCTATCGACAAATCTTGTGCACATGTACATGATTACACACACGAGGAAGCTGTAAATGAACAACACCACCATTTACACACAGCAATGTTGGGAAAGACATACTGTCACACAGCGTCCAGCACAGGGACACTGGCTCACCTTGGAAAAGAGCGCTGACCCTGAAAGATCTTACGAAGCAACATTCTGTCACATTAAGTCCATGTCATTTAGTCATTAAACAGATCACTCCAAACAGACTAAGCACTAGGCTTCCTCCTCCACAAGGGCCTGGAAGCAAAGCTGGCCGGAAACTGTTCCCTCCTGTTATATGGACTCTTCTCTCTTCTATCATCTGGCAAACGGTATTGAAGCTTCCGATTTGGTTCTGTTAAACTGTGCAACAGTTTCATACCACAGGCCATCAGACCTCTGAATGCACATAAATGTCAATTCCTGGTTAACCAAGTACATTCAAGTGAACGACCCCCACCTTATACCATAAATAGCTCTCATATCACACTCTGGACTTTCAAGTAACACCTTTACTTTACCTTCTACAGCCAAGACAGACACACTTATGTCCTGTTACTTGATTTGATAAGCTATAGTTCACACTTACTCAATGTGGTTCTATGCTGCTGTTTCCTGTGGAATAATATACAAATGTTATTCATTCCAGAACGTTTACAACTCTTTCACACTTTACTCTTGTGCAATGTTAAACATGTGGTTCAATATTATTCATTCTGGAAGGTTTACATCCCACTTTGCTGTCATACGTTGCTGCTGCACTGATATATTGTCTTGGATTTACATCCCATTCACACTACTGTTAATTGCTGTATTGAAGTACAGAAGAGTAAAGTAAAGCATGGCTTTCTGGGTAAACTGAAAGTGTGCATTGCACTCTAAAATGCTTAGCTAAGACAGGATCATTTGTATCCAAACCATGATCAAAAAGCAGATCAAAAGCGAGCACACCATCAATAAGTAAAGCTTATCAATAAGTAAAGCTCTTCACCGAGAGACAAAACAGCAACTCCCACACAGATACGGAATGAGCTGAATGAAGGGCGAGAGACTCCAGTCAGAAAACTATGGTCCAAAGCGGGCTGTGTAGTAGTGGTCTCAGAGGATAAGTAGCAGTCTCTAAACCAAGGCAAGATGCTTGGCACAGGCTAAGGTATACAAACTTTTCACTCTAGATGACTGGAAAAAAGTCTTATATTCAAATGAATCCAAGTTTGAGACTTGGATTCCGTAACAATAGTGTTTATGTGAGGAGAAGAACAGGAGAGAGACTGTTATCACAGTGTAACCATCCAAAGGTGTAGCATTGTGGTGGGAATATTTAAGCCTGGGCCTGTTTTGCCTACTCTGGACTGGTGGTTAGGGAGTTGTTCCTGCGGTTGGAAGGCTGTGGGTTCGAATTCCAGGACTGCCAATGGCACCACTGAGGTATGCTTGAGGAAGATACCCTCTCCACACACTGCTTGACTCAAGTGGATGGGTTAAATGTAGAGAAGAATTAAACAATGTTCACGCTGTAGTTTGTTCGCGTGTGACAAAATTGGCCACTTTACACCTGTAATGGAGAGGAACCACTCCATTCGTTCGAGACACGCTTTACCCTTTCATTTGGATCTTTGTGAAGAAAGATTTTCACTGCAGTAGAGTAAAGACCTAAAACACACCTCAAAGCTTTCTAGCTACTATTTGAAGACCAAAGAAGATCAGGGAATGCTGACATTTGCTGATTTTCTTCCATAGTGACCTAAACCCCATTGAGGATTTATGGACACACTTTACAAGACCAGAGAATGCCAAAGAAAAGACAGCCAAGCATTCCACCATGTTACAAGATGCTATTTAAAATGTTGTCAAATCATGCTGGAATAAAAGGGACCATCAGATTTTCCTTGTGGGACCCATGCCAGTTGTCATTACAGCAAAAAAGGGGACACAGCAAATACTCATAATATTCGACATTTATGTTACTTTTTGACTTTTCACTCAGATTGTAATGTAACCTGATTTGAAATAAAGAAAAATTAGCATTTATCACATTTCTATTGGTCCAGTCATCATAAAACATTCACATTACATAAAGGGCAGCTGGTACATTCAAAATACAAATGGAAATATATTTTTTGGACAATCTTAATATGTATAATGCAGTATTATTTATTCCAGTAATGAAAAACATGTTTGTAGGCAATTCAAGTAAGCTGCAAGGGCATTTGATAAGGTCGGTGTGTGCATTCTGGCCTGAGGCTTTAATCTACTGAACACAGTCAATAATGAGTGCTCTTTTTCTTCTTTAGCCTTGATATACACTCGTGTTTGCTGAAATAAGATAAATGTTGCCGTGCATTGCATAATTCAGGATTCTGAGTTTGGTTTTGCCCCATTGTAGCCTGTCATGCTGTGCATTTTTCTTTTTCTGAGGGTGATATAGCCCATTCTCCTCAGTAGCAGAGAAGGAACTACTGTGCTCCTTCTTTTCCTCCCTCACTCCTCTGCTCTGGGGAACCGCAGTGCCCATCTGTTCTTGTGCTGCTGGACTACGGGGCAGCTAGGCTTGCGTGACTCGGTGAGTCTAACCGTGGGCCTGCCTTTATGTAAATCGTCGTATGATTTATCAAAGTGTGCTGATAGAAATCACTATGCAGGAATGTAAATTGGAAGCAGTTCAGAGACTTGAGATCAGGCAGAACAGATGTTATAGGTGCAATATAATCTGCATTGCGCACATGTGTGTACACACACACACACACACACACACATACACACACACATACACACACACACATTCCATGTGGCATCATGCGCCAAACTTGGTTCTTGCGATGCCACAGTGACGTTAGAGACCACAAAATAAAATTTCACAGTCAATAGTGTCTCACCCACTACATGAAATGTCTGTTAAAGTTTGAGGTTTCAATTAAATGTCTTGCTTGTAGTAAATATACAGAGTATCAAAGGAAATAGAGAGCACTATGATTAATGGGCAACTCTCAATGTTTAGAAAATTATACTAAGAGGAGATGCAGTAACAATAACACAGGGGGGAAAAAACAGATTAGTTCCTGTAGTAAAATTAGTTCCACCCTTACTAGAAGTGTTTAATGTGGTCAGAACAGTCCTTTGCCTTTACAGCTGCAGTGCAGTGTGACAGCGTCGGAATTTACAGCCAATTCATCAAAAATCATGTCTGTCAAAACTGTAGCAGATCCATGTCCCAAGAGGGTTTTCTCTTTATTTGAGGCCAAATTCTAAATACGTGCAGCAATTTTAGATGTAATTTCGGTTAATTGCGATGTATGACGTTTGTGTGGTTTTCTAAACCAAAAACACTATCATTCGTTTCACATGTCAAATTTTCAGCCCTTCTTTCCCCTAAAGAATTAAACAGACTGTTTTTGTTTCCAGGCTTTACAAAAACACTCCTCATAACTTTATGAGCAACGCTTAACAGATATAGGCTGAACATGATATACGTAAATGCAGGGTTTTTGTGATATCATAAGAACGATGAATTCAAAATGGGATGTTTTCAAACCTTTGTTTTCTTTTTTTTTTTCATTTTTATGCATCAATTTTTGAGAGAATGTAAGGTTTAAATTTCCATCAGTATGTGGAAGAGAGCTTGAGTTTACTAGAGGATCTGAATACAGAAGGTTTAAGGAGATGTCATGTGTAGAAGATGAAGAAGAAGAAGATGATGGTGGTGGTGATGTTCATGATGATGATGGTGATGACGTAGATGACATAGATGATGATGATGATGATGATGATGATGATGATGATGTTGATGATGATGCTGGCGATGATGGCGATGATGGTGATGGTGATGATGATGGCGATGATGGTGATGCTGATGATGATGATGATGATGATGATGCTGATGTTGATGATGATGCTGGTGATGATGGTGATGGTGATGATGATGGTGATGGTGATGATGATGATGGCGATGATGGTGATAATGGTGATGATGATGATGATGATGGTGATGATGATGTCGATGTTGATGATGGCGATGATGGTGATAATGGTGATGGTGATGATGATGATGATGATGATGATGAAGGGTGATGATGACGATGATGTGGTGATAATGATCTGAATGCAGAAAGTTTGAGGAGATCATGCATGGTAGACAAAGAAGAAGAAAAAGATCATGATGATGATGTTGATGTTGATGTTGATGTTGATGTTGATAGTGATGGTAATGGTGATGATGTTGATGATGATGCTGATGTTGATGATGATGATGGCGATGATGGTGATAATGGTGATGATGATTATGATGATTTTGACGATGGTGATGATGATGGTGATCATGATTGCTCTGAATGCAGAAAGTCTGAGGAGCCAAAGATCATGCATGGTAGAAGAACATAAAGATGAAACAGAAGAAGAAGAAGAAGAAGAAGAAGAAGAAGACAGAAGAAGAAACGTAAGGAGAGAAAGGCAACACCTATGAAGAAAGCAGATGATTAATCTCTTTGTCCTTCCCTTGCGTTCACCACAGTCCATTAACATGATCACACACCACACTGTGGGACACATCAATACTGCAAGCAGCTCATTACACTTACAATACCAGTGAGCACTGATTATTCTCAACATAAAGCGGTCAAAGGTGAAGGACCAGGGCAGTGTAGGGAAACACACTCAGTGCTGAACAAGATGAGCCGCAAATACAAATCGATTTCCAGAGCTTGCACAAGCACTGCAAAA
Organism: Hydrocynus forskahlii; assembly: GCA_037974365.1. Taxonomy (NCBI): domain Eukaryota; kingdom Metazoa; phylum Chordata; class Actinopteri; order Characiformes; family Alestidae; genus Hydrocynus; species Hydrocynus forskahlii. The sequence goes on along the minus strand of JBBPCX010000114.1, from coordinate 35,956,218 downwards.
AAAGTAGATCAGCACACAAATCTGATGCACGCGTGAAACACTAAGCAGGAAACGGAGAAAGCCATTAGGGGAATTTACAGCTGGCCTCTACAGGTGAGCCTATAAATCATCAGAAATAACAAAAAGGATTAAGAGAGCAGGAAGGAAATGTCCTGTCTTCAGAGACGGTCTCCTCAAGTGATTAAAATGATTTGTCATACTAATCATTATATTATACTGAATAATAATCTGCAATAGAAGGTAAATTTATAAACACACCAAAAGGTGTTTTTAAGTATTATTAGAACACACAATTATAAAATTAATTATTTAATGTAATGATCGATTTAGAATATTTTTTTGTCAGGCATTCTGATATAAATTTCATTATCTTTTTTCTTAACGCTATAGGGTTGCACAAGGTATATTTTGTGATTTATGCTTTTATTTGTCTTTTATTATGCCTTTATTATTTCTTTTTTATATGTTAAATTGTTAAATGAATTATTTCTTTTTCCCTTTTTTTTTTTACACACAATCATCTGTATGTATACATTTCACTGTGTTGTACTTGTAAGACTATGCATGTGACAAATAAAGAATCTTGAATCTCAAATATATATATATATATTGGTCAGCCTTGCTTTTCTCAGGTTTCTCAGGCATACACCTACACACACAAACTTACCCAAGCTTTATGCATCTGGAAAGGTGCCAATATAAAACTGCCCTCCTGTACCTGGTCCTGTTGTCACTGGCTCTAAATCCAGACAAACAGAAGTGAAGAATAAAGAATGGGAGTGGAGATGTATTGGGCCTGCTGTCTGATCTATGACACTGCTATGTGCCCTTATCAGTAAAGGTATACTCTCTCATTGCATATGGCCTGGTGTAGTGGCTGTTCTGCGGCAATTCCGACTAAAGGAGATATGGGAAAGGGAGTGTTGCCAACTGAAGTGATTTTCTCCCTCAGATCCCTGCGTCCGATTAGCCGAGCCGCTTTAGCCGTATCTTCTGATCTTCTCTCAAGGACAAGCCCCGTGCTCTGGGGAGCCGAGCACACGCACGCATTTCAGCCATACGTCCAGCGAGCACGAATGAGTCATAACATTTGCTAACCATAATGGATTTACTCAGATTACTCCCTAAAATGATTTCCATTACATTCGAGCATGAGTGGAGGTTTTGATTTCACTAACATAATGCTCAGAGCACATGGAGGAGTGCTTGCCCTTTATGTCAAAGAAGGCTAGGCCTTTATTTGTGGATACAGCCTGTATTAAGCAGGTCGAACTGTGCATGGTTATCCAGCCACTCTCTCATCTACTCACTCTTAAAAGTAATGCCGCCAATTTGGGATGCTTGGAGTGATTCAATATAAGAACCACTTTTAGTTCTCAAAAGCTATGGTTCTCAAAGTGGGACTCCCATGGATCTGTGATGTAAATATTGAGTGTCCCTGAATTTATTTAGCGTTTGAAGTGGCATGACATGGCTAAAGACACGTGCCATATTATATCCAAAGTCTAGACAGCCTTTCACTCCGAACTTGCAATCGAGATGTTCCAAGAAACTTTTGAGAACCTATACATAATGCAGAGCCTCTACACCAATTAAAGGCTTTTAGAGGATCATGTACTCAAGCCAAGAATCATTTAGGAACCTTTACTTGTAAGAGTGCCCCTGACCCAGACGGGGCAGATGGTACTGCTTGTTGACATTTGTGCATCAATATTCTTGCCTAGTGTTGATTAACTTCTCATGTCTCATATTTACATGTGTCCAGAAATGTCAACAAATGTCAAGGAAATGTCAAGGGCTAGTGTGGCCAGGCCACATTTCGGGCCGTACTGGAGCGCGGCGTCTCTCCACATGTGTTTATGACAGTAGTCTGGAAGCCTCCTGGGCCACACTGTCCTCAATCGACCTAAGCGCTGGAAATACATTAGGGTATAAGTGCTCATTCTTGGAAGTATTTATTCATTTGTACGTGCATTTAAGGGGCGAGGTGCATGTGTATAAATTGCAAGACATTTGCACAATGATATACAGCAGGATACACTAGATGGGCAAAAGTATTGAGACACGTGTTTTTCAGGGTTCAGGCTAGTTTCCAGTGAAGAGTAAGATTACTATTAATAAATACTTCACCAGACCAAGACATTTTGGACAGCCCCAAGCTTCCAACTTTTTCTATTCCAGCACGGCTGTGCCCCAGTGCACAAAGCAGGGTCAAACTTAATTACTTAATTACAGCAGCTGCTGCATAATAACTCATTCAAGATTAATTTGTGTATATATGAAATCAATATGCAATTGACATATCCACACACCACCTAAAAATCGAATCTTTAATCACATCTCTCACAAACGTGGACAAGGTTTTCATGATGTGTATATATATATATATATATATTTATATATATGATGCACAAGTCAAAATAGGCACATTTAGTGTTTAAATAACACCTAGACCCTGCTTCCTAGTCATTATCTGGCCATCCAAATATCATGCCAGTTGTTGTTGGCTGTCATGACAAACATCTGTCTGATACTGGTAACAACAGTTATCTAACTAACTCATAGTGACAGCATTGACGTCTGGAAGGACAGGCTAATGGTATGCTTATGTTATGTAGCAAGGTTTAACTGTTACCCAAGTGTGTTATTAATTTCGTAAAAATGCTAATTTCATCATAATTAAGCATAGGTGAAGCGCAGTGTGCTTTGTGTGTGTGTCCGCAACAACACAGTAAACTGAAAGCTGACCGTTATAAAGCAGCTTTAAACTTTATCTCAAATACATGCATTTTGTTTCTGTAAAGTTTGTCCAACAGCTGCTACAAAAGAACACACGCGTGTGCAGAGCATGGATAGGCCAATAAATCTGAATTATGTTGATTATGCTGGCACAACTGTTGACTCTTCCAGGAAATGGCACTTGTGTAGCATTTAATTATGTGGATAAAATCAGCCTGTTTTTAACACCTCGCTGACAATTTTACTTCGCACGTGATGGAATGAGCAATCAGGGTGCTTTTCATTTGTTTAAAATGAACATGACCCACTTCGAAAGGAGCTGATGTAAGCAATGAACAATCACCTCAGTGAATAGGTTAGCAGGTGCATGTGAACATGATCAAGTGTGTCCACAGAGCTGCTTCTGTGTGCAAAATATGACATATAAGTGTGTCAGTGGGAAAGAGGGCCAGGCAGTAGGTTGCCCAGCAGACCGCTGGGTTGTTAGCACAGAATGTATGAGCGGAGCGCGATAGGCTGGGAGCTGGATACGCTTGGCTAGTGCTCTCACAGTGCATATGAGTGGAATTCGCCCAGTTTTGTTTTTTTCCATCCCCTTCAGATAACTAGGCTACAGTGATGAACTAGTCCCTTTTTTGCCACCAGCTCTCATTGCTCTAGTTAGCAAGAATCATGCATGCAAAATTACTTCTGAACTCAATATGTCTTACAAGTGAAGCTGCAAACACACTAAAGTAAAAGTAAAGTGGCCCCTTATAGCCAGGCGTGAACACACCACAGCAACACAGTGTAAACAATGTGAAATTCTTTCTCTACATTCAACCCATTCACTAAGTAAAGCAGCGGGCAGCCAACGACGCAGCACCCGGGGAGCAGTGTGTGGGGACGGTACCTAGCTCAAGGGTAGCTCAGTGGTGCCAGTCCTGGGATTCGAACCCACGACCTTCTGATCGCAGGGGCAACTCACTAACCACCAGGCCACCAGCTGCCCCAAGCTAAGGTACCTCGGCCCACTCCATGACTAATACGAGGTAATCATGCTCTCTCCCTTTCTTCGTGCTTTTTAGTAAATTGTAATAGGTGAAGGTTTCCCATTAACTCGAAAAAATAACGGAAATGAAATGATGTATTATCTGCTGAAAATTATATAATTAAAAAGTGCCTGGTCATACACTCATTATATCTTTATATTTGAATCGTCTTAGTCATTAATGAGTTTGTAACTAACCATCAAAAGACATGGTAAAGTTAACTTTTGAGTGCTTTTAAAATGTAATAAGCAAACTCTTCCCCTTTTCAGTGCTCTTCTAATGGGACATGCATGATGTATATTCCATTGAATAATTAAGTGTTAGCTGGAATCAGCTTACAAATTGCTTATTGCTTCTTGACACAGTGCAAAATGAAGCAATTTAATGCGCTATCAAAAGCCACAAAAGGCGGCCAGGGCGTCTAGTGATTACAAGATAACAGCTAAAGACTGGCCTCACGACACAACTGTCTGTCTATTCAACCCTCATCTATCTTGACAATACCCATCTTACAATGAAAAGTGCTTCATGATGCACTTAAGGCAAAAAAAAAAAAATGTTAATAAATGAGCATGTTTACTGGTAGTTTGCACCATAGACTATGCAATCTACGAAATAGAAAGCTTTTTGCCACTTTTCCTTGAAAACAACAGCAGAACTACCTTACTGATGATACTGTACTCTACATATTTTATCTCCTTGTTGTGAAATCAGCTCTCAGTGTTTAAACTACCTTTGGGGCAAATTAGTTTTAACATGTGCTTTTAATCAACTCGGAAAATACTTTAATGACCATTAAGCCACGTGTATCATTTTACAAAAAAGACTAGATGATGAACAGTTTAAAACAAGTTTATTACTCATCAATAATTCATAAGCATTAATAACATCTACATAAAAATGGCAACAATGAGCCATTATATTTGATCATAGGTATAATTGGGGTAGCCCAGTTATACCTATGATCAGTAATATTGGTGGCATGGTGGTGAGGGACTTGCCCCTGCGATAAGAAGGCCGTGGGTTCGAACCCCAGGACTGCTTGTGGCACCACCGAGGTACCCTTGAGCAGGATACTGTCCCAACACACTGCTCCCTGTGCACCACCCATACTAATTATTTGAAGGTGTTTATGACCCAATTATTAACATCAATAAACACATTTGAAATAATTTATAAACCCTTTATGCAGGTCGTCACACAGTAAATAAGACTAAGCTGAGTGGTGCAAAGTATGCCAAATATACCCAAAGAATGTGTTAATAAAAGATTAAGAAAAGTTTTGCAAAGACGTTTCTTACTTAACCTACTGAACTCTATTATTACAATTCCGTCATTTAGACTGTTTGAATATTCAGTGAGCAGTATCAAGCTAATGAATACATTGCTATGAATGCAATGAATGCAGGGCTTCCCTGAAAACTACCAGTAAAGACCAAATGATGCTTTTGAAGCAGTGAAAAGAAAGAAAAAAGGTCCAACACTCCTGATTCAGACCATGAAGAAGATACATAAACTCAAAGACATTCATGAACTTTAAGGTCCAACCCCTTTAATGGTCAGGATTCAAAGGCAGGCCAAAGGATCTATTACATCAAGTTTGCATTGTAGTCTGTTATATTCTGTTCAGTTACAGATTTTTTTTTCCATACTTCCATCTTAAATGCTGAGAGAGACTGTCCCTTTGAGGTCAGTCTCTAATCAAGGAGAATGCATTTATTTTACAAGCCTAACCGCGGGAAGTGGCTATAACATCTGAGAGAACGTTTTAGCTGCGTCCGGTTCAGGAAATGACCCTAAAAGCAAATCGGAGGCCACAGGCAGGGGAGGCTGAGTGACGGCAGCGGTTTCTTCACGAATGACCTCACTTGACCACATCAGCGACTAGTTATTCACGTAGCCAGCATTATTCAGTTGGGACGGGGCTAAGATGACAGACACCTCCCCTCTGTCTGGCACACTCAGGGCGCTGGGAAATGTCACATCTAACATTGGCTGCAGCGGCGCGGCGAGGCTCAGCTGAGCGAATTTACTGCCTAAGCACAGTGCTGTGTGTTTGTGTTCTCTTCCTCTTCCCTGACCTTCTCTCGCTGATGAATATGTATGGGCAGATCCCATCCTCACCATCAGCTCCATCTCCGAACTGGGCGGGCAAGAATACTAAAATCAGATCAATCACAGCACTGGGGCCTACCACACACACTCCGCACGCCACAGCTGTCCGACATAGGGTGACCCACAATGGGAATACACTGCAAGAGAGACAGAGAGAGAGAGACAGAGAGAGAGAGAGTGAGAGAGTGAGAGAGAGAGAGAGAGAGAGAGAGAGAGAGAGAGAGAGAGAGAGAGAGAGAGAGAGAGAG
>JBBPCX010000114.1:35896731-35915654 GCA_037974365.1 Hydrocynus forskahlii | reverse complement strand
TGGTTGTCATATGGGGATATCTGTGTGTGTGTGTGTGTGTGTGTGTGTGTGTGTGTGTGTGTGTGTGTGTGTGTGTGTGTGTCCTGTGATTTCAGAGATACTGAAATACTGACATATTTATACATTTTCAGTAAAGAAATATATGACTGTAATCAGTGTGCCTGGTGGCAATTGTGGGGTCCCAGCCATCAAAATGTTACTGAGGAGGCTTGCAGGGGGTCTCACATGTCAATCAAGAGGTCTTGGACCACCCAAGACCCGACCCATAGTCCTTCCCCTGACTGTAAAATACATTGTTTTGAGAGGGACTGTGGCCCTTTGTTTAGATACCTGCCCTAAAATTACATCCATCTTATTCACTGGTTAAAAATGATGACTCTCATTACCGTGATTTCTAGTGCTAAGTCTGCACAGCAAGCGTATTTAAGCTATGCATATCATACCTGTAGGATACTAAAATGGACGATTTGACTCCAAAATATGATGCCCACAAAGCAGCACTTTCTCCAGGTCTCTGAGAATAGCTCTATCCCCTGAGGATTTAAGGTAGGGATGATGATTTAACTGCAGGCTGAGCTCAATAAGAGAAAGTCATCTATTTTTCAGCATGCTCTTCCGACTCTGCAATCAACAGGGTGATGCGACTGGCTCTTTCGATCATGTCTGAGTCAATTAAACAAACAATTCGGTCCAGGGTCCATCTGAGGCTTAGCTGCTGCAGAATGGGGCCACACGTGGGATGCTCGTTTCTTTATCAGTGCCTGGCCAGATGAAATTCTGTTCTGTCCCTTTTTTTAAAAAACTGGCCTCACCAACACTAACTCATTACTCCCGGCTTCGTCAGCCTAACGCCCGCCTGTGTCTAGGCAACAGGCCGAGTTCTCACTCGCCGCTACCAAACCCGGCGGAAGTGTGAGACCTGTTGACATGCGGACAGTACATGAGGGGATACACAATTGAATTTAGCCTGAAAAAAAAGCACAAATCTCTGAATTTCCTGAGATCTCATTCACAGATTGCATCAGTTGTTTTTCTGGTAAAGTGCAAATCACAATGATGGAATTAGTTGACCATGGTTGCTTCCAAAACAAATACCCATACTTTTCATGCCCTGCAAAAATAGGCTTAATACAGCTACACCATTGTGATATGTTGTCCTGTTTGTTCATTTGTGGTCAATAATGTAATTGCAAAAATGTGTAATATGATTGGAAAAGAGATACTGGCATCACAGACCTCTTTTGCTGTTGTTGCAGTGCGAGTGTTTTACAGTGGCAAGACCACCAGAGTTGGACGAGTCTAATCAGAGTGACAGCAGCAGGATGCTGGATCAGGGGACAGCTCTGTGCCTCTGTCGCTACACCACCACCAGCTTATAGGAGCTGACACTCTGTGTCCCACATAGAGAACACTGACGTTTATGAGCAGGGTCAAAGCCAGGGTTCAGTGTTAACAACCACAAGACAGCATCTTGCTGAGGGTACAAAAATTCAGAGCGAAAGAAGGCAAAATAGAGTCTTTTCAGAACTGATCTAATTAACTCAAGGGGAAGATAACAGTCAGGACATAACTGAAGTATACTTCTTCTTTACCAGACAGAGTGAGAGAGAGGGAGAGAAACAGAGAGAGGAGTAGAAAGAGAAAGAGAGAGAGAGAGAGAGAGAGAAAGAGAGAGAGAGAGAGAGAGAGAGAGAGAGAGACATTTCCACCATCTCTTTCCACCCCTTAGTGCATTCTTCTTGGAATTCTTGACCACATTTTCAAACATAAATAGTCAACCATCATGTACGTAAAAAATGTTTTTCTCTGAAACAAGTACCATTTGGGTGAATAGAATATTAAGTAACCCAAACAGCTTCAAGCTTACCAATCATTAAATGGTCTGAATATTTTACCAACCATGACTGATGCCATGTATGCCTAGTAATACTGTGAAATGAGTGAATTTTTAAAAGTCCTTCAAACGTTGCACTGAGGTTAAATAAATATGCAAACTCTCATGTGCAGGTTTTCTACAGTGTCGGCTGTTTTAAGTGTCTCAATTATTTCCCTAATAGTGGAAATGGACAGTTTCAGCTGACAGTTTTTTTTGTTATGTACTATTATTCTTCTTATCATAGGTGAATTTTGAGGATGCTTCTTCTCCTGCAGTATTTGAAATAAAGATTCATCAAATATATGTGACATCCTAATTCAAAACTAGACATGGCTGTGTCCGTTACGTGCACGCAGTTATAAAACAGGTTACTGTAGGATGCACAGTAAAGGCTGACCTCAGCTGGTCTTCCTCATCATCACCCTGCAGACCCACCTGCTCTAACAAAGACACAGTGAAGAGCACAAAGGTCCTGGCCTACTTTCCAAGTCCAACACACTTCATCTACTGCTCTTAAAACTCTTACTGCATGTTACCACTAATAGGGATGAGGTCCTCCCTAGAGCTTTTATTCACACAGCAACAACTTCAGATTACCACAGCCTCCCGGGTTTATTCCTGTTAGGCAGGGGTGTGGAACTCCCCTGCCTGGCACGTTTTGGTGATTTCCCCGCTCAGAAACACTCGGTTCACCTCGCCAGCTAATTGTCAGGTTCAGTGAATGCTTCTGCGGAGGAGAACCATCAAACTGTGCTGGACACCGGCCCTCCAGGACCGGAGTTTGACACCTCTGCCATAAGGCAAAAACATTAGATGCCTTTCTGCAAGAAAATGCCAAGTGTGATTGCGTGGTTGATATTAAACTGGTTTGGAGACACACAAACTTAGTTTCATGGACAAAAAGTCTGCGTTAAAAAATTACATACTCGCACAGTGGATTTGAACTGGTAATCTCCTGATCCTCTTCATTCAGTGCGCTGTGTCTTACTGCTGGACCAACATCGGGGCCCTTAAAGCAGTGACTCTTCCCAAGCCATTTATGGTCAAGGATAGCTGATATCTTTTTTGTATCTGACTTCAGCTTTAGTGTCTTGGAGTTGGTTTATGAGTCTGCTGTGAGTTTTGCTCCACGTTTTTTTCTCTGCGTTTTGTCCCTCTGCGTGACACCTCCTTGCTGACTCCCATTTAGACCTATATTATATCTCCCATATAGACTCAGAAGTTGACCCACTCCATCGCTCTCTCTCCCATACAATACAGAGATGACTTTAACACAAAAATCTATTTTTCAAATGATCAACCAATCGCAAATCTGAATACAAGCACACTGCACTGGATATTAACGGACGTTTTGATGTTGGAATTCAATACAAGCTCAGACGAGAAACGGCACCAAAAAGCAGGTGGAATAAAAATAATAATAAAACCTAAGAAGAACAAAAAAATGGAAAAGGGGAAATGTGGACTCTTCATGTGTGTTCATTAGGGGGATGCATTTCACAGTAAAATCCTAAAAGGCCAGTTGTAATCGGGGCGCATGCCTGAGTGTTTGCTCTGTGTGTTGAGTAAGCTGAGGAACTATAAGTGCAGTGCAGGGAAAAGGGCAGGAAGAGTGAAAACGCTATCTCTGAGCTACCGTGACCTTTACACCAAAGAGAAAAGAAAAGAAAAAAACCCTGCCTCTGGTAACTGCCTACAGAAAACCTAAATTATTTACTAATTATTCCAGAATCATTCTGCACGTGGCCCACTGCGTAGCCATTGTCCCAGCTCCTGCCTTGCAGTGTGTGCATCAGCATGCACGGGGCAGGAATTTGACAACTTGACCTTTTGTGAGAGATTACTTCTGCCCACTCATTAGCATGAGGGCTCTGACTACACGTTAATACACATGGAAGCTCTGGCCAAACCAACAAGTGTGCCACAAAAAAAGAGGACAAGGAGGGGTATATATTATACAAAATAATAAGAGGCTTCATCATCTTTGCTACCAAGTAGAACAAAAAGAAAGGTTTATCTCAGGGTGGATTGTGTCTTGTCAAGCAGGTATTCTAATAAAGCATTATAGATACACACACACCCACACACACACCCACACACACACCCACACACAGAGCAAAGTTCTAGTATGAAGATAAGTCCTATTGCTGTACTGATCTGAAAGGTTTTGGGCTTGAACGGTGTTTATGAGGTGCTATGAATTGCAAGGATACCAAATACATAGCCTATCGTAGGGAGTACAGGGGTATGTTGAATTCCTAGGTGCATTCAAAATATTAAAGTGTGTGGGGTAAAGACTGATACATTTAAGAATGTGACTTTTTGGACAAACAGAACAGCATCACTGATAGAAAGTGTATATGTTAAAAGCCATGCATACTTTTCCTATTTTTTCCTATTTTCATGTTTTATGTTCTAAAATAATATCAACTGATACATATATATTGGGCATTCTGAGGTTCTAATGTTTCACTTTATTACTGTAATTACTGTAATATTGCATAACGTTGCATGTATTTTTTCTCAAGTGGTAGATTTGAGAAAAACCTATTTAAAAAATTCTATAAACACTAATAATGGTGTAAAACCCGGTTGCTTTTTTGCCTCAAACCCTTACAAAAGAAAAAAAACATAGAAAAGCAAAGGGGACTTACTTTGTAGGGTAGAAACAAAGAGTTAGTGCAGGCAATCAGATTGGCTGTGTCCTCCGCATCCGGCTGACCACAAATAATTATCTAAGACAGAAAGATAAAAAGAAAGAAAGAAAGAAAGACAGGAAGACAAAGAAAGAAAGAAAGAAACAGAAAGAAGAGTCAGTTCTGCTTGTTGTGGTAATGAGGTGGCCAGGTGTGCTGGGGTTCAGGCTGCCCTTACCCGGACCTCCAGTTTGTTATTTCTCCTCCTCAGATGCCTTCTCCTGCGCAGGTGAGCTCTAATGGTTGTGACACATTTTCACAGCTTTTCAAATGTACTGGCAGAGGAAGAAACTTTGAAGAAAGCATCTTCACTTCAAAAATGATTTTCAGAATTGCTGCTAGTCAGTCCTTTCTATCACCGGTTTATGAGGACACAGTAACTGCCCTGTTCAGATTAATTAACTGACAAGCAATGCAACAACCATGCAGATTTAAGACAGGGAAAATAAGATACAGGAATCACTGCTGTTGCATGTATCTCCATGTTTTTTTTTTTCCATTTTCATTTTTCTAAATCATTTAAACACAACAGTATGTGAATGTTTCATGATGAATAAACCAACTGAAATACAATAGAGATACACATATAAAAATTTAAATTAAACTAAACTCCCTTTTTGTACATTTAAGATTGTAAATGTTTTTGGCTTCGCCGGTGAAGGCTGAGAGTAAAGGATTTTTTGGAGCTCAAGTGTGTGCCTGTCTTTACAAAGCAACACATGAAGACAACCAAGGTGTGCTGAAAGTTTAGTTGCCAAAACCAATTTGAGATTACCTGTTTAAAAGTGTAGTCATGTGCCATGAGGCTTCGGACCATATCGGGAAGGGCGATGGGAACCTTAACAAGTCTATCAGAGAATGCGGTGAGCAACTGCTGAGAGCGCTGCATCCACTCTTGATTGCCCGTCAGGTGGGAGAGCCGTAGCAAGTTCATCGCAGACACAGAGTTTGCACTGGGTTCTGCACCATCCTGATCTAGAGAGAGAGAACGAGATGACCTCATAAGCCAAACAGAACAACCATAATCCACCACAAAGGATAAACAGACTGTTTTCCATAACTCTGATATAAACAACCCTAGTATGAGAACATATTAGTATGAGAACAGTACGGCGCATTGCACTGACAGTTTAGATTATCAACGTGACCTTTCCTAATTTATCATACAAGGCTGAAAGTGTCCGATACTGCAGGTGAAATGGCCAGCAGCTGTGAGCAGATTGTTTTTATCTGCTTTTTGTGTTTGTGTCTATGTATCCTGGGACAAGCTTCCCATGCTCCATGACCTCATGTAGACGGATTTGCAGACAACCTGGTGGCGAAGAGATGGACTGAAGTGGTGACTGACATACAGCACAACATTGTCCCCAACAGATGCTCTTACATCGTCATTCAAACATCTGCGGTCACTGTGTTCAAATCTCACTGAAATTATTTTGTTGCTTCAGTCATACATAAGGAAGCTATAAAGCTCTGAATGCACCTAACATTAATAAATGAATACAAATTAAATTAATATTATATTCAAATTTATATTGTACATTCCATTACTCCAGGAAAAAATAAGAGACCACTGCAATTTATTTTTAAATCAGCATCTCTCTGAGTACGAGAACCATTCCATACCTGGAATGTCTGTTAAGTTCCTACACCAGCACCTCTTTCTGTTTTATGAGGTACTGATTAGTGATCACCGGAATCAAATCTTATTTAATAAGGCAAAGTATAAAAGCACTGCTGTAATCAACACTCTCCTCTCGCAATGTGACCAGTTGGATGGCAAAACACCACTAGAAGTACGTCAAAGGTAATTATGGCAAACAATTGTTTTGTTTAAGAGTGAACAGGAGGTGTGTTTTCTTTGAATTATTTGAGCTCTGTAAACACTGTAAATCATTTCTCTTATTTTGATGTTTTGTCATTTCCTTTAAAACTATGCTTTAAAGAACAATATTTTTATTTGGAAATTAGGAGAAATCTTATCAGCAGTTTTTTAAAACTAAGTCAAAGCTGTTCAGTTCAGTACTTGCACCTATAAAAGATAAAACTTGAGAAACTGAACATTTTTGCAGTTGTCTCTTATTTTTTTCCAGAGTTGTAGATTTTAGTGCTTAGCACTCTCCTCTGGTTCTCATACTGCCCTGAAACTCAAGTGTTTCCTTGTGATGTAAGTCACTTTAGATAAAAGCATCTGCCAAAAGAATGTAATGTAATGTAATGTAATATAATATTATAATATCACCAAAATTAAAATCTGGAATATTTTAATATTACCAGTAGTATGTTTTACTTTTTTACTTTTTTATTTAAAGCACTATAAATTAAGTGTAATATTTTACATATCTTGATTATAATATCCTAGGCTTTATAATATTTGAACCTAATTTATTACTGAATTAAAAAAATTCAAAAGATTAAAAACCTAAAAAGTGATTCCAAATCTAAATTGAACAGAACATAACTCTTTTGTACTTGCACACACGCAAACACACACACACACACACACACACACACACACACACACACACACACACACACTATGACAAGCACCTCCACAAATGATACATGATCGCACTTGTTACTCATAGAACAAATGCAATATAACTTATTCACTATGACTAACATATAGACCCTCTCGAAGCTTTCAGCTACTGCCAAGACAGAGAATAAAGTCACACAGACAAAAAGTAAGAGAAGGAAAAGTATTTATGTAGTGGTCTATCTGTGATTTGCAACAGACGCACTACCAGCGAGGAAAAGGGACGCTTAGAAGCGTCTGGTTTCGAGCAGGGCGTAAAATGGAGAGTGGCATGTGGTCTGGGAGGTAATCCGTCTTCCAGTGACAGTCTGCTGGAGGAACTCCGTTCTGACACTGTAGCTCCTCGCAGCTCCTAATGGAACTCTACACGCTAGACTCACTATATAATGGCACAGTCACTCTGAAAAGAGGAAAAATCTGTCTTACGTCCCTTTTAATTTATCAGCGACAATAACAAAAGCATAACAGTTTGCTTTTTCATTCATATCTCGCTTGCGTCAGTGTCATTTTCACAGGGCCATCAGTCATAGGCCGTTTGTGTGTCCGTGTGTTAGGATCAGCATGTCCCTCCAATTCTCTGTAACAAAATATGCAACCAAGCCGGTCAAAAAATTAAACTCAGGGCTCTAGTACACCTGGCAGCTGCAGCTTTCTTTATAGAGTGACTGAGACACCGTGTGACACAGACACTAGAGGTTTACCAGAAAACGCAAGATTAAAGTAAAAAAGAACAACGGTAGAAATTCCAGTAAGAAAAAAAGGAAATGGGATGCAGGCAAAGCACATCCAGCCAAAAAGGAGAATTAACTAGGGGCCATAAGACAGAGCGGTGCCAGAGTGATGAAGGATTTCAGTGAGTTTGCTCCCATGCTATCAGCAGTGAGGTGATGGGAGTGCTATCCAGTGGAGTGATGCTGAACAGTGAATGACAGCAGGACATCTCCATCACCCTGTCCAAATGACTCACTCCCTCATACTCCCACACATGCCCACACCAATTAGCCCAGCTGAGAAAACATAACACAGTGTATCTATGCACACCACAGTACTTAATGTACGACCAGGCAAAAAAACAGTTCAGGCGTACATGGTCCTATGTGATCTTCAGATTTATTATTAAATGCTGTTACATGAATGGTGCAGGATATGCCAGAATGAACATATGTGGAAGCCTGCTGGAAAAACATTCTAAGATTCTAAGCAGCTGGAATGAATGTTACGACTGTGCAAAATTGACATCAAGCTACTTTTGGTTCCCAAGAGATGTGTAAGCATTGGTCCTATAATTGTGAGATTGTAAGTCAGATACTGGCATGACCCAGCCAGTTTGTGGCCAGAGGTCCAAGAAAACATAGCTGATCTCAGTCTGGTTTGGTAGAATGACTTTTCCACTGCCAACATCATTCTGTTAGCTGACATAACAGGGAGGGCAGTTAACATTCTTTAAATGTATTGAGCTGTACAGTAATGGGAACTGGCAATGACTAAATTGTGTAGAAATAATGGTGATTTGTGGAGAAATATCTAAAATATAAGATACCTTTGACTAAAATATAAGACAGCTTTTTTGAGTAATGTCTTCATTTCAAATTATAAGTAGGAATTATGGAACCACAATAAGACTACCCTTATAAAGAGTTTATAAATGTTTAAATCATTAATAAGCAGTTAGTTACCATTAATAACTGTTATAATAGTTGTCATATATTGACACAGGCTCACTATTTGGCAAGATCTGGTGTTTAGATGGTAGCAGCATGTTAAAGTCCTGATGAAGCTGACAGTTGAACATTCTGCCTGAGAAAGGGACAAGATAAGCTAAGCAACCTAAAGGTCTGAGATCTTGTCAAATAATAAGCCTGCATCAGTGTATAACAACTGTTATAACTTGTTTACAACTTGCTTATTTTACCTGCTTATTAATGATTTATAAAGTGTCTACAACCTAATTAACAACCTGATCATAAATCATTTATAAACCTATAACAAGGGTAGCTTTACTATAAAGTGGTACTGGAATTACTGTATGATTCAAATTAATAATAATATGACAAGTGATTCCAAACTTTTAACCCAGCATGGATAGTGTATTTAACCAACACTGTGACTTGTCTCACCCTGTTTGAGGGACAGCAGTAAGGTAGGGTCTGAAGGGTCGCTGGAGAAATAGCCACTGCCCTGGGCATCCCAGAAGAAATGGTCCTGCTGGTGTTGGAGTTCTTCCGCCCACTGCAGCCAGTGCACAGACTGTGTGGCCTCGAAAAGGTCTAGGAGACCACACACCACAAAGGCATAGTCATCCAGGAAGCCAGCAATGGGCGAGGTGCTAGAGAGAAGAGGGGGAAAAAGAGTTACCATTGAGACTGGAACATAAACACAAACACGGACAGACTAACAAGCAAATGTGCAAATCCTGCTATCCTGGGAGCTACTTTTAACAGAAAAGGAATTGTTTAGTTGGTTTATTATAGCGCCTGCAGAATATTTTATATTATTTTGGCAATTTTTTTTACCTTCCCTGATTTACTTTCATGTAGTTAATAAAGGTCACCATGTTCAATCCAGTTTAGGTACATGTGATTACTCTGTGGCTGCAAACTTTTCACTATGATGATAGCTATGTGATGGTCAAATTTTCATGGAGGCTTTTCCCCAGAAGCTTAACAGTTTCACATATCAAGAGTGAACTTAGTGCTGTAGATTGGTTATAGAGTCTATAGTATTGTGTAATGTGTTAAAACTGAGCTGTTTTATGTGACTCTGACTCACGCTGTCTAAAATCATGAGAAGAGTTTCAATAGTCTGAGTTTAAGTGCTAATCATCATGTTTTCTACGATGACAACTGCCACCCCACACTGACTGCTAATCTTTTTCTATTTCTTTGTTTGGTGCAACATGAGGATTTGGAAGGGTGCCTTTGGAAGAAAAGAGGAATATCTGAATCATCAAGCTCTTGGTAAGAAGTGGAACTTTGAAGCACAAGATCATTCACAGCTTCTTTGTTTTTTGGGCATGCTGGTCTCATGGACCATCTGTGCAATCCTTTTGATTTAATGCAACGGGAAAGTCTCTTAATGTGCTAAAAGTGTGAAACAATGCTATAAGGTGTTGAAGTGATCTTTTAAATATTCAGTACAGACGTGAACATTACAATAGTAGCCAGTCTTTTTCAAGTGAGTTTCATCAAAGTGGAAAACTCCATGGACATGACGCTTATAACTCTAGGAAGGTGCATTCGTTTCTAATAGTCGTTTTTCAGTTAAGCTTGGTTTATTCTGCTGGGTCAACAAGCAGCTTCTTGAACAACCAGAAGGTTTTTGAATGCTAGGGAACAAGTGTTCACTGTCAGACTAATTTTGATGGAAAGCATGATAGGCTTTTTTCCACCATACACACATAGATCTATTTCCACTTACGCCTGTTTAGAACTGAATAGCACTATCTACAAACAACTACAGCCAATGTAGAGAGGTGGGAAGGTGATCAGTTTTTATTCTAAGTGGATGTACTTTGAGTCTCTTTTTCACGATAAGTAAATAAAATATTGTTTGCTAATTTTCGAGCATGATTTCTATTCCTTTACTGTAACAAACTGTAACAAAACATATTAAAAATGCCATAACCTTCGTACGAGGAAAGGGCATTTTAAGCAAAAATACTACATAATATGTACTGGAAACTATATGAATGTTCTTTGCAGATTGAGGAACATCTAATCTCTGTTGAACTAGGGGGCAGCCAACCTTGAGCTCTTGTCACTGAACATTTTAGAAAGATTTTTGACGGGTGGCAGGGCGCTGTATCGTGATAAAAGAGACAAATGCCTTCAGAAAATACTTTTGCCATGAAGGGGTGCACTTGGTCTGTAACCATGTTTAGGTAGGTGTCCAAGTAACATCCACATGAATGCCAGGACCCAAGATTTCCCAGCAGTACTTGGCCCAGAGCATCACACCGCCTCTTTCTATAGTGCATCCTTGGTATGCACGCACCCAACTGTGCATTTGATGTTAAATATAATTTGTTTAATTCATACCAGGTCACTTTTTTCCTTTGCTCCAAAGTCCAGTTGTACTGCTCAAGTGCCCATTGTATGCACTTTTGTTTCTGTACAGTGGTCAGCGTGGGCACTCGAAATGGTCTGCAGCTACGCAGACCTATACGCATCGAACTAAAATACACTGTGTTCTGACACCTCTCTGTCATAACTTTTTCAGCAATCTGTGTTACAGTAGCTCTTAAAGGGTAAAGGGGACATTTGGCCGATGCTCTTATCCTGAGCGACATACAATCATTAGTTACAGCTGCGACGCAGAGGGCGTTTTAATTCCACACATCTAATTCCACGAGAGGCTGCTCACCTGGGACTTTTTCCTATGGGGGTACCTCACGGCTGAGGTTTTCAGACATCGTCCTCGGTCCTTGGACCAACTAAAGGAGGCTATTCAAGAAGAAATTGAAGGAATTTCGCCCGACATGCTAGTGAGAGTGATGGAAAACTTCCAAGAACGGCTCCAAATGTGTATCAGCCGTCAAGGCCACCATTTGTATAATTTTTAAAACTTAAAGTAAAAAAAAACTTTTTTATATCTACATTTGGGAAATAAAACGTTTTTTTGTGATATCTCGTAGCATTTTTTTTCAATCCCCCTTTGAAATGTGGGAGTTATTTCTGCCGCACCCTGTACTAAGCACTGCATAATAGAAACATTCTATGGGACCTCACATTTCGGAGATGTGCTGACCCAGTCATCTAGCCATCATAGTCTGGCCCTTGTCAAAGGCCTTCAGGCCTTACACCTGCCCATTCTTCCTGCTTCCAACACATTAACTTCAAGAACGGACTGTTCACTTGCTGCCTATTTAATCCCATTCTTAATAGGTGACACTGTAATGAGATTGTTATTCACTTCATCTGTCAGTGTTTTTAATGTTTGACTGACCAGAGCCTTTGAACTCTACCTAAACATATTTTACACTATCCATTTTCAGGCAAAGGATGTTGGAGTACATGCAAATGAACCAAACTCTGAAACATGAGATCTGCTCTATGGTAGAGGGTAAAATGGAGGAGTTTGTGCAAAAAAAAAGGGTGTCACTACACACTGTCACTATGTATATCTGTTGATGATAACTGTTTGTGTAATGTGTATAATGCAATCGCTTTGTGTAATTAATAATTGTTTATGTAATAGTGATCTCTTTGGGAACTTAATAATTGTTTATGTAATAGTGATCTCTTTGGGAACTTAATAATTGTTTATGTAATAGTGATCTCTTTGGGAACTTCAATACAGGACTGAAATTTTTATATTTAGCTCCTAACCCACAGAAAAAGAATATTCTTGGTTCTGCAGCTAGCTTCCAATGTTCTAAAAAAATGAAGTATTCAAGAGCTTCATAAGATCCAAAAAACAAGACATCAGTGTTAGATTGGCTCTTCCTACTTGTTCTTCAAAAGGCTAGATGTCTTTAAGGCAAACGATACGAAGACTACAGGATTTTTGTATCATGAAATGTTAGTGAGAGCTGTAGGTGTATGTTGAAGGCTCTTATAATGGTGCACTCGATAGATAAAGCCTGAAAGCCAAGGAAATTCTTTGAAGTTTAAAATAGGTGACTTTGTTGATTCAACCGAACATATCAGCGACTTTTCAGCCTCTGGTCCCAGGCACTTCCAGTGAGGTGCCACAGTAGGTGGCTGAGTGTGAGAGAGCTGATAGTGACAGGCTTGAAGATAACATTGTTTAAGAGAATGTGAAGAGAAGGTCTAGCACTTGAGGCAACCTCCATTCTTCTAGGTTCAAGTCATGTTTACATAACTGAGATTTCCAGAGATGAGAGAATAGCCGTATATCTGCCAGCTAAAAGGGGGGAAGCAGACCACCATCTGACTGTCCATCTGACCCTGACATATCAATGCTAACAGTTTTGAGATTCAGAGCGCTATTACATCACCTACACAAAGTTCTAGAGTGATTCATAAAAGCAGGGCTACTTTGCTTGCACTGTGAAAGAAGCTTTGCCTGAGGTACATTCTGTTCACAACAAGAGCACTGAGTTCAGTGGAAAAACATGATTGTTCCGTTTCTGCAGCTGAACTCAAGGTGGAGAGCTGCTACTGAACTTGCGAAAAAGACCTGTGAGACAGCAAAAACAAATCAAACTAGGCCAGTCAATTTTTAATGAACTGCTCTGTGCCTCGATTTTCCATTCCTTTCCTCTCTCGACCCCCCCAGGTGAGGCAGCCTTCACACAACACATCTATTCCACAGCACAAATCTCCTAATCTTAAAATCGCACCTCTACCTCTCTTGAGGAAAAGGCAAACAACCAGGCGATCGTTCGAAATCAATATACACAGACCTACACAAAAGGTCTGAGAGGTATGTAAACACGAACGAATGATGCCGAGCATGTGGGGAAAATTCCTTCTCAATTACAATAGTAGTGGAATGACCAGCTGCTCCAGGAATACTTTCCAACTATATCTGAGCCAAATACGTATGATCCAGCATTATATTCCTGTTATAAATCATCCTAATTTAATTCCATCCATAGGAGTTTTCACTTGACAACCATCACCAAAAAGCTGCCTCCTTCTTATCACATATTAATTCTCATACCCCTGTCTCTGATTGTTTGATTTGGCCCTAGAGAAGACTTTAATTTGCTGTGTAAAAAATTCACAAGGAGGAACAGAGACAGGGACCGTTTCCCTATGAGGATGAAATTAAGCGGAGCAGATACACAATCTGCAGACGTGTTACAGTCTCTTCTCTCCTGTAATTTAATCATCTCAAGCCTGCCTGTGCTTTGAGAGTCTCAGTTATTACTCTCAGGGAAGGGAAATCCTCCAGCGACACAGCGGGGCAAATTAAAAGCAGCCTGACATCCAGTATTTCAGCATCCTGCTTCTCTAAACAAACAGCACCGCACAAAGCTGCTCCCGAGAGCAGACCAATTCTCCATACTGTAATCACACTATTTAAAAACATCTTCTATACAGGACCCGCTTTTCCATTTTGATTTCTGTAAAACACTGCTTTACTGTCAAAACATGCGATATGACATTAATCAGTAACAGTGTGCCACCAGTCATGAACTATCAAGAGGATAAACTGACTGGAAAACAAGGAGAACGGAGAATTTAGTTTTTTTTCCCACACCTGCGGTGGGACAATAAAAACTATTTCGAATTAGCCACAGAGGTACTAATGAGCCACCAGCAAAAACTGTGTTCATTTTTATGTGCTTGTAGGAAATCTTCCACAATCAGCACTGTGAAATAACTGCTGAGCTCAGATTATAAGTAATTGAGAGACATAAACGAGATGATAACCCCCACTAATAAGGTCAATGGCTATGTGTGTGCATTAATGCAAGGAGGACTTTGTTTTTTCTGCTGACTCCAGGTCATTTCTACATTGGCAAGATGTGCGCCAAAGCACTTACGAGCAGCGTGTTGCGTTTGGAAACAGGATGGAGGAGGTGTGTTCGTTTTCTTGCATAACTGAAAATTCAACAATTGCCATTTTGCCAAGACAACTTTGTTGTGCTACAGTCTGCCCTTGCAAAATAACAGCATCACATATTAGCACTACAGATAAACATAAGATCAAGATAACTACAGTGAAAAAGATAATAAAGTACTCTTTAAGTCCTACAGGGCTGAAGTTTGTCTCCATTTCCCCCCCTGCACTGGGATGAGCATCAAACAAATGGAAAAATGTCAGCTGTGAGGTCCCCACCCTTTCACAAAATTAATTATAGAAACAGCACTTTCCTCCATGCATGTGTCCTGACAGTTCCACAAACTAAAAAGAGGGGTCATCCCATTTGCTTGAGGGAGTAAGACAGCACAATAATACTTGCTTCTAATATATTTCTATGTGTATACTTTTACTGAAGGAGACTAAGGGATGTTTCTTACATTTGCTCAACTTCCATGTTGTCACCGCGGTAGCAGGAATGCAGTATCTTCTGTCCCTCTTTATCCCACAGATGCTCTCTGAGAAACTGTGCAGCTTGCTCAGCTCTCTGAAGCAGCGTCTTGTCCCCGAGTACAGCCCCAACTTTCGCAAATCCTGACAGCATCAGCCCTGTGATGAAGACATTTATTGGCAGAATGAGCACAAAAAGTCAATCAGTGCACTACACGTCAGTCAACCACTGAATATATACAGTGAAATTATCTGTACATACCAGAGCTAGATGACATTTTCTCATTGTTTACTTATTTTAAGGAGCTAAAACATAATTATTAACAATATCAACTATAATATATAATTAATATATTCAGATACTGTATTATATATGGCTACTGTTGGACCAAAATGGTTCTCAGGTGAGGCACATGGTGTAATGTAGGATAACATCAATGCTCTCCATGTAACACATTGTGTTTCAATACCCTGTCTGGTTTTGAATAAAACTCTACTAGGGCAACATTTGCCTACATCTGTGAAATACAATTACATATCACTTCAAAAGTATATATATATGTAAACCGTATATCTTAACATGGGCTACACTTGCATACATCTGTAAAATATAATAAGGTGGGGATATAATGTTTTGCTCCAACAGCAACATATTACATAATTTTACACAATGTTCCATTATATTACATCACATTACATATATATTCGATTACATTACTTTATATATGTTGTTTTGCACTACAATTACAATATGGCAGTGCTAAACAGTGCTTTACTGATACAATGTAATTTCTAAACTATTAAACATGACTGTCAGTTCTCAACTATCCAGTAAGAAAGTGATAAATTGCAGAAACTCTTCAGTCTCTCATATATTATTAAGTCTTTTTTGTCTTATAATCTCATCATAGGTAGCGTCTACATGTTTTTATGATTTTAAACAAGGCAGTATTTTCTGTTCAGATTCACCAGTTCAGCCTATAATGCAGTAATAATAAAAGAACAACTGCAACTGTCATATAAATGAAATCAATGGCCGTACAATAAGCAGTTCTTTTGACAATAGAGGTATTTGTCATTTGTTCACCAGTATCAATAAATCTGGGGCACCTTAAGATGAACTCATTTTATCAAGAAAACTTTATATTAGTCAGGTTCTAATACATACGTTTCAATAAAACAGAAATGTCCCTAAAATTACATGCATTTTGCCATTTTGCATAAAGCCTATAGATATAAGCATATAAACTGCCCTCATGCTAGCATGTTTCGTCAAGCTATCCCTTGACAGTGCACTGATGGCTACAGCAAACACAATGCCTCAACTTCTACTAGTGCTACTCGGAAAAGAGGAGCTGAGGGATATCTGATCTAAAGAAAGCACAGGCACTTTGAGCTCAGCACCACTAACAATACACCTGTCAGAATGTTCCATTAGCCCATAGAACTGTGTGAGGGGGCCCATCATCTTTGATTAATGTGAGTTACTTTGCAGGTAGAGATATCCATTCTCAGTGAATTAGCAAAGTAATGGAGCGTAGCACACTAAAGACTGCTGTGATTAAACAATGTCTCCAACTTTCTTCAATTAAAATATCACTTCATTAGTCACTGGGAGCAGTGTTAGCCATGTGGAGTGCAATGAAAGGGCCAAGGAACCCTGTGAAGGTTT
The DNA here is from genome assembly GCA_037974365.1 of Hydrocynus forskahlii. Lineage (NCBI taxonomy): Eukaryota > Metazoa > Chordata > Actinopteri > Characiformes > Alestidae > Hydrocynus > Hydrocynus forskahlii. The sequence continues at coordinate 35,898,927 of JBBPCX010000114.1, read as the reverse complement.
TGATAGCTTTTCATTCGGTGCGTACATGTTACAGAGTGCTTCTAAAAGAGCTTTCAAAATCTGGGTCCCACATTTCTCAGCAAGCCACTCTCAGGAGAGCACTCACAGCAGTGGTGCTATTAGTGAAAACAATATCACAGCACTGCATTTAAAACGACACTGCTGGCATACCAGATTCAATAAAGCAAGTGGGCAAGGTTCCTCAAAGGCTGGGCCTATGAATTATTTTATTTAAGCCTCAGCATTTTACTTACCAACTGATGGATGTTTCCCGTGGAAAATATTCCATGGGAAGTAATTAAGAACACTAATTATGAAAGCGCCCCCAGCATCACTTCACTGATGAATGCACGGCCTGCCTCAATGAAAGGAATGGAAGTAAAGCAAATAAGAGCGGTTGCATGGGTCCTACCATTCCAGGAGGCCAACATCTTAGAGTCCAGGTGAGGTGGAGGGCGTGCCCTGCGCACCTCGGCCAGTTTGGCCCTGCAATCGGTCAGCACTTCGCTGAGTCTGTCCACACTGAGACCAAAGCGTGCGGCAGTGAGTTCCACTGAATAGCGCACTATCAGCACATTCTGTCCCTGCAGCTCGCCATGCGGGTCCTGTGGACACCACCAAAGTCAGAATCACAATCAAATGAACAGAAACTCCTCGAAGACTGACGCTTATTATAGACAAAGTGGTAAGAAAAGCAACTCAGTATAGGAAAATACACAGTAGTATACAGTATGTAGAAAAATGCTTGGTTAACACCCAGGCATTTCATGCACCTGTTCGGGCTCGACGTTGCCTTGGTCTTTCACGCCGTAATGATGCATGAAGATGTCAGCTTGTGTCGCACCCCCTGTGGCCCCCTCCACTGTGTCTGAAAGCAGCTCCCTGACCTCCCCAGCTGTCCATACACAGAATGCTCCCTCTCTCTTTTCACTGCACTCAGGTGTGGGCAGTGAGTCTGCATCCTGAGCGCTGTAGAAGCCTCCAGACTGTAGAGAGCAGTGTTAAAAATAATCTGAAACAAAGTTCCCAGCTAATACGCTTATCTGAAAGCCTTTTAAACACACTTTACATTTTACGCTTCATTTTCTAGAGTAAGTGACCCCTCTGGTCCTGTCCTACAGTGGTTCTGAAAGCCATGGAAGCTGACCTCCATCGAAAGGAATCATGTACAAAATTGTACAACAGTATACTACTACACATAGCACCTAATTAAGCCATAAATCATAAGAGGTATAATTCTAATAATTTAAGGGATTTTAACTGGGCCTTTCATTAACTGGCAGTGGACCATTCATCATCACAAAACGGCCACCGTGCTGAGCCAGTGCATGGAGGTGGGTTGACCTCAAAATGGCCCTAAACCTGGCAGATTAGTCTACTCAGCAACTACGCAAAAGAGACTACAGAAAGACTTTCCTAAGGAGTAGAAAGATGACACACCTTGTGGCTAAGGTCCCGGGAGACATAACGCAACACGTCGAGGGCCACATCTGCAAAAAGACGTTCTCCAGATACCTACAGCAAGATACACCAACACACCAAAACACACCAGTTTAAAATAAACTATAAAGCAAACTGCTGAGATGTCATAAATCGGATTTGGGAAAACTAGCTGGGTCATGCAAGCTTGCAACAAGAATAAAGGTACAATTACACTTGAAACCTGCCCAATGATTTAATAAATCCTAATAAGTAAGAGATCCTGAATTTAAGGATACAAACTAAAAAATGTAAGAGCGCACCTCAGAATAAAAACCTCTTTATATTGTGTTTTAGGCAACTGTTTGTAGCCTAATGACACTGTTTCCCACTACTTCCTACACTCTGTGAAACAAGTTAAAGAGAAGACCCCCACATATTTTGGAATAAGCTTCTTAATAATTATGATGTGCAGTTAACCAGCACAAAACCGTGGGACTGAGTAGGAGTGACATTTTTATTTGTAGATTAAAAACATAATGTATGTGTATTTATTGGTACAGAGTTAATTTAAAGGAGGTCTTTAGAAGCATGTTTTCTTTACTATAGTGATGTTTATTTTGTACAACAGTGGCAAAAATAGAGCCTAGCTTCACAAGATCAGTCGCTGTCAGCAAATCCAAGATGCAACTTCGTAGAAAAGACATGATCCTAAGCTTCATCCACACACACACACACACACACACACACACGCGCACACACACACACACACACACA
>JBBPCX010000114.1:35833619-35896631 GCA_037974365.1 Hydrocynus forskahlii | reverse complement strand
CACACACACACACACGCGCACACACACACACACACACACACACACACACACACACACACACACACACACACACACACCCCATCTCTGCTGATCTGACAGTAGTTAATCTTTTCCAGAGCATTAAAATACTGTTGCCTGGAAACCCCTGAGTTTGTGCTGTCAGAGGCACACCCCTGACAGGTCGTCCTCACAACCCGAGTGCTTGCAATGAGGGGATATTACTTTGGCTCATCTAATTACCTGTTTATTATATTTATTTTACATATATTATGTTTATATGTACATTTTGGCGCACCTGATCATCCACATGATGTGAAAGAAAACATGATTCATTTGACCAGTTCACTTTCTTCCACTGCTCCACAGTCCCACTCTAACGTCACATCCCCACTGTAAGGCACTGTTAGTGGACAGGGGTCAGTATGTACCCCGTACACAGCGAGCTGAGATACACTGTGTGTTCTGACTCTTTAATATAAAAGCCAGCATTAACATTTTCAGCAATCTGTGCTACCGTAACTCATATGTGGAATCTGAGCAAACAGGCTAGCCTTCATTTCCCACTTGCATTATTGCGCCTTGGGCGACCCTGTTGGTTGGCCTTCCTTGGACAATTTTTGGTACGTACAAACCACTGCATACCGGGATATCCCACAAGACACAGTTTTGCCCTTGTCAAAGTCCTTACATGTGCCCATTTTGTCTTGACTCTAACACATCAACTTCAAGAACTGAATGTTCACTTAATGCCTAATATATCCTACCCTACTGTCAGGTGCCTCTGACACATGGTAATTAATGTTATTCGCTTCACTTGTCGATTATTTTAATGTTGTGGCTGATTAATTTATGTTTTTATTTGGATCTACTTTCAGTTCAAACAATATCCACCAGGCAGTATCAGTGTATTAATAGACAGCTGAGCGCTATTTGGTGTTTAGAAGCCAAAGTTGTAGCCTCGTGTTCCAAAATAACTGTGGTGGGCCATGTAAATGCTAAGCCTGTAACAAATAAGAATTATATATTCTTTCACCATAAGGGTTTTAGTTGAAGTAATTTTTGTGACTCAGACTGAAAAAAGGATGCATGCTTATTTTATGCCACAGTGAGGAGGATGCTTAGAGAGCCAAATAAGATTTCTCCCAGGATCATGGCTAGAGATTTGCAGAAGATGGTAGCACCTTGGGGTCACCAAATAAAAAAAGATACCATTTCTTGGAAGGTATGCCAGTAGAAATGTTCTTTTATCTGACCACAAATATAAGGGCTCGGAGTTTTCCAGACGCTGCTGGAATTTTGACTAGAACTAGATTTTATGGTCAGATGAGACAGAAATAAAGCATGAAGGTATTAAAAATGATGGTTAGCCAGAAAATAACCTCATCTGTACTGTTACTTATGATGGACTTAAGATGTTGCCTTGAGGCTGTTTTTCCTTAGAAGTCCCTGGGAACTGTAGTAAGATATTTGGACTCCATGAAGTACCAAGAGATTTTAAATGAAACACGGATGTCTGCATAAAAGCTACATCTAAATTGTGTTTAGACCTTGCAAAAGGACAATGAAACAGTATTTGTTGTCTTAGACAATTTATTTCAATTAATAGTTAACTATTATGTTTAGTCAAATGTTTTCATATTTTCAGTCTGCGATTGAGAGGATAACCCCAAAAGACATTTTAATATGGGTGCCAATTATTATGGAACTAAATGTACATTATTATGATGGTTTATCAAACTTGCCTTCATACCATCCTCTTATTGCAAATATTTATTTGTGTCATACAATAATCTGAAGTGATTCCACGTGTGTAATGGTTCCAGTGTCTTTAACCTGCATCAATGGCTGTGTGAAAAGTGGCTCAGGGATTTTTGTGCTCTAATGTAAGGCTACATAGATATCTAACCTAAAACAGTCATGATTAATTTATTATTAATCATTGTGCCACTGTAGTTTAGGCTATAAACATTGTGGCTTGAAAAAAAGAAGCAGCTTCAGAATACGAAGCAATTTCCATCATAATAAATGAATACTTGTGTGCCGTACTTCACATAAAAGAAAGAGGAATACGTTTGTTTTTTTTTTATGTAGAAGACACACATACAGACAAATACACACCTGGTAAGCAGTGACGTAGGCAACTGCCAGCTGGGCTTGATCATACAGCATCTTCTCAAAGTGGGGCACATGCCAAGAGATGTCTGTGGAGTATCTGTGAAAACCCTAAGACAGATTGATGAAAGAAACAAAGAAATGAAAATAACAAAGGAAAGAAACAAGGAGATAAATACAAAAAGAGAAACAAAAGAGTACAGCAAAGAAAATAAATATTGAAATCTGGAACTCAGCTGGAAAAGATTTATTTTCTGGTCACAAAACAACCACTGGGTTACCTGAGCCACATGATCATGTATTCCCCCCAAAGCCATCATTCTGAGGGTATGGAGAGCCATCTGCAATGCCTCGGCACCCTCAGTGGAAGAGCGATTTACCGCCCAAAATGACATCAGGAACATCAGGTTCACTGTAATGAAGAAACATATCATAGTAAAACACATGCATGTAGTACAGTATAGAGAAAAAAGACAATCTACAGCAGTGCAAAGTTTAAAGAAATGCCCTATAACCACACACTATAAATGTCCTTATCAAAGAATTTACTAATGCAATAACACTTTACATAATATTTCTGATCTTTTCAGCATCTGTTTACCTGGTGTGGGGAATTTTGGCGCGTCTCTAAATCCTCCATACTCCTCTTCATAAGAGTGAGCCAGCTGCTGAAAACATCTGTTGGCAACATCTGGGCCTGCTGGTAGCATTTCTCCTGGGCTAGCTGAGATGGATGTACCCTTCCTCAGAGCATCCACCACTCGTTCTCCACTGGACTCAAGTGCTTCTCTGTTATTCTGCCACTGAGACATGTGTGACCAGCCATTATGATGCTAACCAAATACCTTCAACACCTGTCAACTACTTTAGTGGAACTTTAGCAAGAGAGAGTTCAGCTTATGTGGAACCATTAACTACATACAATAGGAACAAAGTCTGCAAGTCAAATAAAAATTTAAATTAATCAGCCTGTTAACACACATATGTGAACTTTTCCCCCCAGTTTTGGACAAGAACAGGTTACCCCACTTTTTTCAGCTGTTCTTAACCACAAATAGCTTGGGAAGAGACAGCTAGGTAACACCGCTCTCACTGGTTTAGCTGTAAAATGCGCAATGCACTGAATGAAGATAGTCAGAAGGGGTGCCGGTTCAAATCCATGGTCTAAGCAGAAATTTTAACACAAACTTTTTTTTGCCCATAAAACCAATGTTTGCATATCAGACACTGGTTTTATAGCAACCATGCAACCATTTTATCACAGAAATGCCATTGATTACCTGATCCATAATCCGCATGAGTATAGTTCTAAATCCAGGTCTTCTTCCACTGTCCCTTGGAGGGAAGTACGTCCCTCCAATGAACGGTCTCAAAGTTGGAGTAAGCCACACGCTCATCGGCCAGCCACCCCCTCCACTAGTTGCCTAATGAAGAAAAAAAAAAAAAAAAAAAAGTGTTATACTGCATTACGTAAATTTCAACTGCTGATAAAACCACGTAATGGAAAATTACATTAGTCTGGTTTTATAGTGGATCATACCTGTACAAACGTCATGTAGACTTTGTCAACGTCGGGTCTCTCCTCTCTGTCGACCTTTATACAAACAAAGTTGTCGCTGAGGATCTTCCCAATCTCCTCATCCTCAAATGATTCTCTCTCCATCACATGACACCAGTGACAAGTAGAGTAACCCACTGTGACAGAGCACAATGTACCGTGTAAAATGCAAAGGGAACAAGATGACAGAAAGGGTTTCAGGTTTTCAGATGTGACTTATGCAGTTACCTGACAAGAAAATGGGCTTGTCTTCACTTTTCGCTTTATCAAAGGCCTCTTTGCCCCATGGGAACCTGAAACAAAAGATACAAGAAAATGTGCACATACATTACACATTAAGAATGCATTAATGTTGCATACACCTAGACAACAAACAGCTCTAGTGAAAAATTCTTGTTCTTTACTTTTTTTTAAGAGCTCATGCTGAGCTTTGTTTGTAATTTTAAAAATGTAATCATTCAATTCAATTCAATTTTATTTATATAACGCTTTTTACAAATGACATTGTCATAAAGTAACTTTACAATGTCCAGGTCCAAGCCCCTAGTGAGTCAGCTAAGGGCGAGAGAGGCGAGGAAAAACTCCCTAAGCTGGAGGAAGAAACCTCAGGAGGAAGCAAGTCTCAAAAGGGGAACACATCTTCATCTGGTCGACCCAAAGAGAGAGAGAAACAGAGTCTCTACTGGGAAAACTAACAATAGGTGGCCTTAGCGTGCAGCTTAATCACTGTTGGACAGATTGGCCATCTACGGCTAACAGAATCGGTACAGTTAAGAGTCAATAGAGGTACTTTTGGTTAAAAGAGTAGCTTGAGAGTGTCTAGTCCAAAACAACATGAGCTTTGAACAGCAATAATAACCACCACTGGGCAGCTGATGGCTTAGTGGTTAGGAGGTTGTGGGTTCAAATCCCAACACTGCTAGTGTCATCACTGAGGTACCCTTGAGTAAGGTACCATCCCCACACACTGCTCCCCGGGTGCCCCTCATTAGTGGCAGCACACTGCTTTATGTGGTGAATGGGTTAAATGCAGAGAAGAATTTCACATCGTTCACTCTGCTGTGGTGTGTCCACGCGTGACTATAAGGGGCCCACTTTATTTTACTGGGGTTTTAAAAATGGCATCACATGCAAATACCCATAAAGAAGAAAACTGCTTACATTTATTTTCTTTTAGGTCTTAGAAACAAACAGCAATAAAACAAGATCTGTGAACCCAGGAGAACTTTCAGGTTAGTTTCTGCCCACAAGTGGGTGGGAAAACCCACAGAGAGTAAAAATTAGATTTTACTAATACGCTCTGATTACTAAGTGTTAATCAAGTGTATTGTCTCGTTAAGACAAAAGGGTAGACAAGTCCCTCTTGTAAAGAGGTGCTCACCAGTCAACAGGGTTGTGTGCATGCTGCAGTAGGTAGGGGGATCTCTCTTCACTCAGACGATTAGTATGTTTTGGGGGACTCTCTTGTCCATCACTCCCTGATGCCATACTGAAGAAGGCTGCTCCAGATGTCCTGTCCAAAAAACGGTTGATCATCAAAGTTCGCATATTAGGTACATTTGCAAGTCCAGTTAAGCTAATTCAGCATCACAGACAGGTCAGATCTACAGTACTGTACAAAAGTCTTGAGCCACCCTTCATTTCTTTGTATCTTTAAATATGATTTCATGCCTGTCAAACTATCTTACCTTTGGCATGTGAAGTAGATTAAGTTAGAGAAACTGGAATAAATGTTTTACTGTGACAAACTGCAAAGTGCCTAAAAATACAAAGTGCCTAGATTAAGGTGTTCCAACCACTCAGCATTCAGCACCACCAGTATACTGATGATTGGCTTGATCATCAGCACCAGTTTCTTTACTGTTTTATGCCTTAAACTGGCTTTGTTTGTTTGAATTATTCATATATAGATCACTGTGTGGTTTAACATATAAAATACATTCCTCTTAAACTGGTCAGGCTCAGGGACTGGACTGAAAATGGGAGTCTTTGAACGTCCTTTACAAAGCCTGGAGAACTGTTCCTCAAGACTACATCAAATATATGAGACCGTGGCTGCTTGGAAGCAAAATATGAAGAAATGCGGAGTGACTCAAGACTTTTAGAGTACTGTATTATAAATTCACCATGTCTAAATGAGCCAGGAAAGCAAATAACTAAAAACTGGAGCTTACCAAAAACAGAAAGAAATGACATAATAACTAAAACTTTTTTTATTTTAAGTAATAAGTAACTAATTGGCTACTGTGGAAGCAAGATAGCTACAGTGCCTCTGCTGCAGTGTACAGCCAAGCTACCGGGCTAATTTAGCTAATCTCTAGCTTGCAGAGCAGGCTGAATTGATAGCTGTCAATATGATTCTTTGAAAAAGAATAAAGATACAGGGATTTTGCTGTTATGCCGTGCTGCTCAGGGCTGAAACACGTGTGTTTCCAGACAGCCTGTCCAGTGAACGTGCCTCTCAAGCCGGCTGGGAAGTTTGTTTACATCAGTTAGCAGCCCTGGATACAGTGACATTAGGTAGCTAGCTAGCCAAAACAACAAACTCAGAGATTATGCAGCGTTGGCGCTGGTCACATATATCTGACACCACGAGATAAACAGAACCTTTGGCTGTGTTCCATTTTTACCTGAAGCTGCCCTGGAAGGACCTGAAATTCACAAGTTTAGGGTATCTGTCACTGTCGCGGTTGGGTGTGGGTTCAGACCTCCGCCTGCTAAACAAACTACGACTACGGACTCTGTCTTTTCTCAAGAAAGCTCCACTGAAGAGCCGGGAAGGTCCGAAACGTCTGGTGGAAGAGGGTGACCCCGTCCAGATCAGCCTGAGCATCCTAAACCCAAGAACAGTCCTGTCCTGGGTGCCGACTCAGGCACAGCATTAGAGACCTATGTGTAATTCACACTTCCACCACCAGGGGCCACTATGCACCCACTCACAGCCTAACCTCATTAGAAGTTTGATGAATGGCCCAATTTTCTCAATCAGAGTTTAAAAGAAAAGAGTTTGACGTGAGAAAATAATGCATATGTTGTGCATTCAGTACTATAGAATGCAAATTATTATAGTGTGTCGCTTGGAACGCAGCCAATGAAAATGTGAAAAAAGGTAAATACAGTCCATGTATGGAAACGTAGATGTATCCTAAACACGTTTAGTATATATGTGGCCTAGTGGGCAGGTTACGAATCCATGGGTTCGAATCCTTCCTTCAACATACCACCACTTGTTCCCCGAACAAGACCCTTAACCCCATGTTGGTCCAGGGAGGCTGTCCACTGTAGTTAAGGAATGGAAATGGAAATTGCTTTAGATAAAAGCGTCTGCTAAATGCCATATGGACTGTGTTATTTTGTATATATAATACAGTCTATAATATATGTAGGCAGCACAGTCAATATATGGAAATTAATCTGCATGGACAACTGCTATTTTGAATGCACATTTTTTGTGATGTTATGATGTGACGTAAGTCTGTAAATAAACAACAGGCAGGTGTATGGGTGAAACTGAGATTTGTATTAAGTGTTCTTTTTCTGTGGAGGTGTTCAGGAGTCTCTTTGTCCACTTGGGGGCGAGATAATATTCTCAGCCCAGTTGTAACAGACCAGCTTTTACTTCCTGCCTCCCTGACAACAACACAGCAGGGGAGAAGATGGTGGAGGTGGGAGAAGATGAGCTTAAAAAGCTCGAATATCTGTCCCTAGTGTCTAAAGTTTGTACTGAGCTCGACAACCATTTGGGAATCAGTGACAAGGACCTTGGTGAGCTAAAAAAATTATGGGTTTATTCGTTTTATTTTCCCTCAGTAACTGAGGCTGGTGGGAGTGTGGATGCTAGTATGGCCCTTAGCTCAGCTCTCTTTTAAACTCGTTTGATCTGGTTTTTGAAAGATTTTAAGCTACAACATGGCTCCCCAATTTCATTACATAACAACTGTGTTGTTTCGAAATTGTAAATAAACCGTCCGACTGGATTTCTTTCTGTTATGCTATCCGTCATTAGCATGGCTAGCTGTGCTAACTTTATGAAGCTATCTGTGTTGACCATGTTATTGTTCATTTTTTCCCCTCACAATTTATCATCATGTTGTATTTTTCTAAAGATCGTCTAAAAGCAATAAATAGCCAGTGGTCCTGGACGTGAGGTCTGGTGTGATACCGAAACTGCTACACAAAAATGTGCTCAGTGCCTTGGTTTTCAGAATACATCGTTTATGTTAAATCATTCTGACTTAATCGATACACTTTATTAACAACGTGTCCCCTTATTCATGATCAGGGACTGTTTAATTTACTTTCACTGGAGCTTGATTTCTGTATTCATCCAGAGAACGAGAGAGAGAACTGCTTCTCAACAAGTAACACTCATTTTAATATTGTTTACAGCTGAGTTTGTCATCAGTCTTGCTGAGAAAAACCCAACTTTTGATGGATTCAAGTCAGTACTGCTTAAAAATGGAGCAGACTTCACAGTAAGTGTTTTGCACAAGGCTGTATGGCTGTCAGAATTGTTTTTCTTGCTTGACCTATTCGATTATTCATCTGAGTTTTGAACATGATATTAAAGTGTCTAGAATAATTAACAACATTAAAAAATGTTTTAATAAAATAGCACTATGTGAAAAATGGAAAATGCCTGTACTTTACTGCGTTGTTGCACTTGTTCTTTTTCGCTCTTATTTGCAGAGAGCTAATGTTTTGTGTGACTTTCTGTCTTTTAATCTCTGCAGGACTCACTCATTAGCAACTTACTCCGTCTCATTCAAACCATGCGTCCACCAGCTAAAGCCTCCACCAGTAAAGGTTTGGCATAAATTAGTAGCTCTCTATGAATATAGGATTACTGTGATGGAGAAATATAATTTTCCATTTTGATTTGTGGATTTACTTTCTTTTTTTTTTTACATCATGCAGGGAATGAGCCTGTTGTCAAGCAAAAGAGTGAGAAAGACAAATTGAAGGAGCTGTTCCCTGCCCTGTGCAGACCAGACAATCCCAACATTAGAGTAAGACTTTCTCACTTGTTTAGACTGTTTGAAATTAGACCAGAGAACATTTATCATAACTTTTGGGTTTAACAGAACATGCTGGATGAAGATGATGTGAAGGTTGCAGCTGATGCTATGAAAGAGCTGGAGATGTTCATGCCCAGTGCCTGTGGGCCAGACTCAAAGAGCAGCAAGAAAAGGTGGGAAAAATGTTGCTCACAAAGACAAACATAATTTTGATGCAGTCGTATTTGTAATGTAAGTGCAGTGGCAGCATGCACACAGAGTTCAAATCCTTTTTGAGCATTCATTGGAATGTTTTACTGTATATATTTAGTATTCGCTTGACTCACATTTACTAAAATGTGTGCTTCCTTTTTGGATTATTTTCAAAAGGGAAAACACATTTTTGCTACTGATTAAATGCATCAAGTCACATTTTTGTATCCAGTGAAGTTTGTTTTAAAATAGGCATTCTGGCCTGTAATACAGTATTTTGTAGCGTGGCATTGGTTGTCAGTTTTATCTGTTTGATTGAATTCAATATTTAATTTAATTTACGTTCATAAGTGTTCTTTCACTACAAAACCCATCATGCGTTTTGCTAATGCATCACACAACCATCCATTGTCTCGACGAATTAAGATTCGACAAGAATTATTGCAGTTAAGCTGCAATAAGATATTTTACTTCCACGCAGTGATATTAGCTGTCTAAAATAACGCTTCAGTCCACTCCAGCTTCAAAAATTTTGTCTGAAGGGAAGACAAAACATTTCAGTGTACATTACTGTTTCATCCAAGAAGGCGTGTTTATAATCGAGGAAGCAATTGCTTTTATACTGTTTGTTTTGGCCGGTGCATCTCTGTAAAGTAATTCTAAAAGATTTGCCGACATAATGTATTTGAATCAAAGTGGAATCTGAGATTTTGTGATGGCCTAAAGAACTGAACTCCCATCGAATTGTTGAGTTTTCTGAATTATACTTTGGTTACAAACAAATTCTGTTTCTTTTGGAATAAATCAGTCCAGATTGTAATTAGACTGATGTCCCCTTCAGATCTGAAGCCAGCAGGAGAAGTCGGAGGAGTAGGAGTCGCAGTCGGAGTAGAGATCGAGATCGAGATCGAGACCGGGACAGGGAGAGGGAGAGGGACAGGGACAGGGACCGAGACAGGGAAAGGGACAGGGACAGAGACCGTGACCGGAGGAGGCGCCACCGGTCCCGTTCCCGCTCCCGCTCAAGATCACGCTCCCCAGTGAAAGAGAGGAGGCGCAGGACTCGTTGGCATTCCCGCAGCAGGTCCAAGAGTCCTGGCCAAGGAGACAGAGAGAAGGGCTCAGACCGCTGGAAGGACAAACATGTGGACCGTCCACCCCCGGAGGAACCTTCAGTGGGTGACATCTACAACGGCAAAGTCACCAGCATCATGCAGTTTGGCTGCTTTGTTCAGCTAGAGGGACTGAGGTTAGTTGCTATGGTGTGATGTACCTTGTTTGAGAGTGGCCTTATATCTTTTTTTTTTTTATCGTCGGTAAGATATTTCTTAAGCATTTATGTACTGCATTTTGCTTTAAACGTTTCTAACAATGACATTGTTATTACCTTTTCCAAATCCTCTTTGTATAAAGAAAACGATGGGAAGGGTTGGTCCACATCTCTGAGCTTAGGAGAGAGGGCAGAGTGGCAAATGTGGCAGACGTAGTCAGCAAAGGTCAACGGGTGAAGGTCAAGGTGTTGTCCTTCACAGGCTCTAAGACTAGCCTTAGTATGAAGGTAAATGGAAAACTGACATACAAGGTGGTTGCACATCTGCAGCTGAGATCACTAGATGAGGTGGTCTTGTTTTGCACATGCTGATGGCTGGTTGTACTTGCCTTTGTCAGGATGTTGATCAGGACACAGGTGAAGACTTGAACCCTAACAGGAGGAGGAATGTTGGGGGAGAGGGTCAGGAGGAATCAGCCATGCGAAACCCAGACAGACCAACCAACCTCAACCTGGGCCATGCTCCTGAGGTGGAAGATGACACGCTAGAACGCAAGAGACTCACCAAGATCTCTGATCCTGAGAAATGGGAGATCAAACAAGTATGCATTCAATCAGATGTGAAGTTCCAGTAGAAGGATGTATTTACTGTAGAATAATGTGTTGCTGTTTCCTAATTAGATGTAATAAGAAGACTGAGAGTTAAAGCTAGTTTGTTTGGAGGTTTGTGTAAACTACAAATGCTTGGAGTAATGTCAGTGCCTGTAGGTGGTACTAATGAGACCTGTGCAGCTGTGTTGCTGAATGCTACAATATTAATAGCGTATTGTTAATTGTTTTCTGTTCCTAGATGATTGCAGCCAATGTGCTCTCCAAAGAGGAGTTCCCAGACTTTGATGAGGAAACAGGGATCCTGCCTAAAGTTGATGATGAAGAAGGTATGCTGGAGCAACTCCTACTTGCATGAATTGTTGGTCATTTTATCACCTTCTTAAATAGATGTTGTCTGTTGTTCTTCTTTGAGAATTTGTTGATATTTCTGTCTTTCAGATGAGGACCTAGAGATTGAATTGGTAGAAGAGGAACCGCCTTTCCTTCGGGGACACACAAAACAAAGTATGGATATGAGCCCTGTGAAAATAGTGAAGGTAAGTGAACATTCCCTTAGATCATGCAGTGTGCCGCAGGTTGGGAAGTGTGTGTAGTTGGTCCTCACTTGCTTCTCTTGATCTTTTTCAGAACCCAGATGGGTCTCTGTCCCAGGCAGCTATGATGCAGAGTGCTCTGGCTAAAGAGAGACGGGAAGTGAAGCAGGCTCAGCGGGAGGCTGAGATGGACTCTATCCCCATGGGCCTCAACAAGCACTGGGTGGACCCCCTGCCTGATGGTATGCTGTGATTTTATTTATTTATTTTCTTTTACTTGATAACTGTGGTATCATTCCTCAGGCATCAACTCAGGTAGATGACTAATGATAAGCTTAAGGTTTAGTATATTTAAGCAATGTTTTTTCTTCATTTTAATTTATTGTATATTCATTTCCTATCTTGTGCTTAAAAAGAAGCATTTGTTGCGTAATATTGTGTGCCAGACCTCCCCAGTCTGAGAGACCTCTTTGTGTCTGATGGCCATCTGGTTTCCTGCACACTTTTAAAAGGGCGGATATACGCTTGGCTACAGTTATCTTTGCTCCCTATATGCCCTCTGGCTTGGCAGGAGTCAATCATGTTAGTCTCTCAATAAATGCACTTTGCTTTCTCTCCACACACCGACCAACCTCCCCCCTCACGTCTGCAACACACACTACACAGTTGATGGAAGGCAGATTGCCGCCAACATGAGGGGCATCGGCATGATGCCTAACGACATCCCTGAGTGGAAGAAACACGCTTTCGGTGGCAACAAGGCCTCATACGGGAAGAAGACACAGCTGTCCATCATTGAGCAGAGAGAAAGTCTGCCCATCTACAAGCTTAAAGAGCAGCTCATTCAGGTCTGTGCTTTACTGATGACAGTGCTGAAGCTTCACTACAGCTCAATTAAAAAGCAGCACCAGATAACTTTAAACATGCCTCACCTCGCCTCGTTCTTTTAAGACTTTTGGTTAATGTTCAGTGGCTCTCATGTGTTTATGGGTCAGTAACCATGGGGGGAAAACACTCTGAACAACCATAACGTTAACTAGGCTAGGCCTAATGTTATACAAGTTACTGATCACATGTTAGGAATAGGAATCATGTAGTGGTATCTTATTAAGTTACGGTTACAGGTTTGATGAACAAAGCTTGAGCCTGACCTCCATTAACAAGTAGCATAACATTACTTGATAAATATGTGATGACAGTTTTAAGCCTTGTGCTGAAACTAAGCCATAAACATTTTTTGAGAGATGTAAAGACAGTCAGGTTTACACTATCAGGAAGTTATGGTGGAAGCATAATAATAATTGTTTCTCTGTTTTTGTGATGTCTTTGCAGGCTGTTCATGACAACCAGATCTTGATTGTGATTGGGGAGACAGGCTCTGGGAAGACCACGCAGATCACTCAGTACCTTGCTGAGGCTGGATACACTACACGTGGAAAGATTGGATGTACACAGCCCAGAAGAGTGGCTGCCATGTCTGTGGCTAAGAGAGTGTCTGAGGAGTATGGATGTTGTTTGGGACAAGAGGTGAATACTTGTCACTGTGTATTAATGTAGATTTAAAATCTGTGGCATCCGTGCCTGTGAAAACCGTTTTATTTTGCTGTAGTTTGTTGTTGCCTACATTTCTCAAGGAAGACTATGATTACATATTTCTGTGAATTCAGGTGGGCTACACCATCCGTTTTGAGGACTGCACGAGTCCAGAAACGGTCATCAAGTACATGACAGACGGTATGCTGTTGAGAGAGTGTCTGATTGACCCTGATCTTGGCCAGTATGCCATTATTATGCTGGACGAGGCTCACGAAAGGACCATCCACACTGATGTGCTCTTTGGACTGCTCAAGAAGGTATGGCCACCAAAGAATTTGTGTCTTAACTCTTGGTAAAAATATATTATCTCATGAAAACAGTAAATCTTCCAGAAGTTCCACTAGGTTTCTTTAAAACTCTTAATGACTAAAGTTTGATAAGGTATGATTCACAAGAATTAGGTTTTATCCCTGACAATGCCACAACCAAGAGCCCAAGAGAGAGTAATCTTTAGGAGTGCATGATGGCCCTTCTTCTTTCTAATGATTTTTAGCGGTGCTTACCAGTGTGGTTGTTGCCATTCTCTGCTCGCCTTTCCTGGCACCATATGCTAGCCTTCAGGACTAGCTAGTGGATGGTTTGGAATTGGGGGTGATAAAAAAAAAAGAAGATATTTATTTGCATTTTATGTACTAAACATGGTTTTCTATGGAGAAATAAAGGACTACATTTCTTTTATGGATTTTCCATTGATATTCTTTTACCATTTTTTACAGACTGTACAGAAACGCACAGACATGAAGCTCATTGTAACGTCTGCTACTTTGGATGCTGTGAAGTTCTCACAGTATTTTTATGAGGCACCTATTTTCACTATTCCTGGTCGCACTTACCCAGTAGAGGTACTGTACACTAAAGAGCCTGAGACAGACTACCTGGATGCCAGTCTGATCACAGTCATGCAGATTCATCTCACAGAGCCACCGGGTAACCACTCATCTTCTATATAATCTGAAATGCTTCCCTTCTGTACATCTTAATTGGTCATTGATCGTTATCGCTTCTAACTTCTGTATATATCTGCAGGTGACATTTTGGTGTTCCTGACTGGTCAGGAGGAGATCGACACAGCATGTGAGATCCTGTATGAGCGAATGAAGTCCCTTGGCCCTGATGTCCCAGAGTTGATCATCCTCCCTGTGTACTCTGCCCTGCCCAGTGAGATGCAAACCAGAATCTTTGACCCAGCTCCACCTGGCAGCAGAAAGGTAAGATCATCTTTCTGTCCTCTGCAATAAAAAACTACATTGAAACACAGCACATGCTTAACATGTTTTTTATTAATTTATTTTTTCTGCATTTTATTTTTACATAGGTGGTCATTGCTACAAATATTGCTGAGACTTCTCTGACAATCGATGGGATCTATTATGTGGTGGATCCAGGATTTGTCAAGCAGAAGGTATACAACTCTAAAACAGGCATTGACCAGCTAGTGGTGACCCCAATCTCACAGGTAGGTTACTTCCATTATTAATCACCTAAACACAATACACCTTATCTCTGTGAAGCCCTGGATCTGACCTGTGTGGTGTTTCAGGCACAGGCCAAGCAGCGGGCAGGCAGAGCAGGCAGGACTGGACCAGGGAAGTGCTACAGACTGTACACGGAACGTGCATACAGAGATGAGATGCTCACAACAAATGTTCCTGAAATCCAAAGAACTAATTTGGCCAGCACTGTGCTGTCACTCAAGGTGGGCCCTCAAACACATTTATAGACCTCCTGTCTGTCCCATCTTGTAACTTAACAACTACCTTTACAGCTTGCAGAATGTAGTGAAAAGTAGTTGTGCAATTATTAATCCTTATCCTATGTTTTATCATATCCTACTTTTAATGAAACATGTGTTTGTATGCTATTTGGAAAACTGTTTCATCTTTTTTTCCCTTTCAGGCTATGGGCATTAATGACCTGCTTTCATTTGACTTCATGGACGCTCCACCTATGGAGACTCTGATTACAGCCATGGAACAGCTCTACACACTAGGAGCTTTGGATGATGAGGGACTACTCACTCGTCTCGGACGCAGGGTATGAGTGGATGACTATCTGTCTGTGTTTAAATGTGCATTTATGTACCTTATATTACTGTTATATGATTACAGTTGTAAAATACATTCACAAGGGCTGATGTCTGCTTGTGCAGAATTTGTGAAGATGAATGCTGAACAGTCTTCCCCTCGCCCTTTCTGTTTTGTCTCAGATGGCCGAGTTTCCTCTGGAGCCTATGTTGTGCAAGATGCTTATCATGTCCGTCCACCTGGGCTGCAGTGAAGAGATGCTGACTATTGTGTCCATGCTCTCTGTACAAAATGTGTTCTACAGGCCAAAGGTAATGGTGCAAGCCATTTAGGGTGATCACACCTACTCTTTGTTCATGTGAAGCAGAAAATTGCTACAGGGTTAGATTAAATAAGGGTAAAAAAATAAAGTCTTATTGGTTGTGCAGTTACTACTAACAGACATGATTAGCATTATAATCACATACTCAAACATGCCTAAGAAGAACATAAAATTGATGGAGCACAATCAAGTAAAGATTTCTTGATTGCTAAATCCCTAAATCTATTATGTCAGGACAAACAGGCTCTGGCTGACCAGAAGAAGGCCAAGTTCCACCAGCCTGAGGGAGACCACCTGACCCTACTGGCTGTGTACAACTCCTGGAAGAACAACAAGTTCTCTAATCCATGGTGCTATGAAAACTTCATTCAGGCTCGCTCCTTGCGGCGTGCACAGGATATTCGTAAACAGATGCTGGGCATCATGGACCGGTGAGGGAAAAAAAGCCCATTTGTGCAATTTTGGCACAGCTTTACTTGCATTTAGCCTATTCCTGAAACTTTATACTGTCTTAAAATAATCAGATTCTAGGCAGTCAGCGGAACATGTTTCTTTTCTTTTAGACATAAATTGGACGTGGTATCATGCGGTAAGGCCACCGTGCGTGTACAGAAGGCAATCTGCAGTGGCTTTTTCCGTAATGCAGCTAAAAAAGACCCCCAGGAAGGCTACAGGACCCTCATAGACCAGCAGGTGGTTTACATCCACCCCTCGAGTGCGCTGTTTAACAGGCAACCTGAGTGGTATGTTGGCCTTAATAGTGTGAAGATAGCAGTGACTTTATAGCTTTGTACTTGTGCACTCTTGTTCTAACTTGTTCTCCTCTTCTTTCAGGGTGGTATACCATGAATTGGTTTTGACCACCAAGGAGTATATGAGAGAAGTGACCACCATTGACCCTCGTTGGCTGGTGGAGTTTGCTCCAGCCTTCTTTAAAGTGTCCGACCCAACTCGCCTCAGCAAGCAGAAGAAACAGCAGCGTCTGGAACCTCTCTACAACAGATACGAGGAGCCAAACGCCTGGAGAATCTCCAGAGCTTTCCGCAGGCGCTAGAATGCCCTTACAAGATATCCATCGACTGCCATTGTCCTCTAATGCTCTTGCTGAGTGGTGGATCCATACACACACCATGGAAGCAAGACAGGAATCATGGACAGAGAGTGAGGCACAGGTAGTGCTTTTAACATTCTCATTTGTATGCACCCATACAAATGTTAAAAGGTTTGGAATAAACAAATTTACAACATAGATGTTGTAACTTATTGTGTAACTTCTTTTGGTTCCTGTTTTCTAAGATGGCCCATTTGTTTGTAAAAAATTATGTATAGACTTATACCCGGTCATGCAGCTCTTATGCAATGGAAAATAAATTGATCTTAGGCAGGCAGTCCCCCAATGATTGAAGTGCTGACAGGGAAGGAGGTTGTGATAAATTCAGTTAGTTCTTTTGGTTCCTTCTGCTTCCATCCTTATTATAGATTTACGGTCATTTATGCACCATGACTCAACACAGGATCAGTACACTCAACCAGAGCAGCGTTTTATTATAATTGTGTTTTGTGGCAGGAAATTATTGGGAATTGAAATGTGGAGAGGTTTTTATGTTGTTAACCCTTCTTTTGTATTTAATCATCTGGGACTGTTTCCGTGCTGCGTTTAATAAACCTTTGTTTTGTACTCCAAAAGGTTCTTTCTGTTGCTACTGTAATTACTGATATTTGTTTTGCCTCTGGGGAAAAAAATAATTTAACTGTGCATTACCCATATCACTTGAAGCCCATGAGGGGGGGAAATAAAACATAAAAATGCCAGCTGGTTCGGCTAAAATCAAAGTCACTTAACTTGAAGTGTCTGTAAAGCCAAGAAAGTTTATTTAAACAGCATAAACAGAGCAGGTTTACTATGAGGAATATGATTTGGTTAAAAAAACAAACCACTGGAATATTACTGATAAACATTTTACTATTTATTTATAGTATTATTCAAGTTATTTGGATTATAGTGTTACTGCTTCTTTGAGAAATGCCCTCCTTGGACTACAGGTCCAGCACATTGTTCAAGCTGCAGTTTAATGTCACCTGACTAGTTGCTGGAAGAGTAGTCATGTGACTGATATTTACATCATGGAAGGCAGATCTGTGTTGAGCAAGACTTCAGGAACACTGGAAAGCATCAAAGTGAAAGTGACGCGTTTCGTGACTTTTGCCACATGTTTAGTGGATACAGATTCCAGTGAACTGCTATACTGGAGGATATAGATCTGGCTTGTTTACATCCTTGTACGCTAAAGGTGTTTGTTCAAAAAGAGCCCTTTGTCACCCATTGATCAGCATTTTTTTTTCCAGCATGTTGCGTAACTAAATCATAGATAACCTCCTCACCTTTGTATCCTGGAAACCAGTAACTTTTCAGTTAACATTCATTTAGGGTACAAGAGTGGGGAAACTGGTCTCAAAGTATCGTAGTAGTAATATTGGGTCTTTATTAAGCCACTCGTTGAACCACAGTCACGTGTTCATATTGGACAGGCCTCAGAACTGAGAGTCCCTAGTGATATTAATTTAAACAAACCAAAAAAAAAAAAAAAAGAACACCATAGCCTTATATACAAGTGGATGGGGTTGGGCATGTGCAATAGGTGCATGGGAATAAGGGGGTAGGGGTAACGGGGCTGTTGGTGGCATTAGTACATGTAGCCTTTGGAGTAGGGCTGTGGGCCCAGGTTGGTGGCAGCTGGTTCGGAGGGGTAAGTCACACCCTCATCCAGGTGGGACAGCGGCACCGTGTCCTCCTCGTTCACGTAGCGCTCAAACTCGGCCTTCAGGCTGGGTCGCTGATTGTCGGGGAACGCCAACGAGATAAGCGCTTCTGGCTCACACACAAACTTGTAAACGTAGCGTTCACCTGCCACCTAAACACAGAGGTTTCCGAATCAGTCACAATGAAATCTGTCGTGTGAATGAAGGAGACATTAAACTTTATACCTACAGGTGGTCCGCAGGCTATGACAGTTTTCATCATGCAACGTTTCGAGTTTACGACATTAACTCCCATAAATAGTTTGGTTGCGCACGGTGGAAGAATTCGCAAAATACGCAGTAGCACAGCGTGTGACTGAGGGAGTTGGTGTCTCCCTGTACGCATACCTATGCCACTTTGGACTGTTAAAAGACTGTTTTACACTCATTTTTTTCATTTTTTTGTTACTACAGTACAGTGTACAAGTGCAGTATACTTATATATTTTAGCCATATAAATAGATATAAATAATAAGTCCTTATCCGATTTCTGTGGCTTAGTTGTGTTTTTATGTCTAGATTATGCTGTAGAGTCTCGGGTGTGTTTCGACTAACACCACAATTCAGGTTACATCACTGTCAAAGGAACGGATCTGTGTCATAACTCGAGGACCCCCCTGTATATAGATTCACAGTGATCAGTCACAATCTTTAAGATTTATTTCTCATTAAAAAAAAAAAGGTGGGCTTACAAATCTACAGATGAAACCGATTTATGCCTCTTTTTAAATATGGGGGGAAAATCTTAAAGATTATGATGCTTAAATGCATGTGTAACATCATAACTCAGCAATAGTTAGGGACCTGCTGGTACCTTTTGCATAATTCCCTTCTCGTAGTAGTAGCGCAGGGAGCGGCTCAGTTTGTCATAATTCATGGCTGGACGGTTCTTCTGCATCCCCCACAGCCTGGCTACCTAAAAGAAGGAGAATCAAGGAGATGAGAAAAAGGAAGCATGTTTTGAAAGATTGAAAGACTACCAAAAAAGTTGCGGTGGACTTTCACATGCATGAGGGAAGTGTTAAGTATGTTCAGTATTACAATTATATTGAGATCTGTAATGCTGATGTTTTCATTTCAAAGGTCATTGTACATCATAGCATATGATAAAACCCTTTCCTGCTGCAAGGATGCAATCTTGAGTTCTCATGATTTCATGGGCACTGATACGAGCTCACCACTGGAGGGCGTTATAGTGTTTAGAGGTCAGGTTGGTACAAAGAGGATTGCACATGCTGACAAGGTTCCTCTTTATGTTGCCAAAATGCCTTTTAACATAACCTGAAATATCACAAAAGTTTCTTCTGGAGGTAATAAATCGCATCATGACAACTTTCTTCATTAGTGAAGATGCAATATAGTATCAGAATCTCAACGTTCTGTTAATGAACTCTGAACATTATTAAAAACTCACTTTAGCTCGAGTCTGAATTGGTATCCAGCAATAAAAGCTTCGCTCCTGTCAGACAGGGCTGCGTACAGTGGTCCCAGGGGTGCTGATTTTGTTTGATCTGTCAAAAAGCTCTCCAGTCTAATTGCAATAGTAAAACTCTAGCAGTTATGAATGATTAATGCTGTACAGTAGAGCAGGCCTGATGGAGGCATCTCTGGATGACGGTCTGCTGACTCATGCTATTTAGTCGTCCACTGACCACAGACAATGGGAGGTTAACATTCATGCCTCGGCAACAGCAGCTCGCTTTGACTTGGAGTGGAGAGTTGTAATATTTGGTAATGGAGCCGTACTCCATTTTGTTTCACTCTGCTGTTAAGTGGGGTAAATAATGCATAGCTTCTAATGGAGGCTGGCTTTGGGTGGCTGGGTGGGAACAGAGGAAAAGGGTGTTCATCACAGAAAACTCTTCAACCTTTTTCCATCCTCAACTAAAGCTACTCTCCAAATGTTTTTGCAACTGTCATTTTCTTGAAGCATTCGAAGTATTTGCATCTAGAGAGCCCAGAGAACCCTTCAGCTCTTCTGGTTGTGGCATTTCCAAGACATATTAGCATCAATTTCCTTACGCTCGAATCACCTGCATCAAATCAAAGGCCCCTCGTCGACCCTTACCTCTTCTGGCTCAATGAGTTTGAACTCCATGCCACGGCCAGTCCAGGCAATGAAGTGGGCATTGCCAGGATCATCCAGGAGGGCGACAAGAAACTGCCACAGCTGCAGTGAGCCACGCCGCTGATAGGGGGCACCTTCACGGAACACGTTGCCCCCCTCTTGCTTTACCTCACCTGAGAAGAAGAGAGAGATGTCAGGTTTACCAACTCTACACTTACAGTAATGATTCAGAAAAAGTGACTGGCAGGTCAAAGGGGCATTCCATTCAAAGAAAAAAAACAATGCAGCATCCTGTAAACATGCCTGCTGACCTCCTACAGTAATGGAACCTGAGAGTGATGTTTTATGGTTTAAAGGCTGGAAAACCCTTCTGATGATGTATCTTGAAGGTGGGAGTGACTTTTGAAAAACTACTGGAGAGGACACTTAACCCTCATAGTAAAAGATTAGTGAAATCTGACTAAAATAAATGTTGTTCTTTATGGGTATTTGCATGTGATGCCATTTTTAAAACCCCAGTAGCAGTTATTATCCTTGCATGCTTTTTAAATTACAATTTAGTTCTATGTGACAAAGGAACACCAAACAAAGCTCAGCATGACGTCTGTCACTTCAAGCATCAACACAAAGTGGGGGAACTTCCATATAAAGAGTTGTTTTGACAACAATTTGCCATTTGTTGTGCTCGTGCTGTATGGGTTAAAAGGAAGCTGTTTAAACAGTTTGTTTCGGATTTGTGGCGAATGCCAGATAGCTGCTGGTAATTGCCAATTATCGTGTCCTTATTTATTAGGAACGGCATCAGTGGTTTATCGGTTGATTGTTTTATCACCGTGGGGAGCCGTGGAAGTTTGTTGATGATTATTGAAGATTGCCAGTGTTTGTATGATGCATTTGTGGAATGCATGTTGGGCTTGGTAGTACAAGAACAGTGAAAACCGAAAAGAAGACAAACTTGTGAATTCTCTTCTACCAACAAGGCAATGAGGGAATGCTGATTGCAATGCTGCATGCGCAATGCAGTTTATTATACAAATAACAAATAACATTTGGAATGCTAGTTTTAGAACATTCCTTTTAATGAAGCAGTCAGCTTCTATGTCCAGTGTTTATGTTTTTGACTTTTCCCATGACTTGTTCACATCAGCTTGGCATTAGCGACTCTAGGCTTTACCAAATCAGACCGTGAGAACTTTGCAGGATAACTGACACCTCAGTAGAGTGCTTCCACCAGTTCAGCCAGTAGAAATGATCTACAGATATTCCAGGCCCATCAATCACCCGAGCCATGGGAACCAACAGCTCTGCTTCCTTCACGACGTCACAAGAGCACGGCGCATAGCCTCGACCTAATGCAGCTTATGTAAAAACACCCAGACCGTCATTGTTTAGGACACAATTTGATGCTTTTAGACACTTGATAATGTTACTGAGATGGGATCTTGCTATATAGTGCATGTAATTCTTTGTCAGCGACAGGGATTTGATCTGAAACTATGAGTAGAAAGAGGTTGTGTTTCCATGTCCATAGCGCTTGCTGTATAGCTCGCATTGTTACTCATGAAACCATGAATCTCAGTGTCCCAGTTTAAGGTCAGTATAGAGCTTTGAAGTCAGTACTTGCTTGACACTCACCTTCAAATTTCTCAGGAACAACGCGGGAATCATTTTCAAACACGTAGCCTGAAAACAGGACAAGGTCAGTATTAGTTCCCTGGCTCGGCTGATGTAATGTTTTTTTATCAATGGAGACAGGAAGACAAACCAACCAGAGCATGGCGATATATTAATTACAGGCATTTTTAGAAAAAATACAATTACTGTCTGCACATAATTACATAATTGTACCGTTTCGTAACAACCCCACCACTACTGGTGGTTTATTTTTTGAAAATGAGAAACATGGAGAAATTGCAACAATTATCATCTGCATGTAGGACACTAGATTCTCAGTAAAGGAAGTGACTGTAATTAATCCCTCATTACGGAGAGGAGCCCAGCCTGTGACTAAAATGACCCAAAATGGTGCGACAAACAGTGTGAGCGAAGAGGTGGGTTATTTTTCTTTGCTCCAGGAAAAATACGGGCCTTTTCCAGCAGTAATATTTACTCTGGAATTCTTCAGGCAGCGGAGAGACGAGTGCTGGTGCCAGTGGAAACACAGGCCCGCTGGCTTGGTTAGCCAATGACCACACAGCTTTGGCCAATCCGAGTGGGCCGTGACTGATGGGTGTGAGGTGTACACCTCCCAAACTTTATCTGTGCCTACTGACTACTGTGGTCCATAAATCTGCACGAGGCAACAAACTGTTGTGCCTCCAAAATGCTAACTTCATGAAAGGGGAAATGTTTAAAACTTTAATGTACAGTAAATGATTGTTTGCACAATGTATACAGCAGACAAAATACAGCTAAAATTCTTTCTGCTAGCGTTGTTGGCTATACTTACCTTCATTGTTGTGCTGTGGATTGGGGTAGCCCTCATTGTGATGGTACATGGAGGTGCAACCAGGTGCGTCTACAGGATAAAACACAAGAATATGCTCTTAAGTAACAACCTCTGGCCTTACACTGATTATAGGACACTACTTTCTTAAAAAACAAAAGTTACACGGCTTGGACTTTTTTGTAACTGTTATAGAACTTTTCCATCGTGTCGATTTTTAGGAAGTGGGTCTTGGAGACCGATGACCCTGCGCATTTTACCGTTTCCTGTGCTCTCAACACACCTGGTCCAACTTATCAGCTCATTAACAACCCCTCACTGAGCTGAAGTGGGTGTGTTCGAGCAGGGAATGCAGATTTGATGGCATTCCTATGAGTGACATCTATAGACTGGCTGCTGGTTTGATAACTTGTATGACCGGCTGTATCAATGACAAAATCTGTATTTGTAATTCACTTGTCTGTATTCGTCACTTGTCTAAATTTGTAATTGACTTGTGATATTTTCTGAACCCTCGCCGACAGAATGCCACTTCGTGATGATGCTCACTTTGGTGCCGAGCTTTAATCTCCAAGCAAATGTTCTCATGCGCCCAAAATAAATAACTACTGGTAAAACTGTAAGACAGAGCCTTCGTGCTCGCCTCTGTCTGACTCATGCCTAGGGAATGCAGTGGCCCAGACAAAGATAAGATGCCACAGGGGAGAAAAGAGTTTTCAGTTCGGAGGCAGCGAGCCACGTCTCTCACGCAGTTTGGAGCGACGCTTCCGCTCACTGTGACATCTGAATGTAACCATGCTAGAGGGTCAAGCCTGTGACAATCCGCATGAAATCCGTTTCGTTTTCAATTTGAATGGAAGCTATCTTAGGCAGACAGAGCACTTAAACCGTGAGGAACAACTTCCTTCTTTGGCCTAGGCTAAAGGTTTATTGTGTTATTTGGGTGCTTGAAAGTAAGGCTGATTCTTTGTCATGATATTTGAAAACATGTTCATGGTACACGATATATCTCACGATATTTAGGTTGCAACAGAAAAAGACAGAGGAGCTTTATTTATAAATTGCATACATTTGATTTTTTTTAAATTTGCTCATGACACCTACATAAGATTTTCATGGCAACTGACATAAACCTATATAAACATTTATACAGACACGCATCAGCTAGGGGAAATTACGCCAAAACTGAAAACAGCTTTTGCTGAAAGAAGGTCTATGTCAGTTGTCATGAAAGCTTTAAGTAGACTTATGAATGCAGCCCTTCAGTAAAAAACAACATTTCTGCTCTCCACTCAGAAAAACACAGACTGCTTTGTGCAACTCCCTTTTGTGTCTGTTTATAAGGGTGGGCACTATGGCAGTTGTGAATATGAAATGCAGTTTGGATGCCCCGGGTAAAAGTAAGTACAGAAAACAAACATCTGCCCATTATAATGCACAATTGAATTTAACATACTATGAAATAAGCCTATGCAAAAGTTACGACCCATTTTAAATTATGTTCTCAACAACTCAACAAATAAATAGAAAGATGTCATATTTGTGTCCTATAGTGGCTGTGTTCACTTATCTTCACTTGGAAAGTCAACAAAATGACAGTGGCTCAACATTCAAAAAACAGATATGAAATAGTTATTACAAAAGAATTTCCCTCAGGATAAATAAAGTTATTTCCTATCTTAGCTTAAATACTAAGTGTATGATGATTTTTTTTTATTGAGAAAAATTGAAAAAAAAAAAATATTGAGAAACCGGAGAAAAAAAATGAGCCATTGTTCAAAGAAAATGAATTGAATTAGGCAGTGCCATAATGGACTATGGGCTAATAGTGGACTAACCCTTGTTTTCTTCATTATTCATGCACTCATATCTCTGCAGAGCAGGGGCAACATCTGGCCAGGGCAGGGGTTAAACCTCTACTGACAAACAGCCACACCAAGTGGAGCTCCATCTCAGATAGCGCAGCGTATCTAAACAGAAAACATCCTTCTTCTGACTGATTTCAGCACGTACAACACTGAACTTTGTCACTGCACTCAGGACTCATCAAAGCTATCAATACCAGGCCAGAAACTCAAAGCCACTGAAGACAGCCGGAGCATCATGCTTCCTCTTCCCCCCCTTAGCTGAGTTATGCCAGGTTTCATGACTGTCCGTGGCTCAGCAGCATTGTCTGTGTGAAAGCAGGGTTGTGCTGCAGAACAAAAGGAGCTAAACTGCTGCTGTTTGAAATCCTTCATAGTGTGCAGATGAGCCAAATTCACTCAGGGTCATGTTTCCATCCCCTGTCAGTCAAACCACAGCACAGTTAGAGCTGTGGCTGTACTCTGGAACATTAAAGCTGAGTGCATATGGCCCTGTTGCCCCCCGCCCCCCAACCTCTTCAGCTACCCTGCCCCGCCCTGCCCTGCACCACCCTCCCCTGCGCCTCCCTCCCCCCACCTCCCCCCACCTCTCAGGTTACCACCGCTATGCTCATTTTTCCATTATGAGTTCATCTGCCTTGCAGAAAAAGGAAGCCGCTGTTGCAACCTAACACCCGCCAGCGTTCCGCTGGGGTTTCTAGTCTTTCTAGTGCCCTCCATTTTCTCAATGAAATTCCTCTGCCTCACTGCCTTTCACACAGCCGCCGAGGGGAGGGGTGGATGAGAGACACAGAGAGAGAGAGAGAGAGAGAGAGAGAGAAAGATACACAGAAATACAGTTTACAAAGTGTCCGAGGTGTGGGAGAAAGAAAGAGAGAGAGATAGAGAGCAAAAGAGCGAGAGAGAGAAAGAAAGAAAGAGAGAGCGGGAGAAAGAAAGCGAGAGAGAGATAAAGAGAGCGGGAGAGAGAGAAAGAGCCAAAGAGAGAGGGGGGAAGAGAGAGAGAGAAAAAGAGAGCTGGAGAGAGAAAGCGAGAGAAGGAGAGAAAGAGTGAGAGAAAGAGTGAGAGAGAGAGAAAGAGAGAGGAAGTTACAGTTATAATACAGCTGAGACCTTTTCAAAGTGTCAGAGGTGTAAGAGTGAGAAACAACAACTCCACAAAGTAAGAGAGAGTAAAAGATCTAAATGGAAAGAAAAAGAATAGTGAGACAGAAAGGGGGGAAATAGGAAGAAAGAGAAGCTGCTTTTAGACATTGCTGTGGCCTTGAATCCACTGTTTACAGTAGTGCTCTCAAACACAGCTTTTGATCTTTAAGAAACAGAGAAGAGAGGCGAGATCATTTTAATGGATCTCAGTGCGCTCAGATTACTGTATGAGTAATATTCTGGTGAGCCTTCCCGATCCCTGCTCTTTTCTTCCAGGAAAGCTATTTCATCGTGTTAATAATTGTTATAACTTATATCATGCAGATTGTAATAGAGTAATCTAGAATGAAGGTATTTTATGGGCTTTATTCACTATTTAAAGTATTTTTAGACAAAAACAAACGAATAATTTCTTTAGTCATAATTAAGAAATAAGAAGAAGTATTTAGTATTTGGTCACATCAGCTGCTTTCAATTCTTGGTGCTCTGCAGATTTCTCAGTAAGTCTGGCATCATCTCTGTTCATTCCTGGTATTTTTACAGCTTCCTACTTCTGATTTGAATGATGTTCCACTGTACCAGCATCATGCCGATTATTTTATATGTGTCTGAGACAAAATTAAAACCACCCACCAGGCTCATAGGTGTAGTCAGTGGGCTCCTGTTTGACCATCATGTGTGCTGGGGGGAACCTCTGAGTGTGGGGTCCAGCCATGTGGGCCGCCCGCTCGTACAGGGGGTCCAGGAACTCCTGCTTGAAGGTCTGCTGCAGGTAGGGCATGCAGGGATCGGAGTGCTGCCGATGGTAACCGCCACCTCCCCCAGTGCCCCCACCTCCCCCAGCCGGGGCAGGGTGCATGCGCTGCAGGGTCTGACCTGGAGGCCCGAAGAGGGGACCCATCTCCGCTGAAGCTGAGGGGTACCTGGAGCTGGGTGGGGGGAACGAAAAGAAATGGGAAAATGAAAAACATGATCCTAGCAGTGACACACGGGTCAGGGGGCTTTATGACCTACACAAGCCTGCCCCAATATAAGAGATAAAACCAGCACCACACTACTAAACAATATCGATTGCAATGTTTCTGTAAGTTATCTTTAACTTGGTCTGAATACTGCTTTGTCACTTTTTGCCAAACCTCGCCCGAAATTTTCTTGTAAACTGACCCAACCCCACCCAGCAGGTTTCGGGCTGACCCATGCATCACTAGGTCCGCCAAAAACATAAACAACGATGAATAGCAACCACAATAAGAACAGGAAGACCAGAAATTCTTTGTTAGTTTTCACTTGTACGCACATGACTGTCATCAACATTTTGCGTATGTGAAAATGTGAATCATGCATGAGGTGGTGGTGTAAAAAAGGATTTTTTTTAAAATCTGGATCGAGCAATAAGGCCTGTAATATGAACATAGCTTACAATTATAATCCACTGCTGGAATGGAGTATGTTGGTGAGTTACCTGTGGTTCATGGGGTAGCTGTGGCTATGGCTGGGGTGTGACTGGCTGGCAGAGGGTGGGTTCATATACCCTGTTTCAGGCCGAGTGCCCACCGGTGGTTTGGGGGAATAATGTTGCATGGGGGACATGGGGGTCCCGGGGCAGGAGCTCTTTGGTCCTGCTGAAGCTGCTGTCGCTGCTGCTCTCTTCTGTTCATAGGCACTATAGGACGCATGGCAGCACAGTCAAAAAACAAGTGAATAAAATGGCACACGAACCATGTGAAGAATTTAATTAGGAATATAATTAGGAACTCTGATAACCACTTACACACCTAGTGTGGTTTTATGCAGCTAAACAGACTCTAATTTTAATTAGTTGTCATATGAAATGATTGTCAGGTGAAGTAATCTTAAATAAGTCAATAAATAAGATATAAAACAAAAAATCTATAATAATATAATATAAATAATAACCTAATAGTTTAACTTTAAATCCTTCAAGAGGTCAGCAGCAGAGCACCTGACAGTATGTTTGGCTGTTTCAAATAGCAGGAAAAAAAATGGTGAATGTGATGTTTTTAAATAAGATGTCAAGTGACATTGTCTGCTCTTTATGAGCCCATGCCAATATGTTTATGAAACTTTATTATTAAGTGATTCTACAGAACAAATTATATGGACCTAACCTTTATCTCTCAGTTTTCTTTTAGAAAATATAAGACCACATTTCAAGCAGTGAACGCCTGATGGTCAAGTACAGTCGCTGATTGTGTGTGCTGACCTGGCGTAAAGGCACTGCTCTCCGCTGGGGTAGCTGAAGCTCTGCTTGTGGCTGCATGACTGGCTGGGGTCTGAGCCCGGGCTCTGAGGCTCTTTCTTAATCTTCACTGGCGGGCTGTGGAATGCCACTGCTGCGATAGAGACAAACAGGTTCATTAATATAGCCACATTCCAGCTCACTCCGCTCAGGCCTCAAGGAACAGCACAGGGGCAAATACTTTTTTGTCTGTGCTGGAAATACCAGAGCAGTTCAATGACTCCACAACCAAAACAAGCCTGCGGAGAAAAGACACGCATGTACAAACGTCCTAACTGCCCTTAAAGAGCTGCCCGTGTCATCGCTTATTCAGCACACGCACATACAGACATTCAAAACAGGCCTGCCGCACCTCACTGACTGACAGATTCGTTTGGACTCTCCTAGCTCAGACACAACAAAACTTAACGTCCCACGCACTCAATAGGTTAATCAGACATAAACATCCACTGTGTTACGCAATTCGAAAAAGAAATACACAATGCTGCTGTCACACTTTTAACTGTCACGGTTCTGCTGCCAAGGTATGCCATTAAGAGTTTTCTTCTCTTCAGGTTCTTTTTTCACTTTAATGGCCAACGCTGCACTCACTTATTGCATGATTAACTCACTGTTAACGAAAAAAAGCATGTTGCAGATGGGACATCTTAGGGTTATTCCCTTTTAAGGCACTTTTGAAAAAGGATAGTAATAATAGCGATAAGTGGCTGTGCTGAAGTAAGTACACCTTTCATACACGGCCCAACAGCTGGCCATTAAGATCACTATTTTCTTTAAAGAGATGGTTACACCAAATATCAGATTTAGACAATTTCCTCTTACCCCAAATTACGTTTTCTGGGATGATAAACTGGTCTAAAAATGACCAAAAGTATGTCATGTAGCCAAAAACAGGAGTCTTACTATTGCCTGTTCCTTTGTCCATTTTGTCATACAGTCTCAGAAATCATAAGCATAGTCTATCAGCTTTTGAGGTACACGTGTAATGATTTAGGTGTGTAGTTTGCACAAATGCTAATTACTGCAAGTAAGCTTCCATAACTTACAAGCTACATTAGCCCTGTAGGGTCTTGGCTCATCGACTACAGTTGGGGAAAAGGGAAAATCTTGTGTAAATTTGATATTTGGCTGAACCATCGCTTTCTGAGTCCGTCTGGCTCATGTTCGAGGAGAGGGACGTTTCAGTAGAGTAGCTGATGAGCCACCCAGCGCGTTTTGGGCCTGGGTCTGCACTAAGGCGCTGTGCTGCTGTTTATTATTGGAGGGGAGCAGCCCGGCGCACAGACTGTATGGTACAGGATGTTTTTCTGGGCTGCTCAGGGTAAACAGCAGCAGCTGTGCTCCTCCAGCTGAGCTCCAGCCCTGTGTTTATAGCTGTTTATGTGTTGATTGTCGTGGGCGCAGACCTGACCGAACAGGCACAGGCTGAAACCCAAGCCCAGGTAATTACATATTCGCTCTTAGAGAAGAAAGAGGAAGAGAGAAAAGGCCTCTTCTTACTATAATACCGCAGCACAAGCAACAGCCCTACCACAGGCATCAGAGAGATAGAGAGAGAGAGAGAGAGAGAGAGAGAGAGAGAGAGAGAGAGAGAGAGAGAGAGCTGGGTGAGACGGAGATGCCACTCGTTTATCTCCTTTTTTTTCCCATGCAGGGCGAAGTGATGAGGAAGTGTTGGCTTAGCGTAAAGCTCAGAATGGATTAGCTGGTATTTAAGCAGACTTCTCAGAGAGGGAGACAATAGAAGTTAAGCATTTTAATCCACTCAGCCCATAAAAACATGCCATAAAGTCTAAGACTTCAGCATGGGAGATATACAAAGTCAAATAGACTTCTGGAATGTGCCTTCATAGGCAAGCTGACAGATTTGAATGTTTATACTGTATCAACATATCCACTCACAGTAGTACAGCAGTTGCCCAATATCATTAAAAGCTAATGATGTAAGCATTTTTCCTCTGGTCTCTTCCCTGACTTTGTCCACTTGACATATAATCGAAAATCTAGAAAAAATGTGTGTGTGCAGTGTGCACTGATAAATAATGCAATTTACGCTGGAATACAGGTGGGTGATATGATGATATGATACTGTTGCTATAAGAAACTGTGTCACGATCGATTTTTCTGAAAATATTGTGAAGACTATCAGGATAGCTGGTATAACTGGTCTTGTAGGACTAGGCCTGGTTGCAGCGCCCAAGCACGATTGTGCCCCCTCCCCACTAGCTTGCACTCACATTGCACTTAATGTTCCGAACCTAAGCACTCTTACATCATCACATTACTCACCGCTTTATCCCTTTCAAACAGTGGGCTGCCAGGTTTACGGAGTGCATGGTCACAGTTAGTGGTCACACTAGGAGTGTACCATGCCTGAGTTTAACTGAACTATGCCCAGGACCACCTCCTCAAGTGTGCCTGATCACAGTTCAGTGTACCCTGCTCAGGCACACTAGTCAGACAAACTAAACTGTGGGTGTCTAATGTACTTAGGCATGGTAGGAATTGGCATTCACATCGTTTCGCAAAAAACAAGAAGCTGATTATTTTGCACTCTTGTGGGCCCGAGAAAACTAGCACTACTAACAAGAAAAGGGCTGATTTACCTCTAGCCCAATCTGTATGTTCACATAGCCTGTGATTGTGCTGTGTAATGTGCTGAGTTGTAGTGCATGTAGAGAAATGCCTACTAGATTTGCTATTCATTTAAGCTTATTTTTTAAGTCCACAATTTCCACCTATGCCTTCCTGCTGTCTGCGTTCAGTTGTAGAAAGGATTGGTAGGTACAGTCCTCTGATTAGCTGCTCAAAGCCATTGTAGAATATTGCATATACACAGAATGCACAAAGAATACAAACTTGTGGTTACACTAAGAGTTAGGCACAGTCAAATGGTGACCATGTCATTACATGGTAATGTGTAACATCTACTCTTGCTCTACTCATATTGTAAGTGCAACGCTTCTGTAAAATATACTGTGATTGTTCTGTTAGTTTGCTATGACTGTTATGGTATACATGAGCATGTATCTATTTAATGTGACCAGTGGTTAGCCAAACAAACATTGACATGTGTTATTAGCCAATAGTAACTGACTGGTCAGTCCACCCATCCAAAACCAGCAATCACTGTATATCAGTAATTCCACTGAGTTTGAAAAATTATATGTTTTATTATATGAAGTTGAACATTTTAATGTTTTATTTATAAATACAGTGAATCAGTGTTTATAAATATTTGTAATAATAATGAATAAATATATTGCTGTGCCCTAGCGCTAGCTGTCTAAGGTGTCGACTATTGTCAGGACACTGTGATGCTGAATCCAACTGTTGATACCAGGATAACTGGGCAGGTATAATTGGTTGCGCTTAACTGGATTTAGGATTTGAATGTAAAACAGTCTGATTCTTGCAATTGTTAAGGCATTTTCGCTATCAGAGTGTACTTATCAAACCATTGTTTCCTTTGAAAGGTATTGCAAAGTTAATGCCATTTTGCCATAGACTGGAGGTTTGTAATCATATTTCAGATGAGCTTTCATGTCTCATGGCTGGTGCTTGTTTCTAATTAACAAAGCGTGGCTGACCCCAGTTCTCCCTCTAACAAATCACTTGTGATGAATCTAATTTGTTTAGTTGAGAAGCTGAGAAATTTGCACTGTTGTGCTGTTTGGCATCAATCACATACCTCTAGTAAACTCATTAAACTGAGCACTGTACTCAAATCTGTGCCTTTACACAGCTGAACCATGGGTCATTAAACTGAACATGTGCCGCAGCTAGAGTAAAGCCTTGGGAAAATGTAACATTATCAAGACATTTCCTCCTGCCGTTAAACCTACACTCCGTTTATAGACCAGTGGCAGGAGAGTAAACAGAGATGTGACACTAAAGGTACTTTGTGTTCATCTTTCCCTCTCTTTATTTGAGCTAATTCGACCAAAGCTCTCCGCTTCTGGCTTCTCTCCGCTCGAATCATTTAAAAGTTACGTCACTTTTGCTCAGGTCCACTCATATTTCACAGCTTTTGTTTTTTGTATGAGAGGAAGGGGGGTCATGAACCTGAACGCGGAGTGTGACATCTGGGTGAAGTGTTTAGATGTTCCTGATCGTACACTGTACACAGTACGCTCATAGAATTAGTGCTATGAATGAGAGAGGGAAAGAGCGAGAGAGAGAGATTCTGAGAATTTACAACCACCACAGACGTTTTCCTAAAACAAGAAAAGGTAATGAACAGATCTTTTTTAGAAAATACAATTGCAAAGTCTTAAATACAGAAATATCCTGCATATGTGCCCTTTTGCATGTTCGCATTATTCGAAAACACCAGCTGCTATTTACATCAGATTAATATTTCGGGATGAACAAATGAATAGAAATGGTCCAAAATAACATGAAATGAACCTTATTAGATTAACAGTCATTACATGTAAGATTTGCTCCCTTCTTTGAAAAAGCTAAGATCTCAAAGACAGAATGTTTTCTTATGACAGCGACAACATACATCTCATGTATTTATAGGCCAAAGATGGACAACGTCACAAGTAACTTCATTTAATGCCATTCTCTTGTTCTGGAGTATTAATGGAGGATAGAGTTGGGTGGTCCTTAAAAAACACAGATTTCCACCTCTACGGCTTCGCCCTGAGGCTATAAACCTAACAGTGAACAACAGTGAACATGTGAATGCTGCTATCACTTAACATTCGCACCTCTCTTCAAGAGACACACCAACGTGTGAAAAACCAGTAGCATTGTGCGCAAATGGCGAAAGCGTCTCCATTCAGGACGGCCCGAAAGAGGCAGGCTGGGCCAGGGCAGAGGAGCTGGACTTTACATATGTAAATAGCATGCTTCAGAGGAGAGGACAGGGAGGTGAAGGGGGATGGTCATGGTTGAGTGGTTTAGGAAGTGGAGGATCATTATGGAGGGCCATTCAGTCAACTCCCACCACAAACAAATCTCAGGACCTCGATACCCCCACTGCTGGCCCAGACAAAAAAGACAGCCACCAGCTGTGACAGATGGAGGCACCAGTGGCTCCTCAAAAGCCTCTGCAGATCTGACAGGAGGAGCAACGCTAGTGACCATCCCAACAGGGAACCCACTTAGAGACGGTCTGGTCAAAAATCACACTTTTTTTTTTTCGTCTTTGTCCAAATATGGCCAATCTGCCAGTCTGTGATTGGTGTCCAAAGCTGGCTTCTTTAATGAAACCAACAATTAGCACTGCAAAATCATTGTTCAAATCATTGTTAAGGTTCATAAGCATTCTCAAACAGACACACCAAATCTAAAAAACACCGTTAAGCTACCAAAGCCACCCCAAGGCCTGAATTTTACTCATACTTTTGCCCATTTTTACAAATAACAGTATGTTTTCAGATATTAAGTAAAATCTGAAGATAGATTACAAAACAGTTCGATTGACAATATACAGATCAATATACAAATGACAAGCGAATGACTTTTGATGCTTTCCCTGTTTAATTCAGCGCAGTGATATCCTGGTGTATTGTTCTCAGAGCAGGATATTAACAGTGTGCATTCATTTCATGAAGCTTCACACAGATCGTCACGCTGGTATTGTGTGTCTCCACTAAAACGTCATACGCTGCGTTTTAGGCTGTTCATAAATTTCCCCTCTCGCACTCTGCTTTTGAGCTAAACCTCAACACCGCTGCAGATCTGGATACTTTTAAAGTATTGTATATTCATGTCAGAATTGCTTCCTGGAGGTTTTCAGCTGATGACAGCTGCGAACCAGGCCAACTCCTCAATATCTCAACAGGTATGATGATTCACTGACTTTGGTCCAATATCACGGGCCCATAAACACACAGCACTGCACCAGAGCACAGGCCAGAGCATGTGACGACTGTGGGCTGTAGTTTGTTACAGGTAATGAGTGCAAAAAGAAGTGAATGATTAAGTAAACACAGTCGATAAGATAAAATTCAGAGCAGTGTTTATAATGGACTGGAGCTTTTTGTTGGGAACCAATATGCTGTGAGCAAATATCCTTTTCCACATTTCAGCGTGTTTGCGATTTGGTCTGGTGTGCAGCCGTAGGTTAGGCCATGGCAACAGGCTGATAGGATAAGACAGATCCACCCTGCGCCCTATTGGCCAGCTGCAGCCAACGGTGACAGATCAATAAGAACAACAAGAATGCCACTTACACTAGAATGGCTTTAAAGCTTTAAATGGATGCATTGATTTTTGGTATTCCACTTAACACTGCTTTCCAAGCAAACAGTGGCAGGCAAAGGTTATACATTAGGCCTGGAATACAATGGTGGCTCATGGGTGTCACGGGTCACAGCAGTCACAACATGTCTAGTCAGAGCTATTTTCAATAGCAGAATCTCAATACGCCAAGACGACGCCTTGGTTATGAATAGAGGAATAGAAGAACGGCTTTCAAGTGCTATTATTCATTATTGTTGTTGTAGAGACTGAGATTTGATGAATGCTTTGAGCATTAGTCAACCCCTGGCTGGGGAATGCTGTTGCAACCTTATTTTTGTCAGTGCTGCTGGGGTCTGGAAATCTGGAGGTTTTTGTGCTCTTCAGGCCAGTTTTATACATAACTCTACCCTCAATAAACCGATCAGTGGAAAAGTCAAGTGAAGGGAGAGCATGAGGGAAATGACTGGGCACAGAGCTTTCAGAGAAACAAGCCTGTCATTTCAGCAGAGCGTAGAAACATGTGCTGGACATGTGGAGTTCAGGGGTTCAACATGCAAGCAGAATAAAAGAGGAGAGAGAGAGCTCATCTCTCAGAGCCAGAGAAAGCTGTTTTTCCTGGATTGCTCTCAGTTTAATATGTTTCTTACCACTTTCTGAGTTTTTCTATAAGATTCTATACCATTTTATGCCATCAGAGCCATACTGCTGCTGTCGAAATAAAACTTTGTATCTCCAAAAAACGACATCTATATGGGAGAAGAAGAAGATATATACCGTTTATGAATGGACTTCATTTTTAAGTATTCTGGGCCGTTTCTTAGTCCATTTGCTATGAAACTTTTTATTTGTTGTCTTATTACTGAATTATGTACCTCGCTAAGCATCAGCACTGATTCTTGTCTCTGTGGACAACAAGGTGTTTTGTAAGTCGCTCTGCATAAGAGCAAACAGTAAATGTCAAATATATAAATGTACATGTAAATCTATAGTCACCGAAATTGATTTCCATAATTACATCCGCAAAACTTTTGTCAGCCCATTCAAACCACATCCAGCGTTTCATTAAGTTAACATAGACTTCTTGATGTGGTTGAGGACATGGTGTGTATTACTGTGAGCTTTAAAAATGCTGGGGATAATTATTTTAGAAAACACCAGGGCTGGAGTGGTCTGATCTTTGATTAAATCATTTAAAAAACTCACTGCCACAAAAACAGATTTTAGATCAGTGCTCCTACTCCTGGGTTTGAGAAAACAGACCCTGTTGTCAAACAAGGCTGCTGGTAGCGTTTGGCGACACTGTGAAATTCTGCACATTTTTATGGCTCAGCGCAAATCATAGCACGTCCTAAACCACATCCACAAGTCTGTGCCACCCTAATAAACAGCTGATGTGGTCTGACTGAGGTTTTGAGGGGTTGCGGTGATGTATTTATAGAAACTACGTGGGGTGGTGGTAGCTCAGTGGGTAGGATACTTGCCTCTGGACCAAGAGGTCATGGGTTCGAATCCTACCTTCAGCACACCACTACTGGGTTCCTGAGCAAGACCCTTAAGGGAAGTCTCCAGGGAGACTGTCCCCTGTAGTTAGGGAATGGAAGTTGCTTTGGATAAAAGCGTCTGCTAAATGCTGTAAATGAAAATATTTGGGTGACTATTGACTTCCAGCGCTTGTTGTTCTAGTGTTTATCCTCACAGCTATAGTGCTTTACCAAATTTGGACACCAGACTAACTGAATATATCTGCAGCAAGTGGAAAATCATGTCCATTAGATTCTTTAAGGCAGAAAAAATGTTTTTATATGTTAAGTTTGTAATGGATCCAGAACTTTGCAATTAACTTCGGACCCTTTCTTGTGATCCATTCATCACAAACGTTCAAAATGAGCAAAAAATAAAACTAGAAGAAAAAAACGTTATTTCATGTGACATTGGCAATACGCTCACAGATGGTCTAGAATGGGCATAGCAGGCATGCGGCTGCAAACACACTCGGACTCAAATAAACAGAAGTTGATGTACAATGTTTCTCTCTGTTTCTAGCAGTGCTGATCGGTGAACGTCACCATCAACACTTGTGTAAGCAAATTCGTGCATTATCACAGCACTCAAAATGTCCATGTGATGAGAGTGAGTGCTGACACAGTTCATCAAATTCAGAGTTTCACTTCCCTTTCCAGTACACAGAAAGACCGGATGGACTTGGTTAACCAGCTGCTGAGACTTTCCACAATTATCTCACATCATAACGGCTCCGCCATTATGATATGAATCGGAAAGAACACGGGAGAAGTTTCAAACCAAGATAGAACAGGAGAAAGAAAATCACAGAAAAAGGAGGTTCCAGTGGAGTGATGTAATCTCATGCAACATGACAGTGTTGTGATGAACGCATGTGTGTGTGTAAGTGAGAGTAGGAGAGAGACTGTATGAGCAAGAGACAGTGAGTGTGTGTGTGGCAGGGGGGTGGGGGTTATGCAGTAATTAATCTCTCCACCTCCCATCCCTCAGCTCTCAATATAGCTGTCCTCTTTAAATGTTTAATGCATGTATTGATTTCCCTCTCATTGCAGAAATTATATAATGAACCTGACTGCTGAGATATCCATTCAGTGATGTGTCAGAGGGAGAAAAAAGTGCCTCCTTATCTCCAGAGAGAGATAACACGTGGCCATCGAATTCCTGTCAGGCCCGTGAGAAATACATTTGTACAGAGACCGCTATCCACTCTCTCTTTCAATCTGGGTTCAGGCCTTAATTATTATAATAGTTGGCAATACAGACACTCAGCCTGCTTCTTGCTGTCTTTCATCCTCACTTACGATCGACTGATCCATCATTGCATTTTCGATATACGACCTGTTCTGTGTCAGCAGAAAATCTCTAAAGGATCAGGCCTAACAAAAGGGAAGGGCAAACAGAGTGAGGCTTGCCAATGACCGGTCGCATATGGAATTTACAACAACATTTAAAAAGCATGTATGACCGGTCAGCGCTTTTGACCTGTCATAACAAAACCTTCTTTCTCTACAATGGAAGCATTATAGCAGAAAGAATAAAAATGAAAAAAAAAAACAAAAAAAACCCCACAATCCTGTGTCATTTTTGGACCGTTTCCAGGGGTGCTTTTATCACGCAAATCGTCACTGTTTGTATCAAAACCATGTGTCTCCAAAATGTCAACTTTAAGAAGGTAAACTTGATCTTATCTCTCAATGCAAGCTGTTCTGTTCCATGTCTATTAGTCCATTCCTTATGAAATGTTCACACAATTTAAAGAACAGCTGGCGTTTTGGAGTTAGTAAATAAAAGCTGGGGGAGGGGAAGGCACTTACGAGGTTTTGACATGACATTTGCACAATTCACTGAGGAACTTCTCTTAACTCTTCTCTTGTGTGTTGCTAGATATAGGGCTGCCTTGTTATCATTAGTGCTCCCCCACCGTTCCTTTTCCTTTCAGCAGCAGAAAGAAGGGGGGGTGGGAGCCCCCCTCTGAGAGCAGGGGGGAGCAGACGACGTCCTGGGCTGGTTTGTGTTTTGCATTCTCCCCGTTCCCCTCCCTCCTGTCACCTCCCGGCCCAGTGATGCAGTAAAACATACACACTGCTGTCCATTCAGCGCTAAGCTGGAGCTCCACTGGCCATACCTCAGCCTGAGCGAAACCCCAGCCAGAAGGGATATTCTAGAACATTTCGGTTGGAGACATTTAGAGGAAATGCTTTTATCCAAACCGGGGATTACAGTTTATAGTCCAGCATGTAAACAAAATGAGATTTTTTGTGGTTGTAACTCATATTGCACAACTCATGGGCATATTGTTATGAAAGAAAGAAAGAAAGAAAGAAAAAAAGAAAGAAAGAAAGAATAAAAAAGAAAGAAAGAAAAAGGTATAGTAACTGAAAATAGAAAATCTCAATTTTGTAACCTAGGAACTTTTTAGTGACAATGATGAACTTAACCATAATTCTGCCTGTATTTCTTAAGGCTAGAACAACAGAAAGACAGACAGAAAGAAAGAAAGAACGATAGAAAGAAAGAAAGAATGAATGAAAGAAAGAAAGAATCTAGCATAGTAATATGGAAAAAGTACTTAGGAATTATCAGCCGCAGTTTTGTGACCTTAAGTCAAAGAAACAAAGTAAGAAAAAAAGGAAGGCGGAAAGAAAACAGAAGGTTCGTATATTATAAACTTAGCTTTAATTTCGTGTTCTTTTGGTGAAAAAAAGAAATATATAGAAAGAAAGAGCGAAATGACAATGAGTGTGTTGTTGAACAGCACGGCGCTCAGGCAGCAGGCTTTATGAATGGAGATTGCGTTTTCACTCAGTGCTGCCTCAGCCAGTCCCTCACAACCAGCCCATTCATACAAATGTGGGGCTTAAGTGTGTGTGTGTGTGCGCGTGTGTATGTGTGTGTGTGTCCCTGTAGAGGGGTTGTTTCTCTGTTCAAAGTTAGAGAGGGAGCGAGGGAGGGAGGCAGGGCCAGCCCCCTGTACGGGATAGGACGAGTGGTCTTGCTGCATTTCTGGCAGTCTGAAGGATGTTTTTGCAGACTTTGTTGCATAGCAGCTGTATTTTGGAAAGTTGAGAGCTTTTGGATGAGTGTATTTTGTTAGAAGGGAACTGGGGAGGGGGGGAGGGGGGGTGTAAGGCACAGTGATTGTGTGATATGCCAGACACTACGAGAGAAAGAGAGAGAGCGGAAGGTCAGCACAACACAAACAAGCTCCAGACTGTAAATTCAGAGAACTTTTGTGCTCTGCGTTCATGAAACCCTCTGTCTCTGTCTCTCTCTCTCTCTCTCATCACACTCTTTAACTCTCTGAAAATACCGAAACTTGGATTTATGACCACAACTTCCTATATAATTACTACAAGGCACAAAATCAAACAATCGGCCCACACAACACTGCAATTGGTGGATTAACTCACATCTTGGAACACTCAGTGAAGGAGGGGGGGTTAAAGCGAGCAGTCCAGATTTTCACATTTCAGCTCAGTTTGTAGAGAAACAGGAAAAAGGAGGAGTTAAAGCCTCCATTCAGAAAAAGGAACAGTGAGGGTGGAGCCTGCTGTAGGACATTTTCATGAATGGAGCAGAGACAGATTCCTGTCTCGAGCGTAGCCACAAATGAGTGATATGTAAATCACATGTTTCGCTATTTCCATGATCAAATTACCAAGTATGGGTACAGATGAGAAGCCCTTGCAGCTAAAAACATCACCTTTATCAACCATTTGCATGCGTGTGTACTGTTACTTTACAGGAAAAATCTTACAAAAATTATCCCAAAATTATAAAACAGGTTATTGAAAGGTCAGGGTATCAACTTCTTTCTCCTCAAGTTTTCTGTACTGAAAGATTTTGAAGGCCCATTGTGTTCCTCATTTGCCGTGATAAGCCTCTTTGGCTCTCAAATGTCTTCCCACATTCCAGCCGTACATGGAGTATGTTGTGAAACAGCTGTTGCTTCATATGACTATCATCTTAAAGGCAATAAACAGTGATTTTTGTGCTAACTTCAAAAAAAAAAGGGAATTTTTTATGGTTTTATGGCTGGTTTTGAGCTCCTGCTGACACGCTTTTGTGGCAAATTACTCACTCCAGACGCGGCACTAGAAAAACGGTTTAGGCCACTGAGTGTCGTCTTCATCGGCTGTGCGAAAACAGGTCACAGCTGCCTCACATGGAGCTAGCTAGTTAGCTGTTATTGTGGAAAATGAGGAAGAGATAGAGAGACAGATTTGTCAGCTGTGCAGGTGTTGCACAACTGCATGCCCCACTTACAAGAAAAAAAAAAGAGGAAGAAGAAGAAAGAGAGAGAGAAAAAA
The DNA here is from genome assembly GCA_037974365.1 of Hydrocynus forskahlii. Taxonomy (NCBI): domain Eukaryota; kingdom Metazoa; phylum Chordata; class Actinopteri; order Characiformes; family Alestidae; genus Hydrocynus; species Hydrocynus forskahlii. Next base: position 35,856,781 of record JBBPCX010000114.1, on the reverse strand, counting down.
AAAACAAAACAAAACAGACATTCCAGCCCGCTCCAGCGCTTTCTCTGTGTTTTCCCTCACACAGAGCCCATGGCGCGCAAAAGCTTGTCTGAATGGGCGGCTAAACATTTGATTTGATCACGCCATGGTTTTTGCCCTCAGATGTGTTTACAGACGAGAGACAGGGAGACTGTTATGAAAGGCTGCATACTGGCACGACTTACCAAAACATCTGACTCACCTGAAATGAACAACTACCTACCAGTTCGGGACGAGGCCACAAAAGCCATTGCAGTGGCACAAGGCAGAGTTTCACTGGGTGACTTCAATATACCCTCACCACTGTGACCACAAACATGAGGGAGAATGAGTTTATGTTTACGGCTGCCTGTCAACTGCGGCCTGTCTAAGAAACTGCCAAGAGTACATAAATTATTGTCGCATTATATCTCAAAAGAAAGGGTGTGCTCAACTGTCAACCAAAGCTTTACGCCACTTAACTAATGTGACAGGCCTGTCAGGCTGAAGCTTGTATTGCCTCTGTGAGGGGCTGACCGCAATGTGGCAATTGGTTCTGCCCTGATGGGGTTAAGTGGACATGACCCGGCAAAGCCCCTGAGTTCATCTCCACTTCCTCCTTTGCCATTGTTGGACAACAGACAAGAACAATATGTTATTGGGAGCATCTGTCACCATAGGTCAAACTCCTGAAGGGATTAAATGGCAATGTTTGCATACACTAGATTTGAGCTTACAGCAGGCACTGATTCTGTCAGCAACTGGGACTGAGTGAACTAGTGCCCATTTAAATCAGCAACAAAAAAAACCTGTCCGCTTCTTTTGTTGTAAAACCACCTCTACAAAGTGATAACTTGGTAGGAGAAGAAAAAAAATCTTGTTCACTCTGTTTTATGTTGATTTTAGTGTCTGGGACCATGTCTGTGAAACGGCTGTCCAATGTAAATTATGTATGAAACGTATCACAAAAAAAGAAATGATGATGTTTAGCAGACAATGGTAACAGTTTGATCACACCTGAAAATGAGTAGGAGAAGAAGATCGGTGACTTCAACATTTGGGCTGACTAGAAGCAGAGATCCTGTCGTTTCTCCTTTACCGAGCCACTGCCCAGTTCAAGTTACAAATTCTGTTACAGGAAAAAAAAAATCTTGTTTTTGTGAGTCATGCCTTGAACTCTATAACCCATAAAAAAATGCCAGCAGTGTTTCCACAACACGGCCCGGCAGACTTGCCAACGTGGTAAAGGCCCAACCCTTAGGTCTGTGAATGGCTCTGACAAAAGGTCCAGGAGAACTGTTTACAGAACGCACGCCCCTCCACAAAGCCTGGCGCGTCATTGTGTGGAGACACAACACAAAAAGGAAAGCAGTTGAAAAGGCTGCCTTGGCGTTGTGCGGTGCAGGAATTTGCTTCCCCATTTACACCTCTGACGGACACAAAAGCCAATCTTTGTGTGTGACTCCTGAATGATCTTTTACCGGTTTCCTGAGCTGCTCAATTGAGTCTTTGAAGTGCATGCAAATGGAAGGTGCTCTTTAATACGAGCACCCAAACATGCCTGCGAGAGCAGCAGGCCATGTAGCCAGTGTTCATCTCAGCGTTTCATACACCGGGCTTTCAGGACACTGTTACATCTGACAAGTGCAACAACTGCACCTCAGCCTCAAGCAGCTCCTCAACCAATAAGTCTGGATCTCCAACCTTCTCTCTCTCTCTCTCTCTCTCTCACCCCCCCCCCCAGACACACACACACATACACATACATATACCAAATCACTCCCACTATCATTTCATAACACGTACAAATTACCGCACACTCTTATAAAACAAATTTCCTGAGTGGTTCCAGGCTAAGGGGCTCTAGGACGAAAGAAAACTTTAATAGGTATAGAACCTTTATGTTATGTAGATGTTCTTTTGAACCTAAAAGAGTTCTTCACACTTACATATCTCAAGGGTTGCACTGACAGTTTTTAGTGACTCAGAAGTCCCCCACCCCACCCCCAAAGAAACCTTTCTGGCACCTTTATTCTCATGAGAGAAGGGATGCCAAAAATAAAGTACAAAAGAAAGTTTTACTTACAGTTTTCTGAGTGGAAGTCAGGAACAAATTGCTCATCACTATCAGGAACTTGGGCTGCGGGTAGGAAAAAGAGAAAAGACGTGCTTTAAACTTTGCCTCGAGAGTCATAGACACACAGTCAAGAAGCGCACACATTACAAAGGCGAATGTGAAAATGAACCGAGCCTGTTAACATACACCGGAAGTTGGAAGCTACTGAAAGCTCCATACATTCGGAGCACATTGTCCTGAAATACTGTCCTCATGACAATATGAAGCTGAAGGATCAGAGTCATAATTTGTCTTAAACAGAGCCATTTGTCTTGATTCACTGGGGAAAGGACTGGGCCTGTCCATTAGGCTAGCCTGCCTCCCTATTCATCTTCATCGGTTTGAAACTTGAGTTACTGCCTGTGGACAGCCACGCGACCTTCACCTCCACTTTTGCCTGCGCCAGCACTTTTCTATGAGCAGCAGATCAATACCCGCGCTGAACACTGTGTATATGTATGCCTGTGTGTGTGTGGACGGCTTGATTACAACTGGATTCCATAAGATGTACAGTACACGATTCTTCCTCTTTCGGAAGTTTCTTACATGAGCACTAATACAGCTAACGTAGACGACTGGTGTTCTGAACCGATCAGTTGGTCCCTAGCATCACCTTGGCAGACAACACGCTTTCACAAAGTATCATATTGTGATTGTATTGCTACATACTGGGATTCTGAGAAGCATTAAAGATTGGCATGATCTGATTAAAGACTGGACTGTGTAATTTTGTCCTAAATAATCATGATTTAACCCCTTTAACTGCAAGTGGGCCCACATTTGAATACATTGCTTAAACACAGCTTTCACATCAACATCATGTCAATCAGCTTTCACGTTTTATTTTGTTCTCACTAAATAATTTATAAATAAAGGTTGGCATGCATAATAAAATTTGAGTTCTTTCTTGATTACACCCCAGTTTCCTCAAAGCATCTCAGTATTAAGATCATTGTTACTAAGAGAGTGTGATACAATTTTTTAAAAATCGCCATTTTTTAAAATTGTCTCACAATTTAAAAAATCGTCTTTGGGCTCAGATGATTTTACGAAACCCAGCCTGAGTTTTAAAAAACTGAAAAATAATAACCAATAAATCATATGTATTCCAAGACTGTAAAATACATTAAAAAATGTAGAACCACAAAAAAAATGGCACATAAATGAGCCAATCATTTTACTCTAAAAGAGCACGAGACTTCAAAATATCATGAAAACGAATCAATCCCAATTCGTTGAAAATTTACTTTGATTGATTATTCGTGACTGCCCTACGACATTCCAAAGCCGTTTTTTAGTGAGCATTTGGCTCTCAGTGTTTTGGGCTCTGGTCTGAAGGCATTCAGAAGCTGTGGGTGATAACAGGCTCAAAGGGAACCAGGGTTGCGTAGCTGATTGTCATCCATGCTCTTCTGTCTTATTGAACCAAACTGATTGTGGATCAATACAGAAGCGCAGGAACTGATGGCCTCTATGTGAGCCACACTCACACCATCTGTCTCTTTCTCGGCCTCACTCTGTCTGCTCTTATCCTGCTGATGGACTTTTAGACCTGACTGATGCAGCTAATGGACATGTGAACTAAAGCTGCACGAAGTATCATACTGCGATTGTATAGCTACATATTGCAATTTTAAGGAAGCCTTAAAGATTGGTGCGACGTGATTAAAGATTGGCCTATGTAATTTTGGCCTAAATGATTTGTTCATTGTTGATTTGATATCCCTACACTTACCCAAAACCCACAAAGAAGATGGTGATTGGTCAAGATGGCCACTGGGCACAATAAAGCATTCAGTGATTGGTCACTGATTTGTTTGGATATCATAAAGGACTGCGATAGCAGTATTGTCAAGGGTGGTGGTGTAAAAATTTGCATAAAGATTATTTAGCAAGCAACACAGGCAGGCCCGGTGCGAGTCCCATCCACGTGTTGAGACGGGAAGATGGAGAAAAGAGTGGAGAGTGGAGTGCTGGGCCTGGTGTTCATGCCTAATGTCTCTGCCCACGTCCAGCCAACTGAAGGACATTTCTCTGACAATGTTGATGCGCTCTGTGCAGTGAAGGGTTCTGGAATTCATCACCTGCTTTAAGCCCTTTGAAGACTGGCTCTTAAGGTCAAGGAAGAAGCGACTGAAGTGAGAGGGGTGAGCGTGTGAGAGAGGGACAGAGCGAGAGAGAAGAGAGAGTGAGAGAGGGAGAAAAAGAGGGAAAGAGAGAGAGAGAGAAGAGAGAGGGGAGAGAGAGAGAGAAAGGGAGAGAGAGAAAAGAGAGAGGGGAGAGAGAGAGAGAGAAAGGGAGAGAGAGAAAAGAGAGAGGGGAGAGAGAGAGAGAGAGAAAGGGAGAGAGAAGAGAGAGGGAGAGAGAAAAAGAGAGAGAGAGAAGAGAGAGGGAGAGAGAGAGAGAGAAAGACAGAGATAGAGAGAAAGACAAAGAGAGAGAGAAAGAGAGAGAGAGAGGGAGGTGCTCGCTGGCTCCCTTTCCATGATTATAATAACAAGTCAAAGAGAAAAAAATTTTTTTCCTGTGATTCCTATTATTTTTGCTCTTTCTATATTTTAAGCTTTATTTTTGCACAGTAGAAACATCATCCAAGGACACTCTTTCTATATGTCTTAACGTAGAGCAGTTAGCATTTAAGAATAGTTTGGTGTTGAGTGCTTTAGCAAACACACACAAAAAAAAAAGTTAGACCAAACTGCAGACATTGGTTAACCTCAAGTAAGGGCTGTTCACTGTCTCTTCAGGGGTTATGCTGGGTCAACACGCACTCGTATATACACAAAAACGGAGATGGTGAGTCTTAAATTGCAGGATGACATATAGTAAAACTCAATATGGTTTCATAAAACGTCTCAGTGGCAATCTGCGGCTATGCTGAGTTCGCATTGTATGTATTTGCAAATACTGGGTCGATAAAAATCTCTAATTTCAAAAATATCCACTTAGAACAACTTGGCTGAAAAGGCCAAGTCATTCAAAGCATGCCACGACTCCCCGGGTCGTGCACAGAGGATTGGTTCTGTCCTGTTTCGTGCACTGTGCTAGTAAATCGGAGCAGGGAAATGGCTAAAATAAGAGCAGCCTAAATAGTCAGCGTCAACACAAATAACACTGGCTCCACTTTCTAAACTGACCTTGAAAAACGTGTCCGGCAAAAACATCCCCACCTTTCAACCAGCGCTATGCCAGCAACTGGAGTCTTTCCATGACTTGGATGACTTTCATGAAAGATGATTTACCCTCTACTAACGTCCTTATAAATTTACTTTTGTAGCTGCTGCAGCTATGGATCGCAACAGATCCGAGTTAAATGCACGTAGTTGTTATGCAAAATAAGCCTTTTTCTGACTGCAGGTGCGCCATTGACATTATTGCAGTCTACACGCATTTCTATGGACACAACCAACTCATTTACTCTCGGGTGCGTTTGAATGAAGTGGACAATGACCCACTGGGCATGCCAGGCTCCGGTCCACGGCCCTCTGTTGGGATACAGGCCAGGTAGGACTAAGCCCTCCAGTCGGAGGTCATGCAGAAAAGTAAGGCATCAAAATGGTAACTGCTGCACTACCAGTGATTTATTATGCTAGACAAAACAATATGCACTGGAGTCTAGATTATAATTAAGTTTGAAGCTCACTTTTTTTCTAGTGAATGATGAACTGTTAAATTGTGTTAAATGCACATGTATAGCTGTACGCAAAAGTTTGAACACCAACAGTCAAATGACATGTTTTGAATGTAACTTGTGAAAAAGAGAAAATAAGTCCGTATCCTCGACAAGGATCCTCTACAAGACACTTAAATATGACACATAATTAGTGCATAATTTTCATTTACTTGCTGTTATTTATCTGCTTGGGGGGAAAAACCCTCTAAAAATCACTTTTGCACAGTTTTTTCACAGTAATCGAGCATTTAAATGTACACATGAACCACAAGTACAGATGAACCACAGAGTTTCAGAGAATCAAATCCTAGCTAGTTTGATTGAGTGTAAATGTAATTCATGGCCAGGAATAATAATGCAGTAAAGAAGTGTAATAGTGCATTAAGCCTGGCATCATTTGCCGTCAAATGTGCATTACAGCTTTTGATCCATGATCCACGCTACAATCTACACACCAAAAAGAAAGATTGTTTTCCTGGGCTGCTGCCGTTTACCTTCTACAATGGAAGGAATCATTAATCAGCAGGCCCAGTGTGCATACTGTGAGTGCCACACTGACTGAGATCATCACCCCACACGGTTAGGAACACAACCCCGGCCCGCTGTTCCACCAGGCCTCACACACTCTGCCCTCTCTTCCCAGCCAGCGGACCATAAACACCGCAATCAAAAAGAGTAAGTCTGAGACTAAAGATTATTCCGCCACTTCCTCTGTGACGGAAACTTCGCCGATGCCCCTTTGAGCATGCTCAGATAAATCACATTAATGCCGCACATATTCCTCTGCCCTGCTGCTATAGTGTAATTCTATTAGGGCCACTCAAGTTTTCTTCTTTTCTGCCCCGAGGAGGAGCATGAGGCTGTTGTTTTATGAGTCAGAGCAGAGGCCAATATTTGGTCTTCCAGATCAAACAATAAATCATTTGCGCTTGTTTCAACATGTCCAAAAGGGAACACATGTGATACGTGTAAAGAAAAAACATTACGGATTGTCTGAACACTGGTGCCTTCAAGCTAGCTGGAGGCCAAGCCAGGCTCTCTCTCTCTCTCGCTCTCTCTCCCGCTGTATGCGTACATATGTATGTGTGTGTGTCTGTGTGTGTATATATATGTGTGTGTGAGTGAGTGTGTGTGTGTGTATATGTGTGTGTCTGTGTGTGGTGGAGGGGGGGGTGTTGTCTGAGGCCAGTTAGCTTCCAGGAACGTCTTGTCGAGGGCTTTGAAATGCAAGTCAGCACAAGACTGGAAGTGCGTCTGTGCAAGCACGGAGACATGTTTCCTTTTTCTCTCAAGGACCCTGAATGACTTTTTTTTTTGGGTCAGGCAGATCCTGGGAGGAGCCAGGAGGTCTGTCTTAAAAAAAAGTAAAGGCTAATGACAAGACTCGACAAGCTTATCCATTCAGAACTTTCTTGTTCTCTTTCTCTCTCTTCCTCTCTCCCCTTTAAAGTGTGAAAGCCCTCAAGCCGCTGTTTTTACAATACAGTGAATCACCCACAACCACAATCACCTGTTAATAAGCCGTTTGGTCTACCCGGTTGAAAAAGGGAGAAAAAAAAAATACCTTCTCTGAGAACAGAACCAGACTGCTCTTTCTTTTTGCATTTGCAAATATTACAGTAATAATGTAAAGTGAGGGCCTGCCCTTCTTTTAGTCTTCCTCAACAGTTAACCTCTCATTTTGCCTGCTTTCGGCTTTACTCTGTAGCTTCACAGCAGTGACTTTTACACCCAAAAGTGTATAATCACAGTTCTCGTTGGTGTGTTTTATGCTCATTGTCTCCGTCTCGCTCCTGAATGATGTGTGAACTTCACGGCCTCACGCTGCATGATAATAGGCATTGCACTGATAATTACTCTCTGTGCTGAGGATGGGCGATATCCATCCATTCTCTCTGATTATAGGATGCTCTTTATCTGTTATAGTCTACAACCTGCTTTGACTATGACTAACTCTGATGGATTTTTTTGGGACAATAGAGAACCTCTCAACCTAAAAGTACTGATGAGGATAAGACGACGGCCAACATAGTAAAGCTGTGTATGTTAATTCAGTTTTAAATGAGAAAATGAAACTACTCCGACAAGAAAGAGTGGCACCAGTGGTGCAATGAAAGAAAAAAAACCCCAGAAGCCAGAAACATCCAGTTGTTAGAAAAGAGACCGGAGATTCCCGTTTTCAAAGTGCTGAGCATTAATCACTCTAAGCATTAATTACGGCTCCACTTTGACATATGAGCACTGACCTTGAACTACAATGCTACAGTGTGTGAACTCTCTTCCTGAGTGCTTCATTTGAAAGAGAAGCTCAAGGGCTACAAAATGTTTCAGTTACTTATTAAGTATTTTTTTTTTTTTGCAGCCAAATGCAAACATGTGTAAGGCTGGAATGATGTGTAATGCTGACGGGTGAAGCAATCATGTAATCTAGCTATTATTTTGAGAATTTCACAGATTTGACTGAGAACCCCAAGCATGTAAAAAATTCAGCTTACATGAAGAACATACTGAATATAATAAAATCCAATGAAAAACATGCATAGAAAAGTGTGTTCACTGGGTGAGATGTGTATCAGCAAATACACCCAGGTGGAGTGGAATATTCTCAGTCTTCCAAACATGGCTTTATAAGGGCCTAAAGATACTTTGTTAATCATACAAATCACAAACCAGTGATTAAGATTAATCATTACATTTGTGATTTGATTCATTGTTTGATCATCTTTGCTTTTTTTTTTCTAATTTTACTGAAGAAAAAAACTCACGACTAATGTTAAACTTCACCACAATTCATCTCTTGTGCTCATTTTTTCATATATTTGAGACTTTCTGAGGTTCTGAAGAGGCATATTTCTACAGCTTTAGATTTTTTAAACATTCTCTTTCGAAATGTATAGGATTAGGGGAAAAGTAAAAGTGGTCACAGCAAACCTAGTCGAGTAGATATTCTTTAGAAATCTCCTTCAGTGTAGTGATGAAGTGAGTTCACAGTCAATAATGTTATCCAGACATTTTGACACATATTGATGAGTAAGTTTCACTCATGTAGAAACTAGTTTAAAGATCTATACGCAGCATTCAAAACCAAGTCTTTCGGTTTGTGGATTTGTTGATCTATGAGGCCTAAAACAGTAGGTTTTCAGTGGTTTTGAGCACAGCCTTTTGTAGATAAACACATTTACAAGCTGAATGACTTGGTTTTGAATGATGTGCATAGTTTTTAACCTAGTTTGTGCATTAGTGAAGCTTCTCATTCAGTGTGTAGATTTGTTGATCTATAAAAGGCCTAAAACAATAGGGTTTCGGTGGTTTTGAACATGGCCTTTTTGTCCACCACTCTCTGGTCTGGACACTGTAAATTCTTTCTGCCAGACCTCATTTCAACTATTTGCCTCCTGACAATCCGGCTTTGATGCTGTTTATTTGCATTGCTGTGTGTACGCCACTATGAACAAAACCGGCCAGGGTTCCAGATGGAGCTCTCTGTAGAACACGGTGATTAAGATGAGCGAAATAACACCTTCAAAAATTTATGTTCAGTCTAGCATTGCTGAAGCTTTTAAGGCAGTAAAAAGTCTTTCATACTGGTTAAAATCCCATTTTCCAGAGATCAGTCTAATAAAATCAACACCAGACTCTGTCCAGGAGTCCACGAGATCACGTTTCAGGCTGTCCTGAACTATCCAGCTGTACACCTAATCAAAGGGCCATCCCTATTTTAGTATCTAATTATCCTTCTTTTCCACTAGCAAGCAGGCGCCGCTACACCATAGCTGCCTCTGACAGGCACTAGAGGGGCATAACCATGAAGATCCAGACATATAACAGACACAAAGAAGTGCCGGTCTCACCTTCTGTCAGCCATGTCTCCTGAAGCTGACTTAAATCCTGAAATAGATCTGGAAGAAAAAAAAAACAGCAAAAAAATATATATTAACGGCTTAGACTTAGGCCAGATCATCAAAGGTTTTTGATTCTGATAAATGGGTAGAAAACATCAACTCCTTGAAAAAGGGCCCTCAAAGGCACCCTTTCTCTGGAAGGGTCAGTCCTTCCATCACTAAAGGCTTCTGCTCTTGCCAAACTCAAATTTCCTGACCGTTGCCAAGGTCCGCTGCCTGCGTAAAGGCCACGGCAAGTTTCCGAAACGTGCTTGTTACTTTACCTTCGGATTCCTGAGGGGGTAATTCGGTGTCCATGTATTTCCTTTTTGCTGCCATCAACAGTCTATTTAGGGGCCCATTTCCTTGCGACCTCTGCAAAACAGCAAGTATATTATGTAAGTGGAAATAAATATACACAGGGGAGGAGGGGGAAAAAAAAGAAGTGTCATTTTAGCATCTGGTGATGAATTATAATTTAGGAATACATGGCAGCACATCTGGAAAATTGTTCGAAATTCCAGGTTTGGACATTGGTAAACACAATAAATACATATAATATAAATATGCCTGCATGTGTAGGCTGCAATAATACCTTGTGTTCTGTGAAGGTAGAGCATGCAGTACTTTGTTGCAGTGCTGAATGACTGAACTGAGGTGAGTAAAAATGGAACCCAGCCTATATTGTTTTTCACATCCTCAAAGTCCTGAAAAGTCCTTACATTTTCACACTGACAACCGTGACGAGGTCTAATCTAGCCGTGTGCTCCGCGTGCACTCGGGATCATGAGAAACCTGCAGTTTACGCATGAAGTTTCTTCTCCTACGGTAATTAGGGTGTAAGTAGGTAGCGCCCAGCACGAGACAAACATAAAAAATAAGCATAAAAAATCGCGCACAACCGTCTCTTCTCACTTCTTGCGCTTCCAAAACTCGGGCAGGTTTTTTTTTTTTTTAGCGTAGCTGCGCTCTCGCGAAGCAAATCGCCAGCGAAACGCAAACGCGTTCGGACAAAAGCGTCAGAAATCCACGTGAACAAACAGAAGACTTACATTAGCTAAAGTATAAGGCACTTGCTGGTCCAGATATCCATCCATCTTATAATCCATGCGTTAACCGTTTGTGGTCATTTGGGCTGTGCTGAGAGAGATCCACGCAGTCTGCAGGCAGAAGGAAGAGGCAGGAGGCAGAGAAAGAGGCAGAGGCAGCAAGAGTTGTGAATGGAGCAGCGAGAAAGCTGCATGCGTAATGAGCTCCATTCACCAAAAAACGCAGACTGGCCTGGCCGTGCGCGCGCACACGCGCCCGCATAAACACACACACCCCCACGCGCACACGCACACCAACACACACACGCCCTTCCCCAAACCCCAAATCAAAGCTCACACAGGACATGAGCACTCCCTTTTTCTATACGTGGTCACACTCTATTGTCTGTGGCCTCCAGAACATAGCCAATCTGAGCGTCATTACTGTGCAAAAGTGGATGCAAAGATCATATGTTCTCTATTTCTGCACCGCGCAAGCGGAAGGGGGAAATGTCACGTTGCCTAACGTGTTTATATTCCGCTTGCAAATATAAAAAGGCCCTAAATGTGATCCAAAACGGGCAGCCCATTTGAAAGTGCTTTTTTGTACGGGCCAAATTACAGCTCCCCCAAAAGTTTACTGCTGCTTTTTGGGAAGAGTTGCTTCTCTCTGTGTTGGCTCAGGCCCCAGGAGGCTCGTGATTGGTGGATTTCCTCTTTCAGGAGCTCGGATTTCTCCCTCTTTGTCCACATGAATGGTCTTACTTATGAATGAAATCTCGGCTCCTCCTGGGCACCAATCAGAAGCCAGACTGTACCGAACCATGGCAACCAAGGGCGGGGCCTGACTGCAGCCAGCCAATTCCTGGCCGGGGCCTCCGAGAGCTTCCCGCCTCGATTTAGCAGTTGTTTTTCATTCACAAAAAGGAAAGAGAAAGTTGAGGGAAGAGAGAAAGAGAGAGGGAGAGAGACTCCATTCATAAAAAAAAAAAACTTGCCCTGGCATGAATGTACGGAGTTGTTTTCAGCACACGCTCTATTAGCAACAGACACAGCTTGAAGAAGAAGAAAAAAACATCATGAGGGCCCTCCCCAGCAAAGCGGCTCTGCCTTAGAAAATTTTGATTAATTCTTAAAAAAATTATTTATTTCTCTATAACCCTATATTTTCACACTGGGTTCTTTTTATGTGTGAATGGATTTCTGTATGGATCTAACAACTGATGTGGTATTCAGCCTATGAGTGTAAGTGAGTGTGTTTGTGTGTGCGTCTGTGTGTGTATGTGTGTGTGTGTGGATGAGTGAGTGTGTGTGGGTGTGTTTGTGAGTGTGTGTGTTGGGGGGGGGTGTTTGTGAGTGTGTGTGTGTGTATGTGTGTGTGTGTGTTTGTGTGTGAATAGGTGTGTTTGTGAGCGTGTTTGTGTGTGTGTGTGTGTTGGGGCGGACACTCTGAACTAAACAGACAAACTATATATGCAACACTTATGAAGAACGTAGGGGAGGACATCTGCATTGGTCTGTACACCACATATACACACACACACACACACACACACACACACACACACACACACACACACACCTTCCCATGTGAGTTTAATTCAGTTACATACTGTGGATAATCTGTTTTGTTACACCCTTTCCGACTGCCTTTGTCTTCATTGCACCATTTGTTCACTATTTGTTCACTACATATTGTGCATTCATGTGTGCACCAATCCTTCATGATCTATTTCTAATATGTGCAAACATAATTAAAGTGATTCAGAATAACTAAGCAACAGATACCAATCACCCATCAGCATTATTTATGTTGTTTACTACTTTCACTAGTCATTTAAATTAGACTTTGTTGGTGGAATGAATGTAGGTGGAAAGGACCTTCCTCATCATCGGGATTGGTAGGACCGGCTAACACCTTTGTCCTCACATTAATCAAATCACTCAAATCAAATCAAGCCCTTTCCTGTTTTTTAACGTCCTGATAAGGTTGACAGTAACTGATAAGCTGAGGTACAGTTCAGTTTATGCAGCTGATTACAGTGAATTGCAACACGTTTAAAAAACAACTGACCCAGCTGCAGTTTTTATAGATTAACTGCAGTAGCACTGACCGTGTACAACAACATGAAACAAAATTGCTAGTACGATATTATGTTTAGACCTGTAACAGTATAGGCCTAAATGTAATAGTGAGATCACCTCCAAAAGCAGGCCAGCCAGGTTTTCCCATCAGTGCTGTTGTGTTTAAATGTAAATTTGCTGTCAAAGAAAGGGATGTCAAAACCCACGTCAGGAAATTGTAAGGATTTAATGGTTAAAGCAGTAAGTGAGACCCCGGCAGTGGGGAAGCACACTGTTCTTTGACCTCCTGTTGAGATTCCCATTATCCCCCATGGCTCAGCCATTTGTGCAAGGCATGAAACGTATGTTCATGTCTTTTGCTGCCAGATAATCACTTTGTCTAAGTGTATTACATCCTGCTTAATAGAAATTTTATATCACTTCTATAATGAAAACGATATAAAATCTCTATTAAACTGGATGTAATATACTTAGGCTAGGTGATTAATAACCTCAATAACATTCTAGCACACACTACCATTTTTTTTTTCCAAGTTCATGAATTCTTTAGTATTGCATGAACCTTTTGTTATTTATCAGCTTTCTGTTATTTGCTTGGACTTTCCTCTATATTCTTATGTATTGAATGTTTTGTGAGCTGAGGATTCATGATTGTTGATCTGTTTGGTATTACTTTAATTGTATCCAGGCTTGTATTAAAAACTGGCGAAATGGGATGCCAGCTCCAAAGTGGAAAGAAAGGCAAAAATCATTGTCTTTGTAGAATTGCCATCCACTTTTCCATCCCTTTCTGGAAAAATGTTGTTATGTGGTATCACTTAAGATGTCTATTACTGGTACTTCATTTCTGTCCATATTTGAGATTTGTCCCCCACGCCCCTGTCATTTTCACAGTTTGACCACAGACTGTATCACATTGCTGGCAGAGCCTAGAGCGCCTCAGTGGATGCTGATGAAATCTGGCACATTGATGGGGGCCGTCCAAAATATCCAGACTCCAAATCTGGGGTTAATCCATCATTATCTGTAGTGCCACCAACAAGTCACATTTTTGTCTATAATTTTTTAAAAACCACTTGGCCTAGAGTTGTTATCCATATTTCTCCTACAATGTATCAGGTTTTTAATATAAAAACAAACTACTTGTGTGAACTAGCCCTATATTGATGATTGTATAACTTTTGGCATGAATCATCGTAAGAGTGTTATGACAATGGATGTCAATGCTCACATGGTTCTTGTTCTTGTTCAGACGTTGTTCTGATTAGTTTTCTACCTGGTGGCCATGTGGCCTTTAGTTTTCATCTATATTATTAGTACTACTACTACTATGGATAATAACAATAACAACAGCAATTATGATTATTTTTATTATTATTATTATTATTATTGTTGTTGTTGTTGTTGTTGTTAATATTATTATTACCATTAATATTATGATTGTTATTATTATTATTATTACTATTACTATTTATATCATTGTTGTTATTATTATGATTATTATTATACAGAGGAATTAGTAGCAAACAATACATCAAAGCAGTATACACTAAAATGTCTGTGTTGATGACTGAGCTTGATAGTGGTATTTCAGGCAATCAGGATATGTGGTGTGTAGTGAGCGGATGTTGTCTCAGTGGCTGAGTCTTGGATGTGCTGGGCTGTGTTGTTTTGAAAGGAGAGTCTCAGTGATGACAGACATCATGAGAACCTAGAAACCGGCTGTGTCCACTAGGGTGGAGGACAAACCTTTCCTTTTGAACCCTAGCTAAATACAGAGACTAAAAATAAGTCTTGCAGAACGTTTGGCCACGGACTTATCTGACATCCTTTTTATGCCAGGTTGCCGAATTTGGCCTTGACTGCCTCATATCCTGCACAGCGCCTGCCTAGGCGCCTGCCCGTGTCTACTCTGATTTCCTTCACTTGTCACAGCCCTGGAATGAGTTTCACCTGAGCAAAATCTCCTACAAAGCCCGTCGTGTTTAAGTCAAGGACAGACTTTAGCCTGCAGACTTCCCAAAGAATTGCCCAAGGACTCAAAAGTAATCATTCAACAAAAGAGGAAGTTGGAGTGTAAAGTTTTGAGAGACTGCGGTTCAGAACGTACCGTCATTTTATGTCACTGTAAGAGTATAATTCTAGTAGTTCTACATTGTCTTTCAGCCTAGTAAATGCTAAACATGTCCCAAACACCTGGCACTCATTCTGGCACGTCCAACCAAACAACTTAACCCTCCATAAATGGCGGGCCGATCTTTTTATTGCAACTTTTCCTTTTCATCTTATTTACAAGCCTGCGTCTTGCTATGAAAATAGCAGTGCTGAACACTGCCGGCAGTGAAGTGTACAGTTAGCGGAGCACTGTGGCTGCCTGTGGCTGGGTGTAAGTCGCTGCGTGGTGTAGCGACCGACACTGTCAGATTTACACCCTCTGGCATGAGGCCTGTGCGTCGCATTGTTTTTGCCTGGTGCACTTTACCAGCCCACATGAAATGATTTCTCACCAGCCCCCATGGAATGCCTGGCACCGGGGAACACAAAGCCAGATGAGACGCAGGCTTCTTCATAACAACTGCAACTGTGTGTGTTTGTCTGCACTTGTCATTGTGTGAGTGCATGTATGGGTAGTTTTTTGTCTATTGTAGAAATCTTTCAATGCCTTTTCCTGTGTGTGTGTGTGTGTGTGTGCTCTGTGTCTGCATGTGTTTTTAAACGTGCTGGCGCATCTATAAGTTATTGTTGGTCTGATGGGTGTTTATGTGCACTTTGATATCACTCCTTGCCCATTGCTCATTCCTGCTGGGTGCTTGGCCGTTGCCTGGACACCCGTCTGTGTAGCACTGGGCAGGAAATGTCTGGGCTGGCATCTGAGAAGCCATCCATGGCTCGGTCCAAGAGTGCCCCAAGCACCTGCAGCCCCAAGTCTCCTGCCTCAGACTGAGGCTTGCTTGTTTGTCAACAGGCCTTCTCCCTGTTAAAGTCAGGGTCTCTCCGTAAGCTCCGCGGCATGGGAGATCAATCAGACTGTCACAATGGACTCCTGCTTTACGGGAGTACCCTTCAGCGAGACCCTTCTTATGCCCACACAGCTGCACTAGCCCCAGCTGAATCAAAAAACAATGTCCTTTCCTTCTAAAATCCCCATTTCAGTTTTTCTCTGGCTGCCAACAACACATCATGGAGGGAGCTGAACGTTTTTGTCTGTTTTTTTTTCTGTCTTTCTTTCTTTTTTTTTCTTAATCGAGGGGGATTGCAGCACTGGGGGCACACAGAGGAGTGTTGTTAGTGTCCCTGACAGTGCCGGTTTTGTTTAAACGCTCAATTGTTGGTTCCGCCAGCTCACTGACATTTACATTTATAGCTCCGTTTTCCACTTTATTTCCATGCTAATTCTAGGACAAAGCAAAATCACATGTGTCAGTGATAGTAATCCACTTGTATTTATCCAGCCATGGCAAAAACATGGGGAAGCCCAGTAACATTGCCCGAGGAACAGCTTCTAGTTATAATTTTGGTGGAGGTCAGCATATAACGATATAGGACACATGCTGCACTCCATGTGTAGGTTTCCTTTTCCAGACGAAATTCTGGTTAAATGTTTACAGCGTCTGCTAAACTGGGCCAACACTAACAAGGCAGCCGCAACTTTTCAGTGATGTGGAGCCTGAAATTAGACATTCTTTAAAGCCAGACTGGATTTTGTCACAGTAAAACAATTTACACTTACCCATTTAACAGAAACAATAACAGTATTATTAATAAGAGTGTCTGAAATCTGCTTAGAAAACCAAGTAAAATTGGATACTTGTTAAAATATCAGGACACTCAACTGAAATTTGGGGTTCTTTCATTTATTTGCCACTTTAAATGTCAACAAGAGTTCCATTTGTGTGTCCATTTCAATAAGCACATTTACTGCCAGAAGCGGACTTTGGTACAGTTTTGGTAGAGTTTTTTTGAAAGATTTCCTCAGATTTCACAGATTAAGTAGACAAATGAAAAAAGCTATGCAATTACATTAAAGACAGAATTAAAATGAAAATATAAAGACTCATGACCCAGAATTAAACGTGTGACAGGCTGCATGAAGTAATCTCCAACAGTTTCTAGATTAATAAAACTAATAAACTGGCTAGTTGGGTGAGTTAAAGTGTTGCACTGGGTGTGCATTTACTGCACTTAACAAAGAAATAAAATATTAACCCAAACTAACCCTAAACCAAAGCAATAAAACAAATAGCAGTGTCTGTACGTAGTCATAGTTAGTCCCCCAAGGGATCAAAAATGTATATGTACCCTCAAAAGTCCTTGAGGTACAAACATGTTCTTTAAACACTTTTTAAAGGTACACTACATTCACTTTCCTAGGAGAATGGGGTGTATTTTTTCAAAAAATCTTTTCAACAGAAACTTAAGAGCCTGGGGTCAGGACAGAGAGCATGAAGTCTTTACTGTGTGGTCACTGAAATAGCCTTCATAGAGCATGGAAGAATACCATTCCAACACTTCTTTGAGAAGCAATCTGCCTTTTCATATTTCTTCCATTCATAGGAGCTAAACCTGTCTGATTCCGGGCTGTAATTAGTCTGTAACTCTATAAACGTAACTTCATAAACAAAGTTCAGACGTCCATCCAAAGCAAGACGTGGGACGTTTGAAAATCCAAACAAATTGGCCTCTGTGTTTAGTTTGGATTTATCCGGACATGTGTTACCTGATAACATTCAGCCTGGCCACAGATGTACACCCTCCTGATGGAGAACGTGAATGAACTCAGTGCGGCTGATCTCACAGTTTTCATTTGTGATCTACATTTCCCATGGTTTATATTTAGAATGACATTTTATTCTTAACTTTGAACCCCACCAAGTTTATCTAATAATACTTACAGTGGGGCAGCTGGTGACCTGGTGGTTAGGGAGTTGCCCCTGCAATCAGAGGGTTGTGAGTTCAATTCCCAGGACTGCCAGTGGCACCACTGAGGTACCGTTGGGCAAGGGACCGTCCCCACACACTGCTTCCTGGACAGTGTGTGCCTGCCCACTGCTTCACTTGGTGAATGGGTTTAAAGTAGAGAAGAATTTCACATTGTTCACATTGTGTGCTGTGGCGTCTTCATGCGTGTCAAAAAATGGGAAGTTTATTTTTAAAGCACATTATGATACATAAAAGGTCATCCAATGTGCTTTATAGGAATAGGACAAAAAAAGAAAAAAAAAGAAAAAAATACATGGAAAATTAAAAAAAAAGAAAACCAAAAGAGAAGTGCTGATATTTAAAATAGAAGGTGCAGTTTTTAGAATCTTTTTAAAGCCAAAGTTGGTGCACATTTGATACTAATGGGCAGTTTCTTCCAGCAGCGAGCAGCATAGTGACTAAACGCCATTTCACCATGTTTAGTGGCCAAACGTTACATTTGAGTAGCTGCCAGTTTCAGAAATGTGGACAGACAAATGTGCTAATGTTACCTGAGTGCTGAGCGGCGAAATATTCTCTGCAGTCCCATTTGAGAAACAAGTCACTAAAGTTCTTATTTCAGTCTTTTGTGATGTGTGTGTTGTACTGTTTGCAAATGTCAGGCATTCACTTTCTCTGTAACCCTGTAAATCACAGCAAAGGGAACGCATGTGAACAGTGGTGTGAATCCCTCATCATGTTACACAGGCCTGTAAAAGGTTGAGGGTGGAGATGAGAGGCAGCTGGAATGTACACGCCTGATCTTTGTGATCAGAGAGGCATGCGGGACTCGTGCTCTGTGGCTTCCCAGAGGATGGTTTAGTGCCATGTATGCCATGTATCCAAGGCTGGGCATGCTTCTACACTCAAAGCAATCCACTGTAATGAAATATGTCCAGTGAGAAGCGACCACTGGAATCCCAGGATTACAACAACACAATGGCAGGATCTGCTACTTCTGCTAAAGTCTATAGAAGGTCTGAAGCATAATGGGGTGCAGTGCCACGTAGTGCTTTAAAAACCAATAATAAAACTTCAATTCAGTCCTACTGTACCGGGGATATAACGGCCCTCTTCCTGTTGCCGCAAGAACCTTGCATGTGTGCTGTGAACCAGTAGGGGCATGAAAAAAAAGACTCCCATATAAAGAGAACTGCTAATGAAATGAATACCCGCTCTGATGGTAACCTCCCAGCCCTTAAATAAAATTAATAATGTTAATTTACAAATAATTCAATGATTTCTTACCACAGATTATATCAAATCAATGTAAAACAAACTGGTGTACTGGCTCTATTCTGCACTGCTGCTATACTGGCTGTGTGGCAAATCCGATTATTAATAGATTATCAGTGACTGTTATTCTCCACTTTTCTGTTACTGTATTTTTTCTTGATGTTCATTTGTATTGGATTATGTGCCAAACACAGTCATTACTCGTTTTACATAATGCCTTATTATACAGTCCTTTAAAGAACGGGCAACATCTGATCTGGCAAAAAATTTGGAGTGTATTGGACTCCCATAGTAGGGTTAATATTTCTGAATATTATTTTTGCAAGTGATTTGCAATTGTCATTGATTATGGATAAAGTCTTGATTGTTTATTCCTTGGTCTAGTCCCTGCCAGTACAAAGTGATGCCCATGTTACTACACTAGTTTGCGGGAAGGACAAAAGAATGCTGTGTCTTTTTCAGAAGTGAAGGTACACTCTGATGTCAGACCACTGCCTAATGTCAGTGGATGAAGTCAGTGGTATTTGAAGGCATGAGATCATTTTTCCATCCACACTGCATAGTGGCCCAGTGTAAGGGACACCTTCAGTTCAGGGTAAGTGAGAGAGCCTCATCAGGTTCAGCTTGGATCATTTGATGAGAGCGCTCCGTCGTGTTTTCTCACCTTTGCCGAAACCTATTTACAAAGGTAGCCTACAACAGAACCCAGGACCTTTCTCTTCACATTCACATCTAACTGTGATAAACTTCTTCTTTTCTTCTTCTCTTCTTCTTTTCTCTTCTTTTCTTCACAACATTGCATTACAAAATGCGTTGCCATCGCTGTGAGGTGACACCACCTCACTTGTTTACTTGGAAAGTATCATGGAGCATCACACAAGACCTGAAAGTTGCCATTCTCCCACCCCACTATACCCTTACTTTATCCATCACAACATGACATCAGCCTTTGTCTCAGTTACACATCCTCCCCAGTGTCCTGATGGCTGCGATAGCGCAGGAAAGTCACTGATTAGCCGGGAATCTCGTTACATGGAGCAATGGATCCCTCCCTTCCTCTTTGCTCTAATTGAGATGAGCAGAGCCAAAAAACCAAGCAGGTGAGCGGAAATGCATTTCCCTCTCTCTCTCTTTCTCTCTCTCTTTCTCTCTCTCTCCCTCTCTCTCTCTCTCTCTCTCTCTCTCTCTCTCTCTCTCTCTCTCTCTCTCTCTCTCTCCCTCCCTGCCCTTTAGTCTTCCTCTGTCTTTCAATTTCTTACCATGCGCTAGCAGTAACTTTAGAGTTCCATTACTTAGATGAATGACCTGGCCAGTCTCTCACACTACCTTAGAGGCGCATGTGATGTTTTTTGTAAAACTTCCTAAATGTCGTGGAGCTGTGTTGAGACGGTTGTGTGGGGAGTGTGCTGAAGCTTTAGTGGACCTTCTTAAATGGCTAAATAACTCCCTTACTTGGGTTCATTGACCCAGAAAATGGGTTCTCCACCAAGGAGGAAATGATGGCCAGTAATCAAGTGTCTGTGAACAGTTTAGAAAGAATGCACCAAGGGGGAAAGCACAGGCTGTTGCATATTCCAACAAATTAGAGGGAAAACACAATCTTTGTTTCTTTCTTTCTTTAATTATCCGAACTTGAAAACGTGAGAGTTTTCAGTCTCTTTTCCGTTAAATTATTTGTGTCTTTCCACTGTTAATGACTCTCTGAAGCCATTAGAGAAGTGTTTCTTTTTGTATAAGTCCCTCGCAAATAGCCGGTCAGACTAGGTGTGAATTCATCCTTGTGTAAATGAAGAACAAAGCATATGCTGCACCTCTTTGATCTCTGAGGTGGTGATAAATTTGAATTATAGTAGCACATTGTTCCACATTTAGCCATAGCGCTGTCCATCACTCATGGAGAGACAACACCTGTTGGATTCACCTGCTTTCACTCATCTGCAGAACTGTGGAAATCTCAGTGACCATCCTTCATTTATTTAGTTTACAGTTATAAAAGCCTTTATTTTTTAGGAAAGGCTTCTGATGAATTTAGAAGATCATCTACTTGCATAACGAGGGTAAAAGTCGAAGAGAAGCAAGTGGAATACATGAGTTTCCAAAACTGAAACAAAAATGGTTCCATATGATACATATGGAACAAAGGGTACATAAAGAACAAGGGGTTCCTTTGCATGTAGCAGTAATGGAACTATTTTTGGTGTGACGTAGAAACACTTTTTAGACAGGCTCTTTAAAGCTAAATTTACAACAGGGGTTACCCCAGCATCATTTTACCAGACAAAAAATGTAAATATACATTCAAATGGCACTTTGGGTGTACACAGTTCTACATAAACTATTACCTTTACTAAGAAGCCCTGAGGAATTGTCCTGCATAGTAGAGAGAAAATGGGACTCGTAACAACCATGCAAGACCTGGAAGACTACAAAAAAACTGTCAGACAGGCATCACTTTCATCTATGAAAGAAGAGTTGAAGCTCCACTCTTGCCTCAGATCTGAAAAAATCCACAAGTGATTCTGTCCTTCCACTGCCGGAAGACAACTCAACAATTTGGGACTAAAAGGATGTGTAGGGTCAAGAACACATTGCTAAGAAAAGGAAATGGACAAAAAAGAAGAACATTTGCAGACCGAACAAAGAAGCTGTTGGTGTTCTTAGAACAATGAAACAGCCACCCCAGAGACCGGACCTTAGCATCACTGAATGTGATTCGGAATTACTTTGATTGTGAGAACCAAGAAATAGCATAAACTTCTATAACAGAGGTGTTTTTAGTTGGAGACACCTTAAACATATGTGTTAACGGAAAATACTTTCTGTTAAAAACATATAAATACATTCTGTTTGATCTTTATTTTCTTTTGAATATATGTTTTCTGCTTTTTCCCGAAAAATGAATAAATAATTTAATTGTTTACATTTGTTGTCCATTGTGAAATTAAATTGGAAAGTGGTGTCTGGCTTATTGTTAGTAATTTCTGCAAACTTTATCTTGAACCTGGTTTGGTTGTTATCACACTTGTAATTTTATACAAGCTGTTTCTTTTTTGGTATTCCTCGATCCGTGTTTTGTCATAGAAGTTTGTGTTATGTGTGGGGATCAAGGAAGATAAGTTTGGGTGGAGCTGAGTGACTTGAAAGTACCATTTTCCCCATGCTATCCTGTTACAATTGCCATTACACAATCATATGAGGGTCAAAAGAGGGCATTTAGCCACTTGTTATGTTTTTCTTTTTCTTTTGGCACATCACAATATGTGGGAGAATACCTGAGGCTGGATCCATTTCACATTCAAGCATGGTTAAGTGGCAGCTCTGTTATTCTCATGTGTCATTTTATGAAGACGGTATGTACTGAAACATTCATGTGGGGAAAAAAGGTTAGACTGAATTCACACAGCAGAGTTCAGAAGCTTTGTTTTCTCTATGCAAGTGTACACAACAATGTCTGAGTGTTAGGTAGCACATTTGTTTTGAGGGGTGTGGGGCGGTCGGGGGTTGCAGTATCATGTTCTTATCTAGGACATGGTGCCAAGGTGAATCTCAGCTTTAGTATCCTGCTTGCCTCAATCAGAATAGTGAGTATCACCTTTAGATGGGACTATCGCATCTCATTCAGCTCTGGGCAGTCTGTGAGGTGGGAAAATCTCCAGTTACCCATAACTGAGCATGATGCCACTGCCATGGTGAAAGTCAATACTGCCCCTATTTTAATGCACAAGGTAGCAAAAGACGACGGCGTCATCAAGTAAACAGCACTGTGAGCAAACAAGTCTAAACTTGCATTGTCATCATCATCGTTTCGCCAATCAGCCATCTAACTGTGTTCTATGAAGGTTCATTCGAGTTTGTATGTGTTATAAGGTGCCTGCTAAAGCAGATGGATCATTCAGGGAAAATGCTTGATAAGGTTTATGGCACTATCTCTCAGCAACAGAGCCTAATGAAATAAATTCAGCCTTCTGTTTGTTACGGGTAAATATTTCTCCCAGCTCAGCAGGCTTTCAAATTGTCATCTGACTTCTGCTCTGGAGAACCAGGCTGATATGTGCTGTAGCCTATATTGGTAGCCTCCAGTAAAATACATGAACACACAAACACACACAGACACACACACACACACACACACACACACACACACATATATACAAAAGTACTGGGACCTGTTTTTTAGGGTTTGGGCT
>JBBPCX010000114.1:35818791-35833519 GCA_037974365.1 Hydrocynus forskahlii | reverse complement strand
ACACACACACACACACACACACACACACACACACATATATACAAAAGTACTGGGACCTGTTTTTTAGGGTTTGGGCTAGGCCCCTTACTTCCAGAGAAGGGCAAACTTAATGCTTCAGTATACCAAGACATTTTGGAAAACACCATGCTTCCAACTATGTGGACCCAGTTTGGGGAAGAACTATTTCTGTTCCAGCATGACTGTGCCCCAGTGCACAAAGCAAGCTCCATAAACACATGGCTGGATGAGTTCGGTGTGGAAGAACTTGACTGGCCCACACAGAGAACTGACCTCAACCCCATCCAACACCTTTGGGATGAACTGGAATGGAGATTGCGAACCAGGCCTTCTCATCCAACCTCAGTGCCTGACCTCATAAATGCTCTACAGAATGAATGAGCACAAATTCTCACAGCAACTCACAGAAAATCTTGTGAAAAGCCCTCCAAGAACAGTGGAGGCTGTTATAGCTGTAAAAGGGGGACCAGCTTCATATTAAAGTCTATGTGTTTGAGTACAATGCCATTGAATTCCCTGTAGATGTGATGGTCAGGCATATACATGTATATGCATTTACATACATGTGTGTTTGTGTTGGCGTGTAAGGGTGGAGCCTTAACGTAGCTGGATTTCTTGATTATCCTGTTTAAGTAATTTTAACATGTTCAGAACCCAGAATATGTTGGCTCAGTGTTGCCTTTAATTGGACTTTAACTCACAAGTACAGTTTGATGTCAGCGCTCCCAGCTTCCTTCGAAGGGGGATTCTGGCAGCAGCTTTCTTCGCAAAATGAGTCAATGCTGTTTAAAGTAAAAATCATGACGTATTTTTCTTCTGTAGAGTGTGGTGGGATAGGGAAGTGAAAGACTGGTTAATAATAATCTTTTACTTTCATGGTTTGGGGTGGGCAACAGTCATTATGCCATTTGTCTTTTAAAAGATTTGATACAGTGAAACATGCTTGTTGCTAGGCACGTGAAGTATCAAGGTTCAGGTTACACATTTAAAGCAGTTGTTAGAGGGCCAGCAGCTACCAGCAATATTAGGTATTAATGGAGTACATGGTAACTGGATTACGTAATCTGATTACAAACTTCCATGATCCATTATTGATTTCTATTATTTTTCCTGTCCCCCTGGTGCACAGGGTATTAATCAAAAATCAGAAGACACTTTAGAGGTGAGCAAAAGAGATAATCTGCCAATTTTAATGGGTTTTTACAGTCCATACATGAAAATTCAAAAGGAGGGAGATCCCTATTGGTAGTAATGATGTGAATATAGAAGGTCATTAAAAAGGTCATTGTAAGTACTCAATCCAACATTTTGTGTAAATCCTTTTATGTAACATTTTTTGTCATTTCAGTTTAAAAAATTGTTCGCCCCCCCACCCTTTTTTTTCTCACAGTTGCTCACTTACACAAAGTGATTTAAAGAGACCCCATATACTATATTTCTGGGGGATTTTTTTTTTTCATTTTGAAATCCAAAAACAATCTGACTTCATTTTTACACCCTCACAACCTCTCTTTATCCCATTAAAAGAAACAGCTTGTTTCATTGTTTTATTTATTTCTCACATAAACAGTTACACAACTACAACACGTACCGAAATGTGCAAGGGACTGTGTAATAAAATGAACAAATATATTATGAATACATTAAAAAAAAGACTAAAACTAAGGTAATAAAATAAATGGAAAAAATATCGTCCAAATAAACATCACAGTTACAAACAAGCTGTGAACAGTGCGCAAATGCAATTGAATGTAATTGTAAAGTGCAGTGTGCTGGTTTGCTGGTTGATGTAAATAGACTTAAGTGACAGACGGCAGGTGAGATATAGTTCGCGTTGTGTTACAATAAGCAGTTAAAAGTTGTGTGTCGAGTGCTGGTTAGGAGTCTTAAGGCCTGAGGATAGAAGATCCTCTTGAGCCCCTCTGTTTTGGCCATAAAATTTCGAAAGGCTTTGCCTGATTTCAGCAGGTCAAAAAGACAGTTTCAGGAGTGAAACGGATATTTACCTCTGGGTGGATATGGGATCGGGTGGGTGGGTATATAGGGACATTTGTTAACTTGTTTTCATTATGTTCTTGTTTAATGATAATGTATAAAAGACAAAATAAAATAATGGTTCACAAAAGGATCACTGGAGAAACCCAAAACCTCCTCAGCTGTCTCAGACAGTACAGACACTGGTTTGTCCTTTTAGACTGGGCTTAAATATGTTCAGTCCATGTCAGATCCTTGGAGATGTGAATACCCAGGTATTTGAAGCTGCTCACCATCTCCATTGCAGTTCTGTAGATGTTAAGGAGGGTGTAGGCCACTGCTGTCTCCAACTGAAGTCCACCAGCTCCTTGGAGGAGGCATATGTAAATGATATCACACAAACAGTTAAAAGTACTTGGCTTTATGTGGTGCTAAATGTTCATAGTTTAACTTTATGATTGTGGGAGTGAATGGAACTTTAAATTGTTTGTATATTACATTGCTCGTTAAAAAAGTGTGTTTTAAAATTAATTTTTCACAATAAGTGCCCATTGACTTTAAACATAGATCATTATGGAGACGTCTTAAGGATCGGTGTCCGGCACAGTTTCGCGATTTCAATGCTCAAAAACACCTGATACAAATCCTCTTGTTAATTGTCAGGTTTAGTGCTGGACATAGGCCCTCCAGGATCGAAGCTTTAGTGGTACTAGGTACCACCTAGTGGTGCACGGATGTAACTGCAAATCAAAGTTTCCTATGGAAAAAAATAACGTAAACAGATGCATGAGTAAATGGTGGGTACACATTTTATTAAAGGGTCAGGTATTTAGTGTAAGCTGAACTTGTACGATATTTTTTTTAAAAGTTCTGCCTGTATGTGTCAGAATCAGAATCAGAAAAACATTATTGATCCCGGAGGAAATTGCTTGTTTCGACTACACACCGAGACAAGAACAATATCAAATATAAAGTCTAAGTAACTCCAATAAAAGTTCTGCAGAAAAAATCCTCAATATGTAATGCACTATGCTATCTACACAGTATAAATTGTATAAATACTGAAGATAAATATCTTGCAGTTAAATGAATTAACAGTAACACAGATGGTGGTGTATATTACATGCTATAGAAATCAGTATTAGATAAGTAATTTTTGATATAAGAGGTGATATTTCATATGGTAAGACTTGCACATAATTAAAAAAATACGAAAAGCTGCACACGATTTTGCACAACAGTAAGACTAATGCACATTTAATCAAATAATGTAAATCATGACAATTGAGGATAAAGATCAATATATGTGTGTCTCATGAATATTATTGTCATTCTCTGCAGTATAAAATGCTTTTTGTACTGTTTGTTGTCAGTCTGAGTGGAGCCGGTCTGATTTTTTTTTTTTTACAGTCTCCACTAGATGGCAGGAGAGGCCTCATTTTTTCCTTTTTCACCTGTGGCCAGCTGT
This sequence comes from Hydrocynus forskahlii, assembly GCA_037974365.1. Taxonomy (NCBI): domain Eukaryota; kingdom Metazoa; phylum Chordata; class Actinopteri; order Characiformes; family Alestidae; genus Hydrocynus; species Hydrocynus forskahlii. The sequence continues at coordinate 35,830,059 of JBBPCX010000114.1, read as the reverse complement.
GCTCGAGTGCGTGGACGTCTCTAAAGTGAGTGCATCAAAATGGTGTGTTGTTTTTGTTGCTGCACTTGTTCTTAGTCCTTATCCACTTTTCCTTGAGCTGGTTGTGATGAAAGTGTTGTGTTTTGACTTAACTGTCAATAACAAGGTTTTGATATCTTTATATTGTTATCACTTCGCATGAAGAAGAACTTCTACATCACGGAAACACGGACATACTTTTTAAACATCGTGCAGTTTACCATTAAGTAAGATTAGCCTGTACAATTAAGAGACTGGAAATTCTCGACCCTTTCCAGAACCACAAGAACCAGTATGCAGCAAATGTACACAGAGAAACACACATACTCGCTATCTCTCTTGCATAATATCCCTTTATGCAAAAAATAAGTCATATAAACAGAGAAATGTGAGATCTTTCAAACATTTTCCAGGCCATTAAGTAAACATTTTACAAGTCATTGGATGAATCCCTCTTTCGCCCAGGTTTTAAATGTCTTTATCCTGTACAAATACACACAAAATCCTCTTCATCACCTCCTTTTCCTCACTCTCTCCCTCTTTTCTTCCTCCTCATCTCTCTGGTTTTCTCTTCCCTCCCAGCTGTCTGTCTTTTTTTCCCCTTCTTCCTCTTGTTCTCCGCTCCCTCCCTCCTCACCTCATGTCCCTGGTGAAATATGGGCCAGGAAGATGAGTGAAAGCTTGGCTGGAGAGAAACACATGGGCTAAATGCAGAGTGTGGAAGGCCAGCAGGTAATAACAGGAGCCTTCTTGGAGCAGGCCCCGGATTTCAGCAGCGTTTTATTTTCTGCTGCTGAACAGTCGGAGAGGACGGCGGAGGGTTGGAAAGTGTAGAATAACACCCGCTTGGCCATGTGTCTGCAGCAGATGACAGATTCTGTATTTCTTCCCGCCTGTTTGCTGCGGTGTGGAACATTCCTCTATTCTAAATATGATTTCAGAAAGAGTTTGTTCTGTGAAAGCCATTGTGGAGAGGAGCCGCTCACCGGGCCATCAGAACAAAGCCCCTGTTGGGCTCCGGCTAAAATCGGTGCTACTTCTCCAAGCAGTGGAGCTGTCCTTGACAAACGTCAGCTCAGTGATGAATTAAATTATCATTCTGATTGACTTTCTCAAGGGTGGATGCATCAATTGCTGTCAGTGGTCATTTTTTGTTTGTTTGTTTGTTTGTTTTTCTGGTTTGTTTGTCGTCACAGGTGCAGCTTCTCCATAAAACTGTTGTGTTTGTGTTTAGTTTATGACCACTGTTCGTCTACTATGTGGCTGAAAATTGCGTTAGGGTGTTTTTTGCTGAACTATTAAACAGCATTTTCTTATCTACAAAATGTAAGTAGAAAAACTGTTTTTAGAGTGTTTTAAGTGATCTTTTAACAGTTGTTGAGGTTGCTCAGTTTCTCACTGATCATAAATTTAAACTTTGTAACAATAAATGCACTTTTTTTGTGTCTCGGTACATCAGTCATTTTCAGAATCAGAAGCACGTAAAGTAACATTTTGTTCAGTATGTATCAGTGATGTCTAAAAAGCTACAAAAGAAATAACAACACAAAACAACAACAACTTCATTATCAACAACAACAACAACAATAATATCAATAACAATAATAATAAGTACACCCCCAAATACTCGTCTACTTATATAATGAGAAGCCTGCTATAATGAGTAGCCTACTTGGTTTCATTTTACCTAGATTTGAAAAAATCTACACATTATCCTGTGATCCTATGAAAATGACAGTATCTATGACTCTCAGTGTGCAATTTTAGTTTCACTGATGTAAGTAAAAAGCTGGCATGGTTGTCCAACGAGAATTTGGTCGTTCTCCCTAATGTGAGGACAGATTCTGCTCCCCCCAGCACCCCCTCCCCAGGCCCGGGCCGGAGCGTCAGCACCCCACCGGGTCCTAGCCTGTTTATCTCTTCCGAAGCAGCCGTGATTAATGAGGCCCTGAACACATCCTCTTTCCCCCGAACCAGCTGAGTAAACAGCCTGCGTTATTCCAGCTCATCTAGCTTTGGGAGCTCAGCTACAGGTAGCCAAAAAACCCCAGCGTGCCCTGGACACCTCCCCCCAAAACCTCCCCTCACTCTCTCCTGGGAAAGCCCTCTCACGCACAGGGCAACGGCAGAGGGCGACAGGGGGGTCGAGGAGAGAGAGGATTCCACCTCCACACACTGCAGTAGTCATTCTAAACTGGATCACAGTACTTCTCGTGTTTATATCTATGTCAAATTATTCATTGCGTTTTTACGTTTAGTTTCCGCCATTTTTATATTTAGTTATTACCTTTTCACTATTAAGCTTCGCAGTTTCTCAGCTCTTTTCAGGGCCCTTTTTGCAATGTTCTACAAGTTGAACTTCCTTAACAGATCTATTTTTCAAACTGTAAATGTTATTCCCTTTTTTATTTTTCATGAATGTATGCTTTGTCTGAAAGTTAGCTGTATTATTTGTTTTTCTACACAGCTTTACGAGAGCAGTGGGATCATTTTCAGTGTTCTTATACAGGCCCACCATCGATGCCTGCATTTGTATGGACTGAGGAAAGCCAGTGGTGATTAGATTTGCTCAAATGTATTTTTTTCTCATTTTCTTCCTTTTTCACCTGTGCATGGGCATCACTAAAGTGAAGGCATCAAAACGGTGTGTTGTTATTGTTGTTGCATTTGTTGTTAGTCCTTATCCACTTTTTCTTGAGCTGGTTGTGATGAAAGTGTTGGTTTTGACTTAACTGTCAATAACAAGGTTTTGATGTCTTTATATTGTCATCAGTTTGGATGAAGAAGAACTTCTACATCACAGACACACGGACATACTGAGGAAAGCCAGTGGTGATTAGATTTGTTAAAATGTAGGTGATACATGCTCCACCTTTTCCCAGGGCCAGTGGGCTGATAGTTATGGGTCTGTTTCTCCGTAATTGCACGGAAATGGAGAGTAGCTGTTTGGTGTCTGTTTGTTTAGGGAGGACGAAGGTGTCAGAAGTTTATTTCTCCTACAAAGCTCTGGTGTCAAAAGCTGTACACTTCACTTAGCAGGGGGCTTTCCACAGCGCCACTATTAGCCTTACGATGGCCATTCCCCCTCTCCTGTCCTCAGGTAACATGTCAAGGTTTTATGTTCAGCCAGTTCCCCCTCGTTTGGACCATTTGTCCGTGGACATTTCCTCCTTCATTTGTTTGTTTTTCTGCTTTTGGTGTCTGACCTCACACCTCTTGAACTTAAGCTGATCACCAAGTTTGACTTAGTTTGACTTTAGATCCAAATGGGAGACAACTTGCAAAGCCATTCTCCAGCCCATTCCCATCACGGTCAATTGCGCTCATCAGTCAGTCTCAGCAGACACGGCTCACTATTCAGTACAAACATGTGCTACAGCAAGAATATGGCACCTCTCTAGTTGAAGACATGTTGGGATTCTAAGTTTTAAGTTTCAAGGGAAAGTAAGCTTATAGTTCACAATGCATTTTTTGTAGAATACTTTTTGAATACTTATCCACAGTATTTGCAACAAGAAGCTTGCAATCTTCAAAGGAAACAATACTTGTTTATAACATTACATTCAACGGACAGACACTTTTAGCCAAAGTGACTTACAACGCGAGGAAACACTCAAGTTTCAGGACAGTGTGAGAACCAGAGGAGAGTTCTAAGTGCTAAAAACATCTCTCTGAACAGATGCGTCTTCAGGAGGTTTTTGAAGCTAGAGAGGGATTCTGCTGCTCTGGTTGCCTTTTGCGGCTCATTCCACAAGCAGGGAACCACAAAAAAGAAGAGTCTGAACTGGTTTTGCCTTGTTTGTAGGGATTGCAAAGCCAGACGATGTTCCTTGGAGGAGCGGAGGGCGTGAGTAGGAACATAAGCCTGAATGCTAGGATTAAGGTAGCTGGGTGCAAACCCAGATGTCGCTCTGTAGGAGTTAGTGACTTAAACTTAATTTGAGCACTCCTGGGTAGTCAGTTGATGAATTAGTTCAGTATATACCAATTAGCAAGCACATTAAAAGTTCCTGCTAAAAAATGAGTAGACTGATAAATCAGTGCTGGATCCTCTCAGTAGTAGACACATTCACTAATATCAAGGCAAGCATTAATGTACTGGACTTTTTGTGGCATTATGTAACTTGCATCTTATTCCTGATAATTACATAGCGAGTTTTATATGAATTTTACAAAGCTGCTTGTTGTAGGCGGGGGTCAGTATGCATAGCAGGCTTTCTAGGTTAGCTAGATAATTTTCCATGCCTATTATTCAGTTGTTCATCTTATTATTCAGTAGTGTTTATTCAGCATTTGGTAGCCAAAAATTAATATGGAAGTTTTGTAGTTGTGAGACTGAGGGATTACAGTGAAATGCAGTTTTAAAGGGTTAACAAAGCTTTAATTTAGTTGCTATTTTTCTTAAGAGAAATGCAAGTCACATTCCCATCTCTGTCAGACTTTTTGAGTGGGTGAACTTGTTTAGGTTGTTCTCTTTTCCATCCAGAGTGTTCTGCATTCTGCTGGCGCTGGCAGGGCTGGGGAGGTCTGAGAAAGAGGTTGGAACTGAGCGTTGTGCTGGTTCTGTGTGGCTGGACAGGCCTCTGGATGGAAGTGTGTGCTGAAGGATAGGGAGTGGGCTGAAAGGCAGGATAATTACTGGTGACAGGGACTGTAGACATTGGGAGACCTGACTAAGATACCCCTCCTTTCCTCTCCCCATAACCAGATTGGAACCACTGGGACTAGAAATGGTATAAGAAACATGTGTAGTCTGGTGATCCATGCCATGCTCCTTGCTTTGAAATGGGGCAGGAGACACTGTCTGTCAAAGGTTTAGCTTTTCAAAACATTCTCAGATTATTATAGATTATTTTTAAGCATCTGCATGTGTATTCAAAGGTAGGCTCACAATCTGTAGGGTACATGCAAAGTTATGTATGAAGTAAACACAGGATGACTGGATGACATAGGCTACACCTACATTGCACCATGCACCATTTGCATTTAAAAGGGACAAGTGTAACTGTGCTATGTCTTGATTGGATGATGATTCAGTCTCCTCAAATGATAGAATGTTAATAGCATGTGTTAGCAGGACTTTATGGTCCTGTTTTATGTGGTATTCTTTGATAAAATGTAATCTTTAATTAGTTAAATTAGGTTAGTTAAAGGTTTTTATACTATCTCATTAGGTTTTATATACTATCATTGCAAATCAGCAAAGAAAGTATAAAAGTATTCCTTTTTTGAAAACATTTTTAAAAAGTCCCCAAACACAAAGTGTTTAGTGTCTAGTATTTCCCAACAAATTTACAATAAAAACCACATGACGTTTAAAAGAGACACCATCTCTGCTTGTTATTAAATTATTTTAAAAGTGGCACATGGTGTATACAACAAGGTTCAAAGAGGTAATGGAGAGTATTAGGACTCCAGTAGTACAGTTAAACAAAGCAAAATGCCTGATTTAGCCCACAAACTGAAGTTATGCATTGCAGCAATGTTTGAGGTCGTTCAAGGAAACCATCTAGAATGTGGTGGTGGGTCTTGACAATAGAAGAGAATACTTCTGTTGATTGATTATGAGATCGTGTGCTTCTGGATTTGAAAGCCTCTAGGAAAAAAAAATAAATTATGGAATTACTTTTTCGATTTGAGTTGTTGTTTTGGTGTTGTTTTAGGGCCCATAATATATGTGAAGCCCATATTGATTCATATAGTAACTGGTGTGATGCTTTTGTCATTGTTGTAACAAAAGCATCACACGATATTCTTATTGTCCTGCGCCGTGCATCTGAGGGGTGGAGGTGGACAGGCCGTGGCCTGCGTGTCGCCGGTGTGTATTCTCCCGAGGCAGCGGGTTGATCTGTGGAAAAGTGCTTGACGCTCTTCCTCACAGTGAGCAAAGTGGAGCAGAGGAGCCAGTCCAGGAGAACACAAACAGAGGTGCTGCGTGAGCCACAAATCCCCGCTTCCTCTGAAACTTCCAGCCCGCTTTTTTCCTGTCCAAATTCCACAGCCATTAAACTTTCCTGGCAGCTGTTCAGAAAACAGCGGCAAAAAACCTCACCCAGACCCCCCCCCTCCTCCTCCTCCTCCTCCTCCTCCTCCTCCTCCCTTCCCCAGCCCCCTCCACCCCCACAGCACACCAGCACTCGGGCTATCAGAGATCTGCCGCCTGACTCCTTAAATAAAGATCTGACTTCATAGTTGTTTTTGCTGCAGATCGGGTTTCCTCCAAAGTGTCTACTGGTTTTCACAAAGGGTCGCAATGAGGTGTGGGTGAACGTGGGGCTCCCTTTTCCATGTGTTTAGTCTCAGACATGTCTGACTGCATGCCCTAAGAGAACAGAGATGATATAAAACATGGCCAGGTTAGTGCCAAGTAAATACTCAGCATTATGATTTCAGCACTGTTCTTCCAGAGGCCCTTTGGTTCAGTGACTGCTCTTAAAACAGCAGCTCAATTCTTTCATGTACACCATCAAAATCAGAAAACAGGTTTTTTTTTTTTTGTTTGTTCTTTTACCAGTATAGTATGTGACATGCGCATTTATGGGATTTTTCTTGGTTTGAAACAAAAGAAACAAAGAATGCAGTACATACCCGATGTCTCACATTTAGGAGGATAAAAACATGTGGTTTACAAAGTGAAGATGCAGAAAAATGTCAGTGCTTGTCTGCTTAGTGTGGTACAATACATTTGGACATGTGATATAAGACTGGGTGATGTCACGTCATATATTCCATATTCCAAGAACATTATATATGTAGGAAATGATCAGTGATACACGTATCTTGTAAGTATTATTATAGAGTGATACACATGATTGCACATTGCAGGGTTCTTCCTTGTGAGTTAATAATGAACAGGAACAATATTAAGAGGTGGTTTGTTCATCAGTTCACCAGTTTACAATATCAGCATCATCATTAACATGAGAGCTACAAGGACAATAAATGTACACTGTAAATAAATAGTAAGTACAACACATCCTCTGGAAATGCTTACTCAAATAATATTACATAAAACATTTCTATGACTGAAGGCGAGTCTCTCAACTTGGCAAACCATGATTTTGCAACCAAATCTGATGATACTACCTTTGCAGTTACTTCATATATTTAGCTTACAATAAGAGCGAGAAGATGCAAGATAAACTCCACACATTAGAAACATACTGCTCTGACTGCTTTTACAAAAAAGAGTTTGTATTTATTTCACTTTTTCAGTCTGTCACTTTTTGCCTATAAATTTACTCTTGAAATACAGAACCTTACACCCACTCTGCAAATTTCACCAACAAGTGGGGAAAAACCACCAAGAAAACCAAAGTTTTCCACAATAAACCTCATGTGCTGTGACCTATTAAGTGTTACCTGATATGGAAGATAAGAGAGAAGCCAGTCACCTGAAAAAAAAGATGCAGGAATACCCAAAAGCAGAAAGACACAGAACTGAGCAACACTAAACTGTACCATAAGCAATAAACTGTACCATACAAAGCTTTTCAGCTGAAAAAGACATGCTTAAATTTGCACACTTTTGAAACAACATACTCTGGTTAAACTAAAAAAATTGAGCTAAACAAAAAAAGTATAGAGGTGGGAGCATCATTGTGTGGTGCTGCCTCTTTGAACTGGTACAGAGGCATTACACATCATCAAAAGAAACAAGAATATAGCAATATACTGAGAGATACTAGAGAAGAATTTAACTGCATGAAAAGGGAAAAATACTGACATGTCATCAAGACAGGCGAAAAACGGCAAAAGACTCAACAATCGCCTGACTTGGATCCTATTGCTCTTAACTTACAGAGGATTTTGCAGTTGCAACTCCTTCAGATGGACAATCACAATCTTGCAAAATTGAAGAAGTTTGCCAAGAAAATGGGGAAAATATTTAACCACAATGCTGCAAAACGGCAAACTTCTTACCATAGACATGTCAAATCTGTAACTGCCAGTATTTACTTAAGTAACAGCAAGGTGCTAATGTTATTAATATGTGACATTTTTATGTGCATATATATATTATTCTAAGTACAAACAGACATTATCTGTGTAAATATGATGTGAAAATATGCAATGGAGACACATTAAATAACAAAAACAAAAGTTTCTGATTACTTGGATCCCCTTAATATATTTAAGCTTGTATCAATAAACTTATCGAACTCCTGCTTCCTGAGTACGCTATGCAAAAAGAATGTCTTCGAAACCTAATAGTTCATTTTGATTGGTCTTTTTTGTTCTGTTTTCCTCACTATAAAATTACACCAGAGGGACTCATACAGTATTGTAAATGTTATCCAGACAGACTTTCCACAAATAAACTTCCAATTAATTTGTTTTTATAGATGTTAAACCTTTCTTTTTGAAAACAGTCTGAAGCACCCAGTAGCTGATAAACATCACAGCTAACCGTAATGTCCTAGATTCTTTTAGAATGCATTAACGAAATACATAAAGTGAGGCAGAACTCACTCAAATGTAAATTATCGACGTTTTTAATGTTCTTTAAGTATTTGGTTTCTTAGATGCCATTGTCAAATTCATAAAATGATGACTAGTTAAGCTGTGTTTCATCAGTAAGTTCTGGTTCAAAATTTCATTCATTCAGCTATGGTGGCTCTTGTTTCAGTCTCGTACCTGGCCTCATCCTTTTTACTCTCCAAAAGCCCAGGAGACTTGGTGGTCAGGCCAGCTGCTGTGAGCTGTAAAAAAGCAGGGAGAGAGTGACGGAGAGGAGAAAGAGTGGACTGTGTGACTTTAGGGTCAGACCTCTATTGCTAAATGAGAACAATCTGGTACTGCCTGTGAGCTGCAGCTCAAACCGAAAGATGTAGAATGAAAGTGCGACAAAGGAGAGACAACAAGTCGTGTTGTGAAAAAGAGGAAAGAAAGAGAGACGGAGAGAGAAATCGGTTCTGACACCTGTGGTGGAAGCCCAGCGTGCATTGGTCCTGGATCAGCAGGCCCCGGCGTTCTGGAGAGAGATGTGAGCTGCTGCTGGGATCTGGTGGGCCGTGCTGCAATAACTCAGGGCCCAACTTGGAGAAAGCTGATAGCCTGGCAGGCGTTGGTTTACAGCCAGATGCCCTGACAGCAGCCCACCTGGATGCAGCTTAGACTTTATCCTCAAACACTGGCAAACATTATCAGAGTAGCTGTAAGGGTTGATTTCCTCTCTTCACTTACATGCACAGAGGAGAGTGTGCACACTATATCTTTTTTTCCCATCTATTGCAATACTGACCATTGTATACCGCACAACTTTGAGTTTGCATATACAAATGAACGTCTAACTAGTCCCAAAGTTGTTTGCAGTTTCTTGAGTAGCATTTTGTATGTGATTTGTTATATAAAGCCATTGATCAAAGTACAAACAATGTAAGAGTGCCCTTTAAGGACAATCTGGTACTTAGAGTCCAATTTTGTATCTTAAAAAAGCTTTTCCTTGAGGAGAAAGGCATATTTGTACCTTATCATAACCTAATGTTTCAAAATATGATAAAAAGCCTGGAGTCTATATGGAGTCAATGCAACTGCAACAGAATATAGAACACCACATATATGTATTTGGCAGAGGTCCTTATTCAGAACAACTTAATATCAAATCATGTTACAGATGTAGGGGAATGTTTCTTTAGGAGTCTTGCCCAAGGACGTTTGCTTGGTTTGCTTGGCTGGATTGGAAAGTAAACGCTAGTCTGCTATGTGGAAGAGAACACATATGGGGTAGAATACATAACTAAAGGTACCACAAGTGTACCACCCCTGTGACATAAGGGGTACCACCACAGTTTAGTACCTTCTTTTTTGAGAGTGTATGATGTTAGTGCATCTATTGAGATTCCCACTATTTGGCTGACGCTCTTATCAAGAGTGACTTGGCTACAGGGACAGTCCCCCTGAAGCCACTGAGGGTTAAGTGTCTTGCTCAAGGACACAATGGTAGAAAGTGGGGGTTTGAACCTGCAACTTTTTGACTAGTGGGTTCAAAGGCAAGAGTTTGACCTACTGGGCCACTACCACCCAAAGGCAGCGTTCAATCATACAACTTAAGGGATTCAAAATTGCATTTTAGTGTATTTTTAGTGTTTGTAAGTCATGTCAAAATCAGCTATAGAGTCACGATATGATCTTTTGTGCATTATCATGCAGCCCTGACAGAGAGGGTGGCTGGTGACAGTGGCAGGTGAGAGAAGCACTGATAGGAGGAGACTAAAGTGTTCAAAGTTACTGTCTTTTTTTTTGGAGTAGCTTCAAATTCATGAATCAAAGGCATTTTTTTTTTTTTTATCAAAGGCGAGTGTAGTGTGGGATTAAGAGTGTAAGGCAAGCAGAACTTCACACAGCTGCTAAAAGTTCCGATACCATAATCAGTCTGTCTGGCCATTGATGTCTGCTGATGTGAATGTGCTAACCAGCATGTTCGCTAAACAGCTGGAGACTTACACACATTGCGCAAATGCATCGCTTCTCTTTCTTGGATTTATGATTTAGATAGGCTTAAGGTTAAGGGGAGACAGAGAATTAGAAGTGTCTGGTCAGAGTTTATTAGAATTCCATACATATTCACAGAGAGTGTATGAACATTGTATCAATAAACAGCTGCTTGTTAGAAAAGACAGGACTGCTTTAATGGAATGCATTAAGCCTGGTCTAGGAATAAAGGAGGCCCCAAATAGCCCTGAATGTGTACACCATTTCTTCATGAATAAACTAGATTACACAAAGTAAATAACAAAGGTTGCAAAAGAAGGACTCTGCAAAAGTCAAAGACAAACATTTAATTTAATTTATTTCCGGTACAATTCATGGATTGAAAATGATGAGCTCAGAAAATTATTTGAAGAAAAGGACTGGTAGGCCACCAAAACTGTCACCACCAGATAAACAACATTTAAAGCCTTCATCTTTGAGAGATAGTAAACAACAAGCTCCATTTCTGCTTCAAATCTGAAAAAAATCCACAGGCATTTCTGTCCATTCTTTCATTAAGAGAAGACAACTAATACTGTGGGTCTGAAAGGATGTTTAAACGGTCAGAAGAAACAGAAGACAGGTAGAAGACACTTTCCTCTAGAGCACTGAAACCGGACATTTGATACGTAGAGTATGGCTTTATGGACTGCCGAGTATAAATGTGTAATTAGGATTGCTTGGAAAGTGAGAAGCAAAATTGTAACTAATTTCTAAAACTGTGTATATTTGTCATAGAAAAGGAAGCTATAATAAAGGCAAAGGATCGACAAACTA
>JBBPCX010000114.1:35788809-35799446 GCA_037974365.1 Hydrocynus forskahlii | reverse complement strand
AGAGAGAGAGAGAGAGAGCGCTCATAATCTCATCTGTTCTGATGTGCAGTTGGGGATTTGTGCTCAGCAATCAATGAACTTGTGATTTAACTGTTTTGATAGCTAAACTCAGAGGAGCACAAATCTGTGACCCTTGTGCATCCCTCTCAGCATTCCCTATGGAAGCACAGGAGTGTAGACCATCTGTTCCCACACTATTTTTAAGTGTATGCCTTTTTCTCAATCTGTCTGCCACTCATTTGAGAGCAAGGCGCGGCATTCGGCCAAGAAATGTGGGATGTATCGGAAAAAAGTGGATACAGAGTTGCAGAGGGATTTAGAAAGGAACCCAGAGCAGTTTTGGGATCTAGTATGGCTGGTGTGTATCTGTATTTGTGTGTGTGTGTGTGTGTGTGTGTGTGTGCGCATGTGTGGACCTGGGAAAGCCATCTAGGGCAAGATTTTGTCCATGTAAAAAAACAAAAGACCTTCCAAACTGAAGCTTAAAAAGCAATGAGGAGGCTTTAGCAGCTTTCTTGATTTCCCACACATTTCACCCTGATTTGTTCAGCTCATTTTTAGAGATCGATGGAGAATGTATGGCAAAACATTTCCTCATAGAGAGACAGTCATACCCTACACTCACATGGAAATCACCGGGATTTTTTCACCTATTATAAGGACTTAATTCATTTGGCTGTTATTGACATCCTCCATTTGAAAATAAGAAGTGATTGATATCAAAACCGACCAACCAGAAAGTGCGAACTGTGTATCTGAGAAAGGGAGTTTCTGGCAAATTCACAAGCTAATATTCGAATAAATGCCAACAAACATGAAAGCCTCAAATAATATCAAGATTTTTGTTCCTAGAAAGTACTTGAAGTTTTGTGAACTTGTTAGAAGATCACGCCTTTCCATGGATTTGTGAAACTCCATCAACAGCTAATTTAATCCAATGAAGTGTTGATTGGGCTGAACCAGGTATTTGAAGTATAACTAATTTATTTACTAAAGTGATACTGGGTTTTAAGGAGGAGGGGTCTGGGAATAATGAAGCATATACATAGACATACATAAAATCACTGTGTGCTGTATTATCATTTTTGTGTGCAGTCTAATATTAGATCTGAAAAACATATATACTGCTTAGCTAAACAGGTTGTAATTTTCTAAAATGTCTAAGACTTTTGCCCAGTAGCAAGCACATTGATAAATCTTCATCAAGTGCACCAGACTGCTGGCACAGAATATGTGCAAGTAAAAGGAAAGTCCGAGGAGGCTCCTCAGAGCCTGGTGTATAGAGGGTGAAGACGTTGTTGTGTTGTACCTGTCTCTCAGTGAGGTCCAGGTTGACAGCGATCTCATAGCGACGCAGGCGGGTCAGGTAGTTGTGATGTGTAAACTCTGCCTCCAGCTCCCTCAGCTGCTCTTTAGTGAAGGCTGTCCGCTCCTTCCTGGCCTTGCAGTTGGAGTCGGCCTTAAAGCCAGACTCCTGGATATCTGAGAGAGACAGACACGGAGAGACGAGATTTAGCTTCTACACTTCAGAAGAGGCCTACTGATCACTCTTCTAACTATATAATAGTTTCAGAGTCAGAATCGGAAAACTTTATTGATCCCAGAGAAAAACTGCTTCATCAGAGTTAATTAATAACACACTAATACTGAATAATACACATCTGTATTACTGATTAATAAGCCTGCAGTGAATCCCCTTACTCCTTACACACTCACACTTCACTGTCTGGAATAACTACATAACATTCGTTTTATAGTACTTCCTAAATAATTTGTTAAAATTCCTGAAAAACAAGGCTTGTGGTATCTGAAGAGCAGGACTCAAGTGGTTATGAGAATCAGTCGATTGGTTGTTCAGTGATATTTTTAAATGAAGCCAGTTATATCTTTGTGAATTCTAAATCTTATATACGCTGAATTTCAATGAACACCCTCAATATTTAATCCGCAAACATCAAATTGTATATTAACTCCTTGCAAAAAAAGTATTCAAACAGAGCCTCATGGCTGGACTGTGTATTGTGAGTGTCACATTCACAAATCCTCCCAGGTATACTGGCAGCTGAGACCCACACAGGCCACACACTTCCACAAGCTGCAGGAAGATCAGAGAGCGCTTGGGAAGGAGTTATAGTGTGTCGGGGTATAAGGGGGGCACCCCAAACAGGCCACAGAGGAGTCGCATTAGGAAGGAATGCACCGGAACATTGTTAAATGTGCTATCAAAAGAACAAAGGCTTGGATGGGTAGAGCGAAAGGGTGTGAGCGTATGTGTGTGTGTCTGTGGGAAGTCTTCGCGCCCCTTGCCCCCTTTGACACTGTAATTTAGTCCAACCTGACATCCCACACCTGAGCAGAAACAGAAAATCCAGTTTGCTGCAGCGGGGCGACGCAGAGGCTCGGTCTTTTGTCGAGCTGTCCATAAAATACTTAACACAATATGTAAGGACACGGCAGGTTTAACTTTTTCCATTACAAATGAGGAGTATCAGCATGGATTGTTTTTGCCATTCTGCACCTTATGAACTCAATTAACTTCTGAATCATATATCAGCATCGGTAGCACCACCAAGAAGTGACGCAATACCTACAAAATGTCTATAATTTGTCAAAGTGAGAATTTGTCTTTGGCATTTGCCAGATCTGCAAGGCCAGACTGTGAAATGGACTGCAGTCACGGGGCCAGATGTGAGTGGGGAGAGACAGTTTGCAAGCAGCAGACAAAAAGACTTTCTTGCACACGGCAATCTGTGGCCTGTGCTGGGTTATGCAAGTGCCTTATTCTCATCATTAAAATCTCCTGCATTTACATACACTACAGTGAAAGGCATGGCAGCAGGTTGGGGTGAAACACCTGGCATGTGTGTGTGGGTGCGCACATGTGTGTGTGTGTGTGTGTGTGTCCACCAAACAGTCTCCAATAAATTTCCCCAGCAAAAGCCCATAAACTTTTAGGGAGCTGCTCCTAACCTCAGCAGGGTGCCTGGAGGACAAACAGCATTTGGTGTGTTATGTAGGGGTGCTAAAGTTGTTGGTCCAAATGAAGTCAAAACAAGTCTGCAATAGGTCTCGTTTATTGTCATTTGAGGCTTACGAAACAAAATAACATGAGTCAATTCGTTTTGCAGAATGTCTTTAAAAGCAGCTTTCATGCCTTCTAAAGTATAAAAAGCAGCTTTCAAAAGTATATTGCCTACATTTTTATGTTAACATTGAATTAAAGCTTGACACAGCTAAGAAAATACTTATATGAATGATTTAGAATTATGTATGTGAGGAAATACTGAATGATCTATGAACATTGTCAAGCCTCTCTGCTGCACTCAGCTGTCCCATTCACTCTATGCTCATTTATTTTATTCTTCAGTTTATTTGAATGTAGCTGTTTGATGTATTTAATGAAGCTTTTCTACATTGAATTAATTTAACTGCTTTTTACTCGTATTTACGTAAAGCACCTAGATTTGCCCTTCTGTATGGAATGTGCGCTCTAAATAAACATCCCCCCTTTTAGTGCCAAACCTGCAATCACCTGATTTCCAATCTGCCCTAAGATTAGACTTTGTCATGTCAGATGAGGATGAGCTCATTGCTTTTGACAGAGAATTCGTTTTTGGCAGCGAGCATCCTATCTGTTAACAATTATGTACAATCAGCAAGTGTCTTGTTGTCACATGCAGTGAAACCCCAGTGAAAACATAAACAGAGCTGGGAACAATTATCTTGTCAGCGCCTACCACTTTACACACCGTCTCGTGCAAATTTTCTTATTTTTCTTTTTCTCTTTCGATATTTTGCCGAATATGCCATAGAACAAAATGCATTATGTATGCGGCATATTTCACTTTCAGCTGTGAATAAATTTCAGAATGGCGTACTTTCTTCCAGCCATTGCGAGAGTGTGTTCACTGTGGATCCCGTTACCTCTTAACGACAGGAAAATGTCAGTGGGTAAGAATGCAGAAGTTATATCACAGACGTGGTCTGGCATGTTTCTACCGCAAGCGAGCAGAGGTTACGTTAAGGTAACTCCATATTAAGTCACGAGGCCTGGGTGCACTGGTGAGGCAGAAGGCCTCATGGTGGAGTCCGTCTAATCACTTCTTCAAGCCAATCACAATTGTCTGAGGGTGAAAGAGAGAGGGCGAGCGAATATTATCTTGCCTTTTTGGCCAATGAATTACAAAACCACTCAAACGCTATTTGGGATATATATTTATCTTTGAGAAAGTTTCCTTTATTCCAGAAATTCTGGCCTGTCTCAGTTTCCACTGAAAGCTGAAAGCTGAAATTAATGCCTGCTCCAGATGTGCCACAAACACTGAGGCTCCTTTTCCCTCGGCTCGGAATAGCATAAAATTGGAAGAATAGAAAAAAAAAAAAAAGAGAAACCTCTTATTTCTAAAGCTATTATATAGATTTAATCATTTCCGGAGTTCATTAAGCGTAACCTTGAGGTTCACTGAAATTTAGACTCCTATAGAACACAGCACTGGGTGAATATTGGTCTCTGGGTTTTTATTCTGTTTCCATATGATGGTAGATTAGCACCAGGCCTCTACTGGAGTCATTTCATCTGTTTTTTTGGCCTGAGTTCGTGAAAAGGTGTGTGATTTTAAACATTAGTAAGACACACTGTCCATATCAGAGGATCAGTATCAGTATCATGACATCAGTCTTTGTCAGAATGTGAAATGACTCACTGTCTGAGTTCAGATCAAATCATTACAATCATCCCGACCATCTGTGGTTCTTTTCTATTGATTCGTGTATTTAGATATGACTGAGTATGTATTATTTTTCTTTTCGTGCAAGGCCTGGTGCAATAGTTCACGTGCAGACACTTTGTTTTATATTTCTGTATGACACTAATGGATGATATGAAGACAATTGAACACCCCGGGTGTTTGAGCATCACCTAAGTGCCAGAGAGCTTTGAACAATGGAAGGAAACAACTGCAGAATAATGATGTGTGTAATATGCATGTGGTATGTATCACCCGCCATGTGCACGTCTGCTATTGCCAAATGTCTTCCAGAAAGGAGCTCCAGGGCACAAGGTTTTATGTGCAAATTTCTAATGATATTGTATTGGTCAGTGTTTACATCTGGCTGGTGCAGTGTGCTACCTGGGAAATCCAGCTGTGAGTTGTCATCTGGTATTGCAGATTGTGAACAGAGTTCATTGCTTATGAGAGGAGCATTATGGTGAAAACATTCATGCACAAAAATCTGATTTGGCCTGAAAATAGTACAGGTAGTTTGGGTGAAGATTAACGATGAGGTTTTGTTTTATTATTACACTTATATTTTCCCTAAATTAAATATAAACAGATATTAACAGAAAAAGTCACAGATTTAAATTGCAAAGTGATCCAGGTGGACATGGCTTTTTTGTTTTTTGTTTGGACTTCTGACTGGACCCTGCAAGGTATCCCGACTGGACCTGATTGGAATGCATGAGTTTCATAATGTTTACCATCAAACTTATGAATAAAAATTCATTAAAATTTAGATCTATCATTTTATTAATTGTAAGACTTATTTAATAAGTTAATAAATATTCAGGAACCGACACAAATGAATGAATGACTACTATAAATTGTTCAGTTACTACTTTAAATTAAATAATAATTTTCAGCAAGTCATGTTGTGATAAACATGTAGGGCCACATCCGGGACTTTAGAGTAACTGAATAATATGGCTTCAATTTAAGAAGTGATATAATTTTAGTCAGGGATTGCATATGATCAGCACTAACCAGTTGCATCTTTCACTCAATTCATTCACTTGAATTGATAATTTACCCACTCCCCTCATCTGCCCCACCATTCCCACCTGGCCCCGACCATTTCATAGGACTCACCTGTGAGTTCTCTTTTCCGTTTGCAACTCTTTTTCTCTGTCTCGGCTGTGGCTAAGCTCTGAGGGGAATATTCTGCATCCAGCGCGGTCGTCACTGTCCCGGGCAGCCTGTCTGCTCCCGCACTGTCCATGTCTGCTCCTCCACCCACTGCTGCCTGGCACGGCTCCTGGCCCCTGACCCGCGGCTCACAGGGGCCGAACTGCCACTCTGTCCGCTGGTAGGCAGCACCATGGGGCTCTGGGTACAGCCTGTCCTCGCGCGGGTACGTGTGTGGTGCCGGCACCAAGCACGGGCCTGAGAAGTCAGTGTAGGCCAGGAAGTCGGGCTTCTGGTGCAGAGTGAAGGGGGCCTGCTGGTAGGGCCCGGCTCCGGACGTCCCAACCGAGTGAGGGCCTCTTACACACCCCCACAGAGAGCTGCCCGGGTGGGAGCTCCGCATGCAGCTGCTGGCCGGCTGATCCATTCCAAATCAAATGAACGCTCAAAGTTGCTCCTGCACACGCACACACACACATACACACACACACACACACACACACATGCACACACACACAATCTCTCTCTCTGTCTCTCTCACACACACACACACACAATCACTCACACAGAGTATGAAGTCCCTCAGAGATGCAGCTGGTGCAATTCAACTTTGGAAGTGTCCACTTCAGCATGTGGTTTCACACACACACATCATCATCGTCATCGTCCACCTCGACAAATCGCACACCAACTCCAGAGGCTTCAACTACAGCTTAAGAATCAAGCTGTTTTGCCTCAAATGAAGAAGTGTGAGGTCACACACCCTCCAGCAGTGCTGTTACACTACAGCTCCTCTCTCTCTCTCTTTCTCTCTCACTTTCTCTCTCTCCTTCCCTGTTTCTGTCTCTCTAAAAGTGTGCGTGCGTGTGTGATGTAGCTGTGGTCCACACTCTCACACCCTCTCATTCAGCATTTAAGGCTTAGCCCACTGTATCCACTCCCAGCTCTTCAGGCTGCTTTCACAGTTTCTGAAGCAATTCCTGTCAAGTGATCCCTCCTCCCTTTTAAACGCTTAGGTGGGAAAGAGTGGCAAGTTTATGGAGTGTAACGCGAGCCTGCAGAGGAGGAGCCCAGCAGGCCACATGTTGGTACCCTCCAACCCAGCCCTGCCTCATCTACTATTAATCATGGGGGGAATTTTACATGCACATCTAATGGGATTTCCAGGCATGGGTTTTTAAAGGAACATTGTCTGTTAAATACAAAACGAACACCCACCTGGGGAAAAGGGCCAGTTTCCCCTTTTTTGCCCCCCCCCCATCAAAACCCCGTTTTCTTTCTTTTTTTCATTGTTGTGAGATTTAGCTAGACAAGCACCACAGGTTGGGTAAACCCCCAGTTTTCTCGCTCTGGATTCCACATTGACCGGGCAAGTCATTTCTCTCGTCTGCTGGACCGTCCATGGACACCTAACAGAGCAGTGGACCCTTCACAGAGAAATGTCTTCCTCTGTGCTGTCATGTCTGGGCTGTGGTGCTTTCTCACAAACCTTTAGTTTACGCAAGGTAAATAAAAAACAGAAAAAAACCCTACTACTAGCACCAGAATATTCAAATCAGATCGATAACTGATTCACGCAAAAATGGTCTCTTTAGAATTTTAATTCAAATGTCATAATTTATCTAAAGCTGATTGCTTACAATTTTATTATTTTATTAGTTTTACTAGTTTGTTATTTCCCATTCCTCATTTTGTCTATGTTACATTTGTTAAAATAAACATTTGAAAATGCATTTCAAATAAAATGATACTGTTGAACATCAACTTTGTTATTATAATATTTGAGATTTACATAAAACTACAGTATTTTGTCAGAAACAAATACATTATTATTCATCAAGGCACAAGTAATGTAAATGTACCCTGAAATGTACAACATGGCTCTGAAGGTCCATTTATGTACCTTAAATAAGGTTTTCCCCAAGGAAAAGGGAACATTTGAGGAGTATTTTTCATAAACATAACACGTTAAAATAGAAAAATACAGTAAAACGCCAGAGTCAAGATAAGGTGTGGGGAGTCATCTTAAAAAAAAAAACCCTGGAAATGACATGATTATGTCCTTAACCCTTGAGGGTCTCCCTCCATTAATACCTTGGGGACAGTTCAATACCTTTTTTCTTAGAGCGTAGACTGCGTGCACAATATGGGAATGCTTCTTGCAAATGTGGACCGACTCTTGTTTCTGCACATTGCCTGGACCACTCGCTCAAATTCTTTGACGTCTGGTCTTTTATTGCTTCCAACAGTCCAAGTTATTAGTGAGTGTTTATGATGGCTGCTCACTGTTGTGCTGTTGTGGGTCTCCGCTGTTATTTGAGCGCATTTGAGGTTTGAATCCATCTCAGGTCTTCAGGCTGTGTTGAGAATGATGTAAAGCATATGTTTGTATTAGTATTTGTAAATAACTGTGGTTGGTGTTCCTGCTGGGTCCACACATTGTTTCCTGGCCTCTCGGCACAGAACGGTCTTCTCTACTCCTCCAAGCAGGCCGAGCGTGAAGTAGCTGAGGTCAGCCTGAAATCCTTTCCTTTTAACCAGCAAATAGCTGAGCCATGAAGCATCCCCCTCTTTACTGGCAATCTGGACCCTGCCATGACCACAGGGGGCTGGGGTTACACAGCATTTGTGGTTAGTGCAGGCCATCTGTGTGAGAGCTGTACATTTGTATGTGTGTATGTGTGTGTGTGTGTGTGTGATGAAAGAGTGAGTAAGAGTTTGTCTATATGTGTGTTAGCATCATCCCAATATTGGCCTTTGCAATACTGTTAAGCTGCAGTTCCTGACTGGCCTGATTACGATACTCCATGTGATCTTTGTGTGGATGAACTGAAGAGCCTAAACATTTCATTTTAATTTCCCACTAAGCTCCACTCAAGATGTGTATGTGTGTATACCAAATACAGTCTTAAGTAAATGATCTCTCCGTTCCATTTGTCTGTGGTGTACTGAGTCTCATACAAAAAGTCATCCAGAATTGAGCTTCATTGTAAACGAATGAGGCAAAACCGCTCTTGGCTGAAGAGGTGTATATATGAAAATGTGTCGGTTTTTGTGACATCACAAAACAGCAAAGTTTGAAATCTGAAGTCTGCTTTGGAGTTTTGTTTCCAAAAATATTGAACATGTGGACTGACGAGGTATTGGTACACTTTAAACGTCCATCAGTGTTTATGTACTGCATCAAATTCTTAAAAAAAAAACAAGGGACATTTGTTTATCCAAGACACAGGTTCTTTAATCACAAAATACAAAATACAAAAACACAGATATAATAATGCTGAAAAAATGTATATATATATATATATATATATATATAGTAGAGTATATATGTACAGTCAGTTTATTACGTGTGTGTCTGTATTTCCATGCACACATTTTTAGAGGGAAAGTAGGTGTAAGTCATAAGTTAGTCACTGCTCTGCTGTGAAACCTGTTGCTGTCACTCTAGCAGGCTGGTAGCGGAATGGTGAGAGTGTTTTTGTGTTTTCGTTTGATCCATCTTCATGTCAGCAGAGAAGATGAAGTGGCCGGGAGTCAGGCCAGTGGGCAGTTTGGGCACGGTCCAGCTTGGGGTCACAGAGCTGTGGGAGCCCAGAGGAACCTACAGGCCTGCTGAACCCCTGCTGCTGTCCACTTCACTCACCGCACCAGCCACACAAGCACGCCACCTTCACAAACCACATATTACACAAACACTCTCACCCACACATTTGAACATTGGTTACAATAGCCTGGTGATGAATTCGAGGTTTTTCAGGGCTGAAATAAAGTTGGACATAGCTTCCTGAAAGAAATATCCTGCCAGTAATAGTCTACTAGTGAACATGGTGACAGGCTGTATGGGGGGCACTTCCTTTTCATTCTGTTCATGGTTTGAATAGTATAGGCTATAAAATATCAGCATGTCTATACGGCTGTGAGGGGGAATGTCTCAAAGTTAGAATGTCGATCTGTTTTGTCTTTGACTGTATTTATATTAAAGCAAAATAAAAAGCATGACCAATACAATAAGAAAGAGAGCTTCACCCATTTTGCTTATAACCACAATATTTATAAGCTAAGAACTTGCAACTATACTAATATTAATATATCATCTCCCATTTGTACAAGTTTTTCTTTTGAAGTCTTTTATTGCATCTGAGGCTTAGTTACATGCACTCCAAGTGAAATATACTTTTTCTTCTACTCAAGTTCATTAATGAGGAATGATGATTGAGATCTACTTACATTATAGTCATTCCCATTCACTTGATTACGTTTTCATATTTTTCTGTTATAATTTCATTATGCTACATTGATTCAGCATCCGCTGTGCTTTGTGACCAGTCACACACTGTTCTGATAGTTTATTTTAGACCAAAAAGATCCAAGAAGAGGAGAATAAAAACTGTTCCTGTGCTGAGGTGCAGTTTTATGTTTGTCAGCACTGTAATGTTTACATGATTATTTCACTAAACTGTAATGGTTTTACTTGAGTATGGGCTTGGGCTACTCTACCCTCCTCTGGCAGTGCATCTGTGAAACCCCTGTATTAAAATTAAAACCTAAACTGACGTTTGGACCCTTGATCTGATACCTGTATCTTTCTTATTTATGTATTTATGTATGTATGTATGTATACATGTAAATGTATGTATACATGTTTGTATGTATGTATGTATTGATTTATTTATTTATATTGTAATTATCATGAAAACGATGTTATGACGATGACAGTGGTGATCATTATTT
>JBBPCX010000114.1:35762469-35777157 GCA_037974365.1 Hydrocynus forskahlii | reverse complement strand
TGTGTGTGTGTGTGTGTGTGTGTGTGTGTGTGTGTGTGTGTGTGTGTGTGTGTGTGTGTGCGCGTGTTTTCCATACATTTTCTGACTACTTTGCCAAACCAAAACAGTGTAACCACCAGTTTCAAGAACAGCAAAATTGTTCTGACTTTGTAAAGTACAAAAGAAAAACGTGAAAGGACAGAACTACTTTTTTGGTTCCTGAGGTTAAGGTTATGGTTGGGTTACAGTTCTGCAATGAAGGTAATTTATTACTGCAAAATGTAATTCATTTTGGACCATTTCTATTGGTCAATGATTATGAAATGTTCACAAAAATGAAAGAGCAGCTGGCCATTGTCTCAAATGGTGTAAATAAAACAAAGAGAAACTCGTATAACGTATTTGAAAAAAAAACACACGCATTAAATGGAGTGTGTGTGTGTGTGTGTGTGTGTGTGTGTGTGTGTGTGTGTGTAATATCAGGATATCTTGTACATAGACTGGTCACCAGAGGTCTTCAAAGTCTTGATGTTCCAACAATGAAATCAGCACTGCTTGCAGATCTCTTCAGGAACTGGGAAAAGGCACATATGGAGAAAAAAGATGTTTTATTTGACAGTGACCGTTCCCGTATTGTGCTGCACTGTTGTGTAACTATTGCTGACAATCACTTGTTTTTGCATGACGGGACAACAAACGCATCTGATAAGGCAGCAAAAGCAACAAATGCATCTAACAAATGCACCTGATGGCCAAAATAAAGAATGTGTGTGTGTGTGTGTGTGTGTGTGTGTGTGTGTGTGTGTGAGATACTGATAAACTCTTCAGCGCTCCCTGACTGCTCTCTGGCAGAATGGTGAAAAACCACTCCAAACATGAAACAATACTCGAGCACCACAGCCAAGCCAAACACTGTGTGAGTGTGTGGGGCAGGGGTGGAAGGGCTTGAAGTGGTATATTTGCAGCCAGCATTTAACTGTATAAGACTCTTCTCGGTCCCACTGTGTATTCAATTAGCTATCCATCTCTTCTAAGTCAAACGTAATGCTCTGTACGCGGACGATCACAAGCTCTCACTCAGGTGCTCATGTTTCAGTGTCTGAGAGCCGTTTGAATTTGTGCCACTGACTTGGAGTACAGAACAAATTTACAATGCCAAACCGTTTCGGGAGAATTAATGGACCCTGATGTGTTTCCTGTAAACTTTCATCCAGCCAGCAGTTGTTTTGCGCCAACATTTCGGGACCCTTGGTGTTTACATGGGGAAATCATTCAGCACAGCTTGAAACATCCACATAATTATCATTACTTCAAATGATTTAAAGTGGCCTGTTATGTTGTCTTTTTAATGACTCTCCTGGCAAAGCATAGTCCCTTTTAAGAAATAGATTGGACTCCATCTACTGGACATTAATGGAAACACATTTTCCTCCCTTTCTTGGTCAGGCGCCTATTATGATGTTCTTCAGGTGCTGGTGCCACATTCGTTTTTGGAATTAATCCTAACATTTAAAGCAGCACTTTCACACGACATATAACCTTTAATGTGTCTCATACTGATACACAACATTCTCATTGGTGTGGGACATTTCATCGCACATGAAGAAATAGTATCAGTGCAGGCTGTCAATCATTGCATTGTTTTCGTACTTATGCACAAGCTGGGAGATACTGTCCAGGCTGAAACTCAAGCACTTTAAAAAATACGGATTGTGGTTTTGTATTCAATGCGTCTAATTTTCTGGTATGCAGTGTTTTCTCTACGTTTTGACTTGGTGTCGGAGCCCAGCCTTCAGGCATCAAGAATGAATGTGCTGCATGATTTATTGCTATACAGACACGATTTCCTATACACTGCACCGCCTCAGGAAGGGTGGAATCAAACAAAATCATAAATGTGTAGAACATATGATGGATACTGCAACAGCTACCACACAGCTGTTCAAGTAAAGATCACCTATGTCAGACTGTTAAAAGGAAAGTTCAGCAAAAATGTACTATTTGCCCAAACTGAAGACAGTTTGCTTCTTTCGCTTCTTTAATTTTGCACGGGATTTGTAAAGATGATGTAGCTGCAAAGAAATGGAAGTGTACACCACACTAACGGGAGCTAACTGATCAAACTTGCTTATGTGGTTTCTTCCACTGTCTGACATACTGTTCTCTGTAAAAATGGACAAAAGTACAGTGCATAGCTAGAAATACTGTAATAGCAGTCATCACGAAGCCTTAAAGAATTATGTCCGTAGTGTTTTCCATTTTCCATATATGCATGTTCATACAGTCAGAAACTGCATAAACAAGGTTCAGTAACTTAGTATGGTTTGAGGTATGTGGTGTGTGATGGTATAGACATATTTCCTGATGGTCATACCTTTTCACTACTCATTTGTAACATTTGTCTTTTAGTTACAGTGCAAGGCTTAAAAGTGATTTCCTAAAAAAAATCTGCATAACGCTTGAGATGTCAAAAGTAAAAGTGGAAAAACAGTGAACAGTGTGAAATGGTTAATTGCAGAGAAATATAACCAAATAAGGTTGGTAGAGGAGGACTATTTAGCCCTTGAATACCCTGCATGTACCTTCCTACCATATGTTTTATGTCAAAACCTTCTTAAATCAGAAGACAATGTCTCAGTCAGCAGCAAATTCATATTGATTTCAAGAAACAGCATTCTGTTAAAGAGCTTTTAGAGGCTTTAAACTCTTTGCCTCTGCTGTAAACCATTCTGACTTTATTTTTCTAAAATAATGCATTTCACGTCAAACCACTCTACATCACTTTGTCCGGATCTTAACCACCTTAATAACTGAATTATGCCGATATTTTGAAGAATCAATGGATTTCCCTTCAAGATTTATTTTAAAGAAATATTTTTGACTAAGAAAAAGAAAATTTAGCTAATTAGATTTTTCTTCAAATTCCATGTCTGAGATGACCTTTTAGCTATTGTTCAGGTGAACTGTAGGAGAGAATATTCAGAGATGCCCAACATGAGAAGATGTCCTGACATCGGTTAATTATCACACACATTAGGCAGGTGGTGTTGTAATTATCAGTAACTTGGTCATGTTATCATGCACTAAACGTGGCCTTGGACCATGTGTGTTGGGCCACAGAAGTACTTGAAATCTCTGTGCAGCGTCATACACGTTTGGTCAAGACCCATCAGGGATTGTATTTATTCACAGCATTGTCAGCTTTATGGATTAAAAAGTCTAAAGCTCGGCAACAGAGAGCACAGCTACGCTCCCACTTGTAGTGGCTGTGTCGAAACCTTGTTTTTATACTCCCTCATGTCTGAGGGCGACCTAAATTACACCACCCAAGAACTGTTTTCACAAGCACATCTGTCTTTCATTAAACCAAACCGGCCCAAGTCATTCCTTTCATTATTCATAGACAATGAGTGACCCTCAATTTTTTTTTTATTTGACTACATAACATTACATCATATTTATTTATATTGCACTGAGACGTACCATATTGAGAGGAATACTCGTTCCTCAACGTTCACAGGGCTCATACTTGATCCGACAGGTTCCCTCGTATAAGGCAGTTATTTTGGCACCTGTTGGCCAGAGCAGAAATCATGTTTAAATTTTTCCCTGGTCACTCATTTGTCACACTGTAATAAAACCACAGGTGCAGTACTGAAGTTTACCACTGGTGGATGCTCTATGACTTCACATCATGTTCACTCTGGCAAAATGTCCCTTCAGAAGCAGGATCAGGATGAGGATGTCCTTTATTCCTAATGTACATTCATAGGAATGTTGTGAAGTTTCAGTCCTGGGCTGAATACATACAACACAATTCAACACAGTTTTTTATCGTTAAGATTTTTTTTTTTCATGTTTGACTGAGACATATTACATGCCACTAAGGCATCATTTGATATTTGTTGATCAACTGAACTATCACAACTTTCTTTCTATCCCATCCTGCAGATGGGATATGGGATAGAACCGTACAGTCTTTAATACAAGAAGTATCTACAGAACTATGCAAAATCCCAGCATAGAATTGTGTTCCAGCCAAATAACATATTTTGTTGGTTTTCTAAGTTTTCTTCAGGGACTATTTTGGCCTTGAATGCCCTGCATGGACTTTTCTGTCACGAGTGGATTTTTCAAAATCCATTCTTCAAATTATTGTACAACAATGTCCCAGGCATCAGGCCACATTTTCATAACCATTTCTTCTAATAGGTTCCTGTGAGGGAGGTTTTAGAGACAACTATTCAGATGCCTGGTTCCTATCACCACCACTGTGAACAATTCTTCCCTGGTTTCTATAGGACTAGATCTTCATGACTTAATAAAGCAAGAATTTAATTATGCAAAAACGTACATTTAGGAAGCAGCTTTCAGACCTCAAACGTCTTTAATGATCGACTGCATTTGGGTTTGCATTTTGCAAAAAAAAATGTCTGTGCTAACACAGAAGACTTCCTCTGGTCTTCATGTGAATCATGAAGTTTTCTAAGTGAAAATAAATACACCTCATCTTCTGAGCACACTTCTGCACATTTTAATGCAGAAACATTTTTTTTCCTATTGGGTGAAAAAAGAAACACAAAATGTGGCCTGTTTGAAAGCTATGGCCACTTTTTTTTTTGTTAAACGGAAACTTTGTACTGTTTGCAGAAAACGGCATATTTAATGTTCCTTGCAGACTTTATGTTCTTAAAAACATGTCAATAAAACACATAATTTGATTGGGATGTGTCCAAGCTGTGTGCATGTGTATGTAGTGTTTGAAAGAGTCTAATACTCTGAATCTACTGAGAAACTGAAAGTGTGTTTTATGGTTCGCTATATGTGCAGAGAGAAGGGGATGGTGCCGTTATGCTGTGGCCTGCTTGTGTTCATGCACCGCTCTCTCCTGAGCATCATTTCATACATCTTTTCCAGAGCGCTCACATTGTTTCAGTGCCTCCGAGACTCTTTGCTTCACACAGGAGTACAGTTTCAAACGTGAGCCTCAGTAAACACACGTCTGTAAATCAGCTCGCAGCCGTGACTAATGCATGGAAGACTAGTTACACGGGACCCGTGGAGAGCATGTAAAAGCGTAAGCGTGTGTGTAATGAGAACTGATGTGCATGCATGTCAGAGTGCATGTTGTAGCAACTGGAAGAAAATCGCAATCTTGGCTTTCATGTGTACGTGAAGACACTGTGATTAGACACTTAAAAATATTTCTATACAGTCTGTCAGCAGTTTGGGGACTGCCTGCCTATTTATTTGATTTTTCTGAGTAGTGTTTGATTTGTCACTTTTCAGTCGAGCTCTATAAATGTCCTGCACAGGAGTCAATACTTTGTGTGTATTTAAAACTCAGCTTTATTTTGATCACACTATCTTCCTTGGTGTGAAGAGAGAACAGGATTCGTCTAAATAACAATAGAAAAACAACAAAAACCAATAAAAAAACCCCCAAACATTTTGTGTAAATAATAACAGTTTTCTAACTTAAAATGTTAAAAGTTAAGAAATGTAAACTTTTACATCATAATGGTTTATTAATATTATTAACATGCAAGTGCTCACATAACAACAAAAGAATAAAGGAATTCTTATCCAAGCAAGAACATTCTGTTCATAAAGCTTTACTGTGAAGAGATTTTTTTTTTTCACATTTTGAAGAGTCTATGCATTATAACATCTTGATACAATATGAATATATGTGTGTATGTGTGCTGACTGGCATGTTCATGTGTGTGTTAGTGAGAGACAGACTGTGAGGTAATCTGTGCCCTGTGTGTTATATGTGCTGTCTGGCCTGAGTGTGATCTGGCCTTCTCTCTCTGCATGCTGCTGTGAGTGCAGCACCTCAGGTCGGCCTTTTCTCTCTCAAGCATGTCTAACAAGGGGGGGCCGCAGCTCTGCTCCTGAAAGAAAACAGGACGTCCCCAAAGTCTATCAACTGATTGACAGCTCCAGCATATGAGCCACCCAAACCTCCAATCTTCCACATTTTTCCTTAAACCACATTCTTAGCCTCTCTCTCTCTCTCTCTCTCTCTCTCTCTCTCTCTCTCACTCTCTCTCTCTATTTATCTTTGACATCCCATCACACCCATCTCATCTCCCTTTTCTTTCCAAATACCTCATTTCGCCGGCCTCCCCTGCATTTTCTCTCGCTTCCATTCCACCCTCTTTCCTCATCCCTCATTCAGTGTTTTATTTACTGTGGAAAGACGGCCCGGTTGTGTAACAGCCTGCTCCTTTCATTTCGCCAGCTCTTCGCAGACACATTGATAATGTTACCACAGTGAAGTTCTGTACGTGTTTTTAAAAGTGCTGTTTCTAATGTGAAGGATGACAGTCAAGGGTGTGTTTGGGGTGAGTGCATGTCCATGTTTACGCTGTGTTTGTGTGTGTGTGTGTGTGTGTGTGTGTGTGTGTGTGTTTGGGGCTTCACTCCGCTGGACGAGACTCCCCTGTTCCTCGGCCCTGTACCCTCTCCGCTGCGCTCCTTAAAAGTAAACAGTCTGGGCCATAGGAATGTTATCCCAAAGCCACTAATTTGCCTTGATTACATTAATATTTTTCAACTGAAATTGCCCTTTTCCCCTTCCTATTGCTGTTGTTTGTTTTCTTCTCTCTCCCCTCTCCTCCTTCTGCCCTTCCATTGCGTTCTCTATTAGGGCACAATTAGGGGCGATTAGCTGGCAGACGGATGCCCTGCAGTTCCGCTCCGGCTGTGAGCTGGGGGCAAGCGAGATGTGGGCAAGAGGATAGCTCTCTGGAGACAGAGAGAGAGAGAGAGAGAGAGAGAGAGAGAGTAAAACAGTAAGAGTATAAAGGCCTGTTTCTAAGACCCAGTTTAAACCTTAGGAACTGCAGTAGCAATAGCAAAGCATGTTGTAATAAGATATTTCTCATTTGTGGCTCACAAAAAATCTGCCAGATTTCTGTGCACAGAAGACGAAGAACAGACAGTTTACAGTGGTTTGAATCAGATGATGAGTGAGTAAAATAAAAGTAAAGTAAACTTATAGTCACTTATAGACTTATATTACACAGTGTGAACAGGTCCAAATTGTCCTCTGCATTTAACCCATTCACCAAGTGAAGCAGAGCAGCACAGCACGTGGAGAGCAGTAGAGGTCTGCAGCGGGGCGGGGCACCCGCAGGACCCACGGGACGCGGTGCAAAAGCATGCGGCGCAGGTCTACATTTGAGAGTTTCTTGCGGGAGTGGGCGGGAATAGAGAGATGTGTTCGCGGGAGCGGGACAAAGACATTGTTCTCTGGACTCCCGCAAAGTATACATTCGCCTTGAATACATTTTACAGTTTGTTTTTATGTAGGGATCTACATATGTGGTAGGCGACCTAACCTGCGGATGTTTGCGTTGCGTGGGAATCTCTGGGACGGCAGCGGAATGGAAGCGCAATGAACGCAATGAGCACTGACTGAGGTTGGAATAAACGCAGAGCCGCGCCACAAATTTCAACGTTTCCCGATATTTCTCTCATTTTGACTATGAAGTGTTTCTATTGCGACTGTTTAGATATTTTTAAATTCAGGTCTAGCCTAGTTAGAAACATTGTTGGTTGTATTTTTTTGTGGAAGACTGGTTAGCCAAATCTACCCTGATATAAAAGACATCTTTAATTCGCAGCCGGAGTCGTGCCCACATAATATAGCCTATACAGTCCGCGCAGGCCTCTAGAGAGCAGTATGTGGGGACAGTACCTTGCCCAAGGGTACCTCAGTGGTGCCACTGGTAGTCCTGGGATTCAAACCCAAGGCCTTATAATCTCAGGGGCAATTCCCTAACCACTAGACCACCAGCTGCTGCGAGCAGTTTTTATTTGTGGGAAAAGCATTTTTTGTCTTTGGTTAACATTGAAATAAATGGAAAAATAATTGCAGATCCAAACTTGCTGACACCGAATGTAAATCAAATGCAAATGTAGTCCTTTATGTAACCATGGAATCAATCATCTAATTGTGTAAGCGCATTCAAATGCTTTCGCAAAACTTCTGCATTTCCAAGGATTAAGTTTAAGCTTAAACTAAATGAGATTTTGAGTGGTGATGTACTATTGGCACTGCAGTAGCCCAAGACCAGGCTTAATCCGTGTCCAGAAAACTGTCCCTAAGAGTACGAGAAAGAACAGGGGAGCGATTGTCAGTTCTTCTCTGATTCCTTCACCGTTGCCTTGTACTTTTAGCCTGCCTCCATCCCATAGGGGTCGTACATTAGGTTGAGACACATTTTCCTTAAAGTCTCCAGCTAAATCCTCCATCAATTCCAGTAAATGATTTCAGCGAGAGAGACATGTTTCTGGCTCTTTCTGGTCACTCTGTATGTGTTTTATTTTTCTGTTCTTTGTCAGGGCCATTGGATCTCAACTTCTCTACATGTGTGTATTACTGACCTATTGTAAGCGGTTTCCTCAGAGATCAGCCTCCCACGCAGTTGCTGCGCTTTTGAGTGTTTTTCCTGACCCTTGATGAATCCCATAAACTATTATGGCTATTTATGTGCAATGAAACCTCTGGCCTGCGAAACTTTAAAACAGGTGTTTGTCTGTTTCCTGTATGGTGTTCAGCCGCTGGTCCAGGGCAAATGACCACCCCTCTCTCTCTCTCTGCGCTTTCACCTCGATTGCATTACCATGCAGGCCCGGTTTTACTACACCATTACCAAACCACAGGTGGTTCCTTCATCCTCGTCACTGTTTGTGTTGTGATGTAAGTATCCGCTGATGATATGTGCAGGCACGGCATGGCCAGTTGAATCTGTCACTGTCACTAAGTACAAGTCAGTGAGTGTGAGGTGTTTAGCATGAAAGTCTGTTGCATTGCAATAAAAGACTGAAAAGTGCTGAATTCAGCAGACGGGGAGTTCCTCACTGTCATGCGCTGTCAGCTAACGCTGCGGATGCTTCTGCTTTCAGCCCAGCGAGTCCGTGTATCGCTGAGAAGCTTCTTCTTTCACACTCGGCTTGAGTGTTCCCTTTGTCTTTGATGAACTGGGTCAAGCCTGGGCGAGGGAGGGAGGGAATGAGAGAAGAGACCAAAGGCAGCCAAGAGGCAAAGTGCCAACAGAAACTATCTGTTCATCTCTCTCGCTCAGTTTTTAGTTCATCATCATCTCTCTGCCTTAGTTAGTCTCTCTCAGTGCATCTCTCTCTCTCTCTCTCTCTCTCTCTCTCTCTCACAGTTCGTCTCTCGCAGTGCATCTCTCTCAGTTCATATCTCTCGTATTTTCAGTTCATAATTTCCTCTCAGTTCATCACTCTCTCACTCTTCCTCTCTTTCATTCTGTTTCTCTCTCTCTCTCTGTCAGTTCATTTCTCATTTTCTCTGTTTATGTCTCTTGCTCTCTCAATTCATCTCTCAGTTCATACTTTTCTTTATTTACTCTATTTACCCGACCCTTTCAGTTTATCTCTCTTTCTCTTTCAGAAAATCTTTCTTTTACAGTTCATCATTTTCTGTCTCTCCCATTCATTTCCAGCTGTCTCTCTCTCTCACACACACACATACACACACACTCATTCTCCCTCTCTCTCTCTCTCTCTCTGTCTCTCTCTCTTTCTCTTTCTCTCTCTCTCCCTCTCCCGCTATTAGTCTCTAGGCTAGACTGTTTGTGCTGGGGTTTGTGTTGGGAGAAATGATTTATTAAATAAACAGTGCATTATTCGCCTCAGAGACGAGCCAAAATATTTGAAAAACAGCATGGCACCCCCTTTGCTGTCCAATGTGACTCTAATGACCATTCCAGACCAACAACACCACTGGCAACAGTTCAGACCCTTAGCTAATGAACAAACCCTTCATTCTGCAATTACTTCAACAACAGCACACCACTTTGTATCATTTCGTGCTTCCTTCAGCATTCAGATACACATGGGATAAATGTCAAATTCCTCACAGTTTGGTTTGTCTTTGGGGCCATGGTGAATGCTGAATATGCTCTGAATGGTGAACGTGCTGTTAGTACAGGCTCCGTTTCGGACTCTGCTTCCTTCATAAATAAATATTAATGCCTGTTTAAGATAACACAGGTTTCAGCCCTCTTCTCCACCAGCGTGTTGCGGCCTATTTGCAGTAGCTGCTCAGTTTAGACTACAGACTTTGTAGTTGGCTATATTAGTGAGAACTTGCTGCTTGTTCAATTTTAAGTCGTCATAATCTGTTTCATGAAAGTTTCATGGAACATTCTAAGTTCATTATTAATTTTTAAGTGTCATGAGACTTAATAATAATAACAACTTCAGGCTATAAAAGCAGAAGCCTATCCTTCCTTTTTGATAGGTCTGGTAGGTCCAGGCCTTTTAAAAACATATATATATATATATACACACACACACACACACACACAAAGAAGAGAGAGCGCGGGTGTCCAGCAATGTAAATGAAAAAAGGTGCAGAACAAACATCATAGATGGATAAAAAAAAAGAGAAGACTGATAAAGAACAGTACACTGTACTCTGACTCTGACAGGTGCAGGAAACCATTCTACTGATTACCATCATCAAAAGAGATTAGAAGTTGGCAAGTGTAGTAGTACACGTATTCAAGACTTGATTCGATCATATTAATTCTGGTTATACCATTTCCAACACAATTAATTTAATATAATTAACTTGTTGGTCAAACCGGCTGTTTGAGGGTAAATATATTAAACTAAACTACACTAAAAGCTTTCGATGCAATTTCTCCTAGTGGTCTAAAACTTTTCAGGAGTGCCGTAACTTGATGCTTTGTGTATTTTGGTCTGCTCCGTCAGTCGCTCGCCCTTTTTCCGGGCGTGCGTGTGCTCTGCGTGTGGAGGTGCATTCAGAGAGTTCAGCAGGGAATTGGCCCACTCAGCCCAATTCGTGCCGCTCCTATCTCTTCAAGCTCCCTATCTTCACTGGCATAATTGCAAACTTCCAGTCGAGCTGTTTACATGGAAAAAGTACTTTTTAATCCTCTTCACCCCACACTCCCTCCTCATCACCCTGCTGATTACCACGAACAAGGGAGAACATCTAATATCAAGGCCTTCATGGCCATATGATACACTCTTAGCGAGACTTTTAATGAAGACTTGCTGTTTTCTCTGAGACATGGTGTCAGACACCCTGAAAACAAACATTCTCTGTGTGATGTCTCAGCATGCTGTGTATGGTTTTTAAATGTTTATTTCCATGGTAAACACACATATCCCTGGAACTCCTCTCAGAACTCTAGTCGAGAGGGTCTTTGGGGGATTACTGCATGGAAAATGCAGCGTTGTGTTCATTTCCATCGTGTATATTGATACCCAGCCTGACTGTGGATGCCCTTGAAAGTCTATCGAGGATGGAAGATCTGTGGAGATGTCAGTTCTTCCCAGTTTCTGTCCAAGCCACAGTTTACTTTCTTCCACGTAGAACAATAAAGAAATCTGTTGATCCAACACGGCAGCCCTCAACAGTCTGCATTTAAGAAGAATAACAAATCAGCCACATTATACAGCATGGTTAACCAAAACTTCACCACTTCAAAGAGGCCTCCAGACGTGTAGCTCATTCTGAACTGCTCAAGAGGACCACTCAGGCGGTGGATCTGTGGATTGATTATGCTGAAGAGAATGTGATCTTAAACCCAACTCCTGTGTCTGCTGAGGTTTCTGTGTTAGCAGCTGAGCTCCACCAGCAAGCCAGGCTCACACACACTAACCCCAGGCATAGAGGCCTTAGACCAAAGCTACATTTAACACTTTTTGTCTGGGCTTTAAGCTTGTGCTGCACAAGTTACACTACTAGTCAAACATTTTAGAAGACCCAAGCTTTTTTTTAATTGAAATTCAAATAGTTCAAGTCCATTGGATCGCATTAAATAGTAAAAAGGACAGAACTACCTTAGAAAAAAGAACAAGAGGGTAAACTGGAAAACATGGAGTGGCCAGAAGTCTCCAGACTTAAACCCCATCTTGCTGCTTTAGAATGAACTGGACTGAAGAGTGAAAGTAAAGCAGCCTATAAGTGCTGCACACTTATGGGAACTTCTGCAACATAGTTTGGAAGAACTTTCTGCAGAAGGAACAATGAGACATTGAACCGCTTGAATTTCAATACAGAAAACCAGAAAAATTGGGGTGTTCTAAAACTTTGGACCGGTAGTGTATGTGTTTAAGCTAGCAATTTAAAAACATTAATGGTAATATACAGTATGAAATGTACGGTTTGTGGTCATGATTTGATCAATTTATCAGAGTTAGCTTAACCATTTCCAGGCCTCTCTACAAAGCAGCCCAGTATTCGCAGTTACCCTTTAGAATGTGATCTGGCTAATCAGGTGAACAAATCTGTACGATGGCTGGAGGGCATTTAAGAGTAAATGGAATAAATGATGCTCTTCTGTACTAAACAGCTTTAAACATATCAGGAGTTTTAGAAAGAGAACGAAAATTGCTTTACTTGTACTTTATATAACTGTATACTGAATTAATTCATTAAATTTCTATAACCGCTTAATCCTTACTAGGGTGGCACGAACCCGGAGCCTATCCCGGGCCAACAGGCGCAAGGCAGGGACTCAACCAGGGTGGTTAGTTATATTATAATATTATCATATTATTATATTATTATATTATTATATAAGATTACAATGGCAAAGAATAAGACATTCTAACATTGAATTTATTTAAGGCCCAGTATGGCATATACTTATCCTTAAAATGTCTGGAATTAAACATTTACCTTCTCTGTGGGTAACAGTCTCATTTCATTTCACCTTAATGGATCATTTTTTTTAGGTTCCTCACTTTCTGGCTGTGATCTGAGGGCTCTTTAAAGTGCTATTGGGAATCAGAAAGATCACAGTATTGTGTATGTGCTTTCAGTTACACACTGGAGACGTTTTGGTTTTCTTTTTGGAATTTTGGATGCATTGCTTCGACAATTACCAATAATTTGAGTACAGCTCGGTCCTTAGCCTAGTAAAAACATGGGAAAGAGCTGTGAATTCCTAATGTGAATGTCAGGATTGTGTTCTCAACTCCAAGTACAGCACATTACATCAAATTAACATGTCAGTCAACAGTAATAAAGCACGACTTCTTTACTTTTGAAAGAAATTTGCTTTAGATCAGACAACATAAAGACACAGTTGTTGGTTAAATCCATAAAACAAACCATAGAGTTGCCTGTTTTGAGAAGTTAACTCACATATCTCTAGTGCTTGTGGATGAGCCTGTTTTTAACAACAGGCTTCTCGCTTTTTTGTGTTTTTTCCTCACTTTGTAATGCAAACATACAGAGGATGAATCTGATGTAATTCCCCATATAAACCCCGCATAATCATTGAACCATATAATCCTTATCATATAGTTATATTATTCCCATGCCAAGTTGAACACAAAGTATGATCATACACCCAGATTAGAAATAAAGGATGCATTTATTGTAGGTTCATGATGGACACCAGTGCAGTTCATATTTTCTTCTGGACTCTTCCTTCAGTTTCCTGACAAAATGAACCTCAGTGGGGGTACTGAAATGGGGGTACTGAAATGTTTACCTAATTACAGATGGCCAGCGGACATGCATGAACATGAACGTGAAGAGAATATGCTCAGACTACTTATGTCAACATGAAATGTTCCAAAGAGAGATGGAGAAAATGAGCACATCTTGCAGTTTTCCCAGCATGCACATGGTGAAGTTAATGAAACGAAGCCTGAGACGTCTGACACTTTAATATGGGGAGGTGTTCAGACAGGGTTAAACAGGAGTGTGATCAGACCCAGCTGTAGCGCTGGCTTACGCAGAGCTGGGCTGATCGGAGCTTCATCCAGAGGAAGAGGAGGAGAGAAGGTGGCCGTGTGCTGGAGATGCAGGTTTGGCTTCAGTGGTGGAACAGCTGAGCTCACTGCTTCTGGAGAGCATGATTAGTCAAACTGAATCTGCCTCGCCATAATCAGAGAGAGAGAGAGAGAGAGAGGGAAAGAGAGAGAAGAATAATGTGATGTGGGATCCGTCTGTCTGTCTGCCATTCGAAATTAAAGATCAAGTGATGTGTGACCCAGCACCATGGTTTCAAAGTTACACCCAAAACAAATAAACAAAGAGCTTGGGTGGTGAGTGTGTGTGTGTGTGTGTGTGTGTGTGTGTATGTGCATGAGTGTGTGTGTGTGTGTGTGTGTGTGTGTCTGTATGTGCATGAGTGCGTGTGTATGTATGTGTGTGTGTGTGTGTGTGTGTGTGTACGTGTGTGTGTCTGCATATACAGGCGCAGCATTTGTTGGTCACAAGAGTGAATAAGTGTTCACGTGGGTGGGAGTGCACTTGTGCCTGTGTGTATGAAAGTATGTGTTTGTGAGTGTGTGAGAATGAGTAGGAGTGTGTTTGGCTCCAGGAGCTACTAAAGAATCTCACGGCTTATTGTGTCATCTTGAGCTTTGATGGATTTCCCCCACTGAAACTAAGGAGTGAGAGAGATAGAGGGACACAAACAGAGAGAGAGAGAGAGAGAGAGAGAGAGAGGAGGGTGGGAAGGCAATGCAGGGTGTCTTCAGTGGTTGCAAAGGAGCAGACGACTCAAGTGGAACCTGCTCACCAAATACCTATCACTCTACATCATAAGCTGAGGCTTAGCACCCGAGCAACTGACACACACACACACACACACATACACACACACACGCACGCACACACACACACACAAACACACACACACACACACACACACACACACACACACACACACACAC
>JBBPCX010000114.1:35751121-35761671 GCA_037974365.1 Hydrocynus forskahlii | reverse complement strand
CACACACACGCACGCACACACACACACACAAACACACACACACACACACACACACACACACACACACACACACACACGCACACGCAAGCTGCAATACTAACCGGTCACTTGAGGACATAAATTTAGCGCAACTGTAAAAGATTTTACACATGTTAGTATCTGTTTTTTGTCTGGCCCTTGCTGTCTCCAGCATATTTTAGTCATACTGGTGTGTGTTATTATTACAAACAAAAAAAACTCTGCACATACAAATAATTTTAAACAATTTTATTAGTAGTAATGTACAATAATAATAAAAGTCATAATTGCTTCATGTCATGACGGATAGAAGCAAATGAAACCTCAGTCCATTTGACTTGATTCCATGTAAGTTCTACGTATTATGTCTTAGAATGTAATAAGCCTGAGAAAAACATATACATTAGAAAGCCAGGTAGCATTATTTTACTCATATTTGTATTGTTTTTAAATTCATTTTTGCTTTTTTGTCCCATTACAAACAGTCATTTTGTAATGTTTTGCTTTATAATACATTTATGTTTTCATTTTGAGCCTGAAAATAGCAATTCTTTAAATGAATGAGCATGAACATGTCTATAAGCATGACTAAAATGAAATACGAAACGTTCTGATGACTACGTCAACGTTTCTGGTCTACATACCCACGGAATGAACCAACAGAAATGATCCAGAATTACTTGTAATAAAATGAACATACATTAGCGTACATTGATGCTGAGATTTTCTTTCCCAGGTTCCCATTTAGGAAACAGGAGCTTTTGTTAGGACAGTGATGATATACTGCTTGTGAGTATGTGACTGCTCATAAAGGTAAAGAAATGTTTGTGGAGGGTCCATGCAAATGTAAATGTGGACTTCTATGTATTCATGTATTCATGTTTCTTATTTATGTTCGGGTGGTGACCACAGAGAGCTTGCATTTCCCCCAGATTTGTCATTGTGGGTCTTGTTTCAAGAACTTGCTTCATCTCACATGGTTTCAATCGAATTGGCCAGTCCCAGAGAGTTTCAGGCCTGAGCGGAGGGCCACTGGGGTGCACAGAGGAGAGAGAGAGAGACAGAGAGAGAGAGAAAAGAGAGCGAGAGAGACCTGCCCTGGCTGCAGGGGGACCAGCCCAGGCCACAGAGAGCAACACCTGGAGAAAGCTCCAGAGAAGTGATTTAGTAATGCGTATGGTGGGGGGGATAGTGAAAGGATAAGGCAATAGAGAGGGGAACACAGGCAGGACAAAGAGAGAGAGCAGGGAGGAGGGAGAACAACTCTGAGAGAGGCTTTGCTAATGAGGTCTAACACACAACTGCCCCCGGCTCCGTCAACACGCCCAATCGCACCATTCAACTTTGTTTTCATTAACTCTTGAGAGATGACACATGTTGAATCAGAAAGGAGCTGTTCTCCTCGCTTTTTTTTCCCATCCTGCTCTTGCAAACAGTCATCAGGGAGGCTGAGAACGCTCAGAAATCCTCCACACTCTTCCCATGACATCCACTCCTGCCATTTTCCTCCCGTGCTGATGATGCAATTTGTTGATAATGAAAATCTGATGAAATATCCAGTGCCCAGGCTCCAGACAGGCCAGTCAAAAATCTGGAATCACTAGTGAAAGTTTTAGAAACTGTATTTCCAGTATACAACTATTCTGCATAACTTCATCCTATCTTCCAGCTCTTCGTGATAACTGACATAAACTTACATGAACATTCACAATAACGTATTCCAGCTAGAATCGGTTGTCATAAAAGCAACTTTTGTCCTTTTTGACGTCTCAGTGTTATGATTACTGACACTTGTTGAAATAAATCTTTATAAATGTGCCTACAGTGTCAAGTCAGTTGTCAAAAAATATTTATGTAGCTAATTAAAAAATGAAAAAAGCAGTAGAGGATCAAGAATAAAGTCATAATAAAATAACATCCAGAATTACGAGGCATTATGAGGCAAGTATCTTGACAAGACATTACTGACAGCATTGTAAAGTATCATGCAGTAACTTGTTTTGCCCAAAACATTTGAAAAATTTAATGAAACAAAAGTGACATTTGAACGTGATTTAAACATGTACATTGTTTCCATATGAATACCATTTTCATTACTTTTGTTATACCTGTGTAATAATAATATATGTTATGCATGAGGAAATGCATTTGACTCTTACATTCAGCTTACATTCAGTGCATCATATCTTCAGTATGTAAGCTGTCATTGCATAAAAAACATGAAAAATGATTAACCCGACAGATGATTATACATTTTGAATGGTAGCGCACTACAATGGAGAAGCAATGTGGGGACCCCCAATAGCCAGCATCTGTATTTTCCCACACTTTTACGGAATGCTGTGCTATGTGTATGGCTGCGGCTCTGTAGGTGTGCCACTAGCGGGTGGTAAGGGCGCTCTTGAAGGTCTCTCCAGGTCAGTGGCTTCCACTGCTGGAGGATGTGGTTCCTCAGTAAAGCACACCATGCTGATAGGGGTCCAGTGATGAGGCCTGTCAGCATGACCGGTGCTTCACACCAACAGCTCCTAGAACTGCCTCAAAAATTATAGCCTGCAGGTCAGGATGTGTTCTTGGTGTGCTTTTATACGTTTTATTTCCGTTCTGCAAATGAGAGAGTCTGAGACAAGTTATTTGGATTTGATGGAAGCAAGTTATACTCAAAACCAAAGCAAAATGTTGAGGAGAGGTAAACTTTGCCCAGAATTGCAGCATATGACCTCTTTTCCTGAGCGGTTTTAGCACTCTCCGTGGCATGTGGTGCATAGATCTTCTGCTGATAGCAGTCTGCTGGAGGCTCCCAGGCGAATATCTCTAATCGCTGTTAAAATTGT
Source organism: Hydrocynus forskahlii (assembly GCA_037974365.1). Taxonomy (NCBI): domain Eukaryota; kingdom Metazoa; phylum Chordata; class Actinopteri; order Characiformes; family Alestidae; genus Hydrocynus; species Hydrocynus forskahlii. The sequence goes on along the minus strand of JBBPCX010000114.1, from coordinate 35,758,819 downwards.
GCAAAATGTATCTGAAAATTCAGTACATGAGCGTCGGTACAATTTCAAAGGAATTTATCACTCATGCTAAAAATGGTTCCACCCCTCCCTTAGAGCAGCCCACGGTGAATCCCATGGGAACTCTTGAGGGGAGTCTACACACTGTGTCTGGTCAGTCAGTGACAAGTATGACATGTATGAAAGATGTTGTATTAGCTGTTTTGCAGTGAGTACCAGCACTCCGGGTTACTTTGAATGGCTCAGTCTGAGCAGATAAGATCAGCTGCTGAGCAGCATTCTATAACAAACATGAGCCGTGATAAATGGAGGCCTATTTACCCCGCGCCGCAGACATAAACAGCGGCCTGCATGGCTATGCTCCACTCATTAAGATATACCACCGCCATTATTCCAATTAGGGTTCAGTGCCTATGAATCCGTGGAGAGTTCTCTGCTTGCCTGAATGCAGAAGGGGAAGTTGACTAATGTCGTACACATTCGCACTCTGATAATACCAGTGGTAACAGTGCATGCAGAGGAGTGGTGTGAGTTCAACTGCACAGGCCTGTGTCTGAAAAATGCTTTTTTAACACCTGGCTAGCACCGTGGTGGTCAGGTTCCAAGCCTTGATGCCCTGGGGTCTATTGGAATGACACTGATCCAGCTGAATTTGGACTATTTGGACTATTCCTTCAAACACTGAGTTTCTGGGTGAACGGTGGGCCACTCATACTCTCTATGTCATTGACATATTAGTTAATCAAATGAGCCATGCAGTTTTGATTAAGAAATAACAAGCAGCAGGACCGCAAAACGAAGCAATCAGAAGGGACGCTGTGCACTTACACATAAGCCAATGCCAAAAACATTGTTTAACTATGATTAAATGGCCATGACGTTGTGCTGTGTTAGGAGAAATGGTCCTCTCCACGACCCCTGCAACTGTCCAAAATCATTTCTGGAAGAGTTATAATAGCTCACCCTGGAAAAAAAGTAATGAATTTTATAATGGGTCGGAGATACAGCAAAAACGTTACTTCACCTACCATGATACTTCAAGTAATTTCACTGATATTCACTATAGACATCACAGTGCTCAATACCAAGCAATACTACGCCATAAAAATTACTCCAACTAAAAATGACTCTAAATAACTAAATGGGTATATATAGTCTGATTTGAAGTTCCGCAATATTTGCAAGCAACCAGGTTGCTTAGTTCAAGTATTTTGTTTTTGCAATGCATGGTAAAAGGTTAAATACGTTCACATTCGTCAGAACGTCAAATGTTCATTGCACTAATCAAAAAGAAAAATAAACAGAATAAAAAGAAAATTATTCCGATATGTATGCAATTGATATGGCAGTTGTTATCTCCTAGTTCAGTCTCTTTTTTCATCAACACAAAACGGATGGAAATTACAGTCCCACCCTGATGGTGGCTTATTTAAATAAATACTTGAAGAATTAAAAGTGTATTTCTTTTGATGTTTAGCTTTTCTGAGACTCGATTTTAAAAAATCACAATTGCACTACACAAGTCCAAATAACCCAATTGGTGAATCTATTTTTTAATATGCATTAAACATGATGTTGTAATATTCATTAAACATGATATTAATATTCGTTAAACATGAGTGTTCTTTAATTACTGATATCCATGACATGCTCACAAAAGCTTATTGTAAAATGACGGCATGTATTTATCATGATAATGATAAATATCAAATTGTCCAGTCCTTACACTGAATTTGTAAACACCCCTTTCCAAAAAATAAAATATAGTGAATAAATATGTCTGACATTTTCCAGCAGCACTGTATTTATACTGGGTCCAGAATGAGTAAGTGTGTGTAGGGGTACATGGGAGTAGCGGAACAGGAGACAGACCCTCAGGCTGTGGAGGCACACAGAGAAGAATTTCAGCCTTGAAGGAGCCAGCCTCAATTCAACTAATGCCTCACAGCAGTTACCATCTAAGACAAAGACTTCAGACTGACTAATTGCATGCAAACCACGCACACTGATTTCAGTGATGGCCCGAACATGCAGTAATAAGCTTAGGTAAATAAGCCGTGTTCTCTCCCATGTCTATCAGCCGGATGAGAAGGCCCTGAAGTTTTTTCGCTGCGCGTCTTTAGAAGAAAGGCCTCTCTTGGTGCAAAGGGGGCTGTGATGTGATTGAGTTTGACAAGTGGATAAGAGAGTCTCTTGCCACTTTTTATTTCAAAATGACTTGTTAACATTTATGCTAAAATTGCCTGTTATTTTGTGGCCTCTGGCTGTGATGTAGTTTCATGTGGTATAAATGTTTTGGAGTGTGATGTTCTCAAGTGCTCAGACCGAAGAGAACCGCTTAAGGAATGCAACTGCTCAAGACACATTTGTCTATGAATACTTCTGCAGCCACTTCGGCCCCCTCGGTTCAAAAAGGCATGGATCGTCCCTCATTAGATACAGAATTTATGGAAGGAAAAATGTCTCCTAAACTACTTTTCTATTATGCTTTGCAGATGTGACAATTGCAGATGTAGCGCTCCATCCAAGTGACTCCCTGCGCTCCTAAAGTGGAGTGTTTCATCTGTTGGAGTTACATTGCAAGCTTTATAGGGGTGCTCTGAGGAGGGGAGGCTGGAGGGGACTTGGGGTTAGGGTACTTATTTCAGGATTGGATGTACATCTCAGGGACACTCACACAGTAATGCTTTTTGGATCCACTTGCCTCATTGGAATCAGGTGCTTTATCCGTTGTCTTGGTGAATCAACAAATCATTCTAAGTTCCACCATGAGGAAACAACAATAACCAATTTTCTCCATCTTCATCATATAGAGTAATGTGGGATTTGTCCTCGTATTGGGTTCCAAACTTTTTTCCTTTTTTTCAGCATGCTAACATGGCCTACTGATAAAGTTGGACCATGATGAAATTGTGCGGCGTCAGGCTGTCAGCTGGGCCCCCCTGAGCGAGCTCTGTGAGTGGAGCGGGCGGTTGATGGATGGAGGTCCATGGACAGCCATGGGGAGGCTATGCTAATGTGAAAAGCACAGAGTAATCACATCTGCACAACCTCTTTCTATCTCTCTCTCTAGCTGGCTCTCATTCTATCTTTCTCTCTCTCTCGCTCGCTTTCTATCTTTTTTCCTCTCTTTATTCCCCTCTGTCTATCTCTCTCTCTGTTACTCTCTCTTTTCTTCCCATCTCTCTGTCTTCCTTTTTTCCCCATTTTTCATTTTTCCTTTTCTCTGCGTCTCTCATTCCTTCTCTCTCCTTCTTTTCTCTTCCCACTTGCTCTCACCCAAGTTTTTCTTCTTTCATCTCTTTCACCCCCTCTGTCCATCTGTCTGTCTTCCTTACTCCTGTTCCCGCTTCTTCTTTTATTCCTTACTGTCTTTCTTCCTCCTTTCCTTCTTCCTCTCTCTCTCTCTGTCTCTCTCTCTCTCTCTCTCTCTCTCTTTCTCATTATAAATGGCTTTGATTTTCTGAGGAGCATTTAGGCATAGCCCCAAGCCAAGCTGAGGCCTTGGGACTGTAAACCAATATTGCGGTGCTACGTAAGACCAATTGCACAATGAACATTAAGCTGGGCCTTACAGGCCCCCTTGAGAAAGCGTGATTGATGAGCTCCGGTGTGCGTCTCCGTGTCCGTCCATTCCTGTGTGCGTGCGCCCATGCACATTTGTCTGTCCTTGCGTGTGTACCTTTTCTTCCTCAGTGGGTACATGAGCATGTTGTGCTCCCCGCTACAATTCTAAAGGCAAAAAAAGGGCCTGGACGCGAGCCCAGCCTGGTCATTTCACGATACGTATCTACAGGCTGGCGTTTGGGCCTCTGGACGATTATCAGCGTTCTGTAAATAGTAACCCACTGAGTCAGTGTGAGGAAACGAGCCTGCCACAATCAGCACCATCACCCCCCTCACTAATGGTTTCCTAAAACAGCCCAGATCAGCTCCTCTGTAATGCGCAGCCTTTTCCGTTCGCAGATTTAAGAAGCTTAGATATGATGAATCACAAGATGCTGAAGAACTTTCATTACCTGTTAATAAGGGCCATTTTCTGACCGGTCATGACATGGGCTCGTTATGCAATGATAAATTGCAGCATGTGAGGCAACTTTTTTTATCAACCCTGAACATTAACATTCATCTCCTGTTTTTCTGCTTATGTCATATGTCCCCATCGTATGTGGAAGCAACTGCACTGGAACTGCGCTGCAATCAAAGTGCTTTCATATGTTCCATCCGTGTATATCCCCCTTCACTTATTCCTTTAAGGATAATCCCATTTGCAAATCATCCATTGTAATTTAGAAAGTGCAAATCAAATCGCAGTTCATTGTGCAAGTTAAACTAATCTTGTTACGCTGTAAAATATAACGCCCCTTTATTTGAATGAACACGGAGGACATATTAAAGTTTGGAAAGAGCTCCACATACTGACTTTTGGATTTGGCTGACTTGCATTCATAAGACTTTTTTTCACAAAATTAGGGCTAAATACTGGTCAGACTAATGGGAGGCTCCTTTCTGGAGGTCTGCTTAGGACCTGGACTGTTCCGGAGCACCACAGAGGCTTCAGGCCCCACTGCCAACCCTGGCCACAGTGTGGGAAAATGTCTGTGTGTTATTGTATACGCGATGAATTGCTCATGACGCATTTGTTTATAACCACACTCAAATAATGGGAACATTAAATATTTGGCACAAAATAATAATAATCCATTTCCCCTTTGAAAAAAAGAAGACTAATCATAAGAAAATGAAAAAAGCAGTCTGTTGAATTTCTTTATTTTCTTGAGGCTGATAAGCATCAGACTGCACACCCCTTTATTTGCAAACATTCCCCGCAGTTTGTGTACTGAATATGGCTCCAGCGGGCTCCACACCTTCCAGCCACAGCCAGCTTCACACTTTACAGATCTGGGCTTCATATGCCAAGTGAGCAATGTGGTCCAGCAGAGCCAAACACTCTTGAAGTGGAACAAAATCTTAAGTGCTTTAAAGCCAGTTTCCATGTTCTGCCAGCAACACCCTAAAAACTTGTGGGCCTGCTGAATTTTGGTATATGACACATGCACACACACACACACACACATATACACACACACACACACACATACAGATGTCTCCTTTTTGTCTTCTACAAATGTTTTTGCACTATCACTGAAAAGTCCCGTCCTTTACTAATATGATGCATTCGTTTTTTCTTAGAGTTGATACGTTTTATACTGATTGCACATCAGTCTATGTTTTTGGGAACTTATTTGGACATAACACAATGAAAACATTAGACTAACAAGCAAAACTTGTGAGTACCAGAAAGGTCTGCTGTCTTGTAATAGTGGCAGAACCGTTATAGAACAATGTTTAAAATGCTCTTTAAAGACCCATTCACACTGTATCAAACCTCAACACAAAATATGTGAATATGTAAAAAATCCTGTGATATTGTTCTTGCTTTATTGCATTACTTTGTGTGTACCTACTTACTCTGTTGTTTTTTACCATATAGATGAATCAATCAACAAAGCAAGCATAGTGCTGATGTATGAGACACACACATTATTACTCCTAACAGCATTAGTGGAACATCATTGTTCTCTGCTAATACGATGCATTTAACTTCATTTCAATTTCAGCCTCAAATGAGTTTTTTTGGACAATTTACTGAGTGTGCTCACAAGGTGTCGTAAATCAATGAAAACAATCATCCTTGAGGCTAAGTGTGGCCATACAATACAGTTCTAAATGGACATAGACACATAGTGAAGACACATTATCAGTGATGTACATGATACCCATGAATGTATATATGTTAAATATAATGTACATTCTGAGAAATCGTGGCTCCTAAATGGTTCACTGTTGGGATGTACATTTCTAAGAAGAAACCTCAATTGATTTCCATTACTTATTTGAAAATTAGAATAGTGGTCACCACAATGGTGGTGTGGGTTTGAAGAACCTTTTTAAGGTTTAAAGGACCTCTGCATAAAACTCGTTTGTTATACGGAGGTTCTCTACACTTCTTGTCTTTCTCACATCCCATGAACTAAGAAATATTTATTGAAACGTTCTCTATGGAAAAGTGCCATTGCTCCAAAAGACTTTGTTCCAAAAAAACCCTTGTGCTTCACCTTTACTCTTAAAAGAGTATTGCTTGTGTTTCCATGCGGAACAGAAATGTCCTCCGAATTGTACTGGTTGTCTCTGACTATAGATATTGGCCCTTTGGCCTTTCCTGACAAATGAGGCTGTTGAATTCCTGCGAGATTTCACACTTGTATATAGAACACTCTGTAAACATCACACGCATGTGGAGCCCTGCCCTGCTGTAAACTGCTCACTCACTCTGTGTGACTGACAGATGAAAGAGTGTTTAGCGTGTCGAGATCAAGGTCACCACATTCTGTACTTTCTGTTTATTGCTCTGTTTCTTCTGTTTTTTGTGCCCTGGCTGGTGATGCTGGGACAGGGCTTCTCTGAAATGCAGACCATGGGACTCTGCGTGTGTCACCATATGCGTATAGGAGAACGAGAGAGAGAACAGGGTTCTTTAATTTGAATTTTTGAGGTTTGGCTGGCAGGCCGCTTGTCTGATGTGACAGCTGAGGAGGGTGGCTGCAGTCACATGGTGGAGCGACTGGAACAAAGCAAAGAGTCTCGAGCTGCTCCAACTCTGTGACCAATACTCTCAAACACTCTGGAGAAAAAAACACACCAAAAAAAACTGCTCTTGGGCATAGACATTCGGAATTCCTTCATTTGTTATCTCTACCTTGTGTAACATTGTCCTAGCGTTTGAAGTGAATTCTTGCCAATTGAGATAAACAGAGATATAGTTCTAATGTGAAATACTCTATTTTTGCTTATGTCTTTCTGAACCAAAGAAATTGCTTAAACAGCTTAATAGGGTATAATGGTCTGAGGAAATTTCCTCTGAAGATTGCTAGGCTACATGTACACATACAGAATACAAGGCTGTGTTGTGCTAAGACAAGGTTTGCTAAGAAAAGGTGAAGATTCTGTTTTTTGGGAGAAAATGTATTTATCACACCACACATATTTTGTGTAAAGCACTAAAATAGACTTATTACATTTATTGACGCCTATTCCATCATCATTTGATAGTATTACCATTATTTGTGATACCTTGACACTGCCCAGCATTATGTCTAATGTTTTATTATTACTAGGGGTGTCGAATGAATGTGATAATCTCGATCAATTAATCGCAGAAAAAATGCGTTAAATGCGTTAAAACTTTTACGCTGATTAATCGCAGTGTTCTACCTCCCCTCTGCGCATGAGTGGTTCCACAGTCTTGGAATTCAGTGCCATGCCCATAACTCTGCGCTACCTTGGGACACTGGCAGCTTTTTCCATAGGATAGCATGAATCGATACACTGCCTATAAAATTTGTATTTTAAATACAATATATTTTTCTCTGATTATGCATATTATTTGTTATAAACCGATTGTATAAACTATGTGAACTTTAAGGTAGCCTTTTTCAATAGTGTAGCATGAATCAATAGACAGCTTATACACACATATATGAAGAGCTCTTTTCCAAAACGCGATAAACGCCAAATTTAAAAAAATGAGTTTGTCATGCCATTTTGCTGTGCACTGAATCTATTCACTGCTCCATCAACATTTCATGCCAAATCGCTATATTTCCTTGTTTAAGACGTACTGCAAAATGCCGTTTCTAT
>JBBPCX010000114.1:35718723-35731123 GCA_037974365.1 Hydrocynus forskahlii | reverse complement strand
TCTCTCTCTCTCTCTATATATATATATATATATATATATATATATATACATATATATATATATATTTGGGGGAGAGAGTTAGAGAGAGAGAGAGAGAGAGAGATAGATAGTCCAGTAGTGATATCCATGGAAATGGACAAAACCATTAAAATGTACTTGAGGATCTCCCTGATTTTGTGAGATGTCTTAAAATAATAAAAAGTAGTGCGGGTAATCCAAAAACTTTTTTCTTCCGTGTATGGAAAAAGTCAGTACCTGTTGTACACATGTGTACATGCTTGACTACACCACTCACACAGGTCCTTTTCTGTTTTGTGGGTTAAAAAGTTTTGCTTGCAGTAAAAATACATTCAAATGAAAGTTTCACTACTTTATGGCTATACTGAATTGTCATTTTAGGACGTACATGTGTTTTCATATAGAAGAGTGTATTGCTGACAGGCCCTGGCAGGGGCTAACACTGTGAAAGGCAGAGTGCAGACATGGAGCAATCCAGAGGAAGCAGCAGATGCAGCTGTCTGTAAGTGGATTCATCCGCACATATGGACCCGGCCCTGCTCATCCTGGGCCTGGCCTGGCTCTTCCCCGGCTCTATCCCGCCTTTATTAGATTAGCTCTGTACCTGCTCTCCCTGCATGCAACACATGAAAGCGGTTAAAAAGTGCACAATTAAGGCACTCCATGGTTCCAATCAGAGCTCGGCTGGAACAAAGGCACCAAAGCCCTGCTGATTTCAGATCTGACGAAGGCCGACCCGCCGGATGTGTCACTCACAATCAAAGTGTGTCACTCATACACAAAACATTACATACACACTCTCAACCATCAGATGCCTCTCATAACCGGCTGGAGCAGCTTCTGATGTCTTTAGCATCACCAGTTTATGGATGGTATAAATATGGTGATAATTATTGACTCATGTTTTCACGTTTAAATTCACATTCAGAACGTCTTGTACAATTTAGCTGTTTTGTCTGCCTTTTTTTTGCTGGCCCTTCCCGCTGTTGCTGGTTTTAAGAAATCATGAACCTCTAGATAAAGAAAGAATGCCCAGCAGATATTCACCATGTAACAATAGCCCTCCATGCTTTTATTGGCCCACAAATGTCTTACTTAACACCCATGTGCTGCCGATGTTTTGCATGGGCTTGAGCCATGAATGGAAGCAGTGGTTTATAATAAATCATACGTCTGTCATCAGTCTCAGAGACCATTTTAGAATTATGGTTGTAAGAATGTAAGCCACCACCAGTCGAATTACCATAATGTGCTCTTCTACGTATGCATATTGAGTACAGCTTTTCCTCTAGACCTTTTTGAGCAGCGGTCTTGAATATATAGTGTGTATAAATGTATTTTTCTTGGCCTCATAGGAACTATATTAGTTTTCTACTCAAAAATATATGACTTAATACTGTCAAATTCGCCTGCAGTTCTTCTTGGACCAGAGACGTGCCTTTTGTCTTTCTTACAAGTAACAACTTGGAAGCACAAAAATACAGAAACTGAATCGAGTAAGTCGAGTCTTATAGAGTAATCGAGTCTCTTATAGAATTGCAATTAGTGGATCCAGTATCTATTAGTGAAGGAACTTTTGCTCTTAAGGGAAAATGATGAACCTCAAAAGCCAGAGGTGTATCCAACAGCAAATGTGTTGTCACCTAAACTAAACATAGTAATATTAAGCATAGAATAAGTAATTAGTAAGTACATACAAAAAAAAAACCTAAAAAGAGCATTCCGTTCACAAATGAGCTTGAATATAACAGTTAAAAAAACAGAATAGTTAAAAAAAAAAAGAGTGAAAATATAAACCATGGAAAACAGACTAGTCAACACCCACCTCTGTTCATGCCACTAATATACAGTTCTAGGAAACATCTTTAACTGATATGAAACCTTTGCTTGGAGGTTCTTTTAACTTTAGAGAAAAGTTCTTCACAGTCACAGGTCTCAATCTGATAGAACTGTTTTGTTTTTTTTTTTATTTGAAAAGGACCCAGAAATGATGTTTTTGTCCTTCCAGAAATTCGTATGCAATCCTTATTTTTAAGAGTGCGACCATATATTTTGCAAAAGCACAGTTAAGCTGTTTGTGCCTGGAGAGTTGTCAGGCCAAAGTGCTGCTTCTCTCTTCCTTTATCAGCTGTTCCTCTCAAAGACTTGCTTAGCTGTCACACTTGCTGTGTCCCAGAGGAGCCAACTGGGCTTCAATGAATTAGTTAAACTCGACTTTGGAAACACATAAAAGGTAGAGGGTGGAAAGCTGCTAAATTCCTTCTGCCAAGTTAGAGGAAACAGACAGCAGCCAGCAAGCGCCAGCCTCAAAACCTCAGCAGGCCTACGAAGCTTAGAGCTTATCTCTCCACGTCTGCAATGAACCTTTTCTTTTTTATTATTGAGTTTCATCCTGGAATATCTGCTCTGTCTCTTTCTTCTTATCCTCTGTAACTCTCCCTTTGTCATAAGCGCCTCTATATTATACGTATCATGTTTCAAGGCATCAGCACACAGAGAATTCGTCTGATCATGTGTGACTTGTTATTCATCATCTGCAGTGGAAAACAATGCCAGGTCTCATTTTAATCAATTAATGACCCAAACAGATTAATTATATGCAGCTTTCTTAAGCGAAGATCAAGAAAAATAAATCTAAAACCAGGCCAAAAAAGCAGGAAAGGGCCAAAGGAGAACTGCTGAATACACGATCTTTCACATATTCTCATGCTCTCTTAACCAAACATTAAAATGCTCCATTGGACATCAAACTAAAAGGAGGCTTTTGATGCCTGCAGTAAATTTGTGTTGTCATCCTCTTGACATAAAACCACCCTGAGTTTAATACCACATCATATTTTCCTTTTTAAGTTATGGCTTAAAATGTGATACAATGGTTTATTCATGACGTATAGTATTTCAGATCTATGCGACGAGAAAAAAGAAACTGAGGTTAAGTATTTTTTTTCCCTCTTTTTATCTGGACTTCTGTTTATACTCATTTGTATGAAATATACTAAATACTATATAACCTGGCAACTAAAGAGGTTTAAAATTTTGCACTTACGACCGACTAAATGTCAGTTAAATATACACTGGCTCCCCATCCCACCCTTTCTTATTAGACCAAATGGCAAGCAAGCTACAAGCTCATCAGCTGTGTCATGCAGCCAAAAAGATCCTCTTTCACACCTAAGAATGTACCGTGATATTATGAAGATTTATATTTACAGATTCACTACATGACTGGAATTTGACTCTTTCCTGTGATGAGTAATTCAGCTACTCACATGTAGATATTTTTATTTAGAGGGGGGGCGGGAGGACACAAAGCAAGTCACGGCCTTTCTGTAACCAGCACTTCAAACTGGAGGAGAACAAATTATCTCATATGAAGTATCTTGCTACTTGCATAGCCAACTTGCAAATGTTACCTTTTACAAGTTAAGTAAAGTGGCCCCTTATAGTCATGCGAACACACCACACAGTGAGAACAATGTGAAATTCTTTCTCTGCATTTAACCCATTCACTAAGTGAAGCAGTGAGCTGCCACCAACGAGGGGCGCCTGGGGAGCAGTGTGTGGCGACAGTTCCTTGCTCAAGGGTACCTCAGTGATGACACTAGCAGTGTTGGGATACAAACCCACAACCCTCTGATTGCAGGGGCAACACCCTAACCACTAGGCCGTCTTCACCTTCTAATAAGTTAGTTTGGCCCATGCACTCTGTTGTAATAGTAATTTGCACACAGTTAGCAAAGTATGATTGGATATTTGGTTATGTTATTTCTGCATTAACCCCATGGCTTTAGGTAGTCCAGCAACTAAGTACTGGCCTGAAAGCAGCAGTGGCTCTGATGTTTCTTGGGTCCTTAATCACAGCTATGTTTGGAGTCCCCAGTCAAAGACCTTTGATTTTAAAATAAATAAATACAATTTTTATCAGCGGTCAATATTTCTGACCAAAGTGCTGGGTCATAAGAAAGAATAGCATCTTATCTAGAGTTACCTGCTGTGACTATTTCTCAGCAGTCTTGGTGTTGAGATGCAAACAGTAGCTACTTCAGTCGCAAATGAAGCTTCTTTGTCTGATGATTCCATGAGTGTGTCCAGTAAAATGCTTCTCCTCAGGGCATTCTTTGAATCATCTTGTTTGCTTAACTATTGTAGATCCAATCTCACATCAAGTGAAGGTCCTATTACACCCAAGTTTACTGACATGGATATGGATTTTGGACCTCTACTCGGGCTTTCTCTACTCTGTGGGGAAGATGCAGTACCCCAATTTAGTATGGTTTCATTATAGCCTTGGTGTGGTTGTGGGGTGACTGTGGTAGAATTGGATTATATGTGAGGTTGCCTTCAGAAGATAACATAGTAAAGGGGTTTGTGCCCTCTTCTATATAAAAAAACAGAATACATTTTTATTCAGTGTATTTGATATTTTCAGTTTATTTGTTTATTCGGCCGATTTCCTGGGGCCAACAGTGGGCCCCTTGACCTCTAGGGCACCATGCATTAGCGTACTGAGAAAGACTGTGGCTGCGTCAAAACACCTGCAGTCTTTAACGTTTCATCCACTTTACGATATCAGGAGATCCATTATAAGGAGGACACTGTGTTCAAATACTGTGTTCAAATGAGGAAAGATCCCACAATCATCACCAAGCAGGCATATTTACAGTTGCTCTTTGGTTCCATTTATATTTTAACCAGAGTGTCCCTTTAACCTAAGTCCAGGTTTGCACATTGCCTGTTATAACCACAACCAAGGCCTATTGATTGTACTCTGTAAAGGAAGACTATTGGAGACATCGCCCACTTTACTCTCAAGTTCCCAGAAACGCCTGCTAAAAGCCTGAAGAAGCTCACATGCCTACATTCTGGTCGTCACATATACATATGTATGGTGGCCTAGAGGTTAGGCAGTTGCCCCTGTGCTCAGAAAGCTGTGGGCTTGAATCCCAGGACTGCTAATGGTACCCTTGAGCAAAGTACTGTCACCTCACATTGCTCCCTGGGCGCCGTGTCTCTGGCTGCCCGCTGCTTCACTTGGTGAATGGGTTAAATGCAGAGAAGAATTTAGTTCTGTTCACACTGTGTGCTGTGGTGTGTTCATGTATGACGAATAAACACTTTACATAAGAGTTTCTCATTTGGTGTCTTTTATAGAATGAACTGGGCAGCATTTATACTTTAGCTGACACAACTCTTGTACATGGCCCATTAGGGCATGAAATGAAGCTCTCTGGCACCATATCAGCCTTTCTGACAGCCAACAGCATGCATGTGTGAGGTACTTGCAGTTTTAATCTTTCATTACCTATCTTCACTTCTCCACATCCACTGTTCTTTTAAGTGCATAGCTGGGAGGATAGGGTTACCCCTTACAAAATAACAGGCAAATCCATACACTCTCATGCAGTCACTTATTGGCATGCTGGTGGTGATGCAGGCCAGGATCAGACTTGTCTTGGTTTGAATAAATCTCTCAAAAGTACAGTCCGCTGGAAACACAAAGTGTGCTTACTACTAATTCAAAATGTTCAAAAGTATGTGTAATACCAACACAGAATGTGATTACTACTCTTTGTACTAAGTGCATGCGTTATGTTCAGTGTCTGAACAGGAACAGCAAATCAAATATAGACAAAGATGTGACAAAAAAATCAACACGGCTCCCAATCAAGGCCTTTGCAGCATCTGCCAGTCAGATTAACGCCAGTGAATAACATATAGAAATTGAACTGGATCCAAAAATCCTTGAGGAAATCAGTTTCATCTAAACTTTCAAGAAAGCTTTGTTTAGAGTCTGAAATACACACTGTATATATCTGTTGGCTTGAATCATCTTGTTTGTTTTACCATTGTGGATCCAATCTCACATCAAGAGAAAATCATATTACTCTCAAGGTTACTGATGTGGATACAGATTTCAGACTTCTACTCGAGCTTTCTCTACTCTACGAGGAAGACTCAGTACACCTATTCATAGCTACACACATATTTGCTGATTTGTATCCATAATCCATTAATGTTGCTATTGGGATTTTGCATAAAAATCCTTGCTAAAGACTTATCAAGTATTGTCTTTGACCTTGGTATACTTGTTGTGCCACATTGCAATGGGCTTGGTATGACATAGGTCTGACTTTTGTATGGTTCAGTAGAGCCTTGATGTAGCTGTGGGATGACAATGGTATGACTTTAGTATATCTGTGCTATGACTTGACCTTGGTAAGACCTTAACATGGACTTGGTGTGATGCTGGTTTGACCTCGGTACAATTTTGGTATCTCATGTGGCTTTACTATGTTCTTAGTGTGGCATTGGTCTTGACCAGGAGTTGCAATGACTTCGTTCTGTTTTTGGTGTGGTATTGGTATGGTCCTGGAAAGGAGTTGGCATGATGTTGCTGTGTTCTTTGTGACGTTTGTACGGCTTTGTGATGTTCTTGGCATTGAGTGGCATGGTATGATCTTGAAATGGCTTTGGTATGGCTTTTGCAAGAGCTTAGTATGACTTTGGTATGATTTTGGTATTATCTTTGAATGACTTAAGTATGGCTTTGATGGAAAGCCCCACTGGGACAGACTGATTACTTTGTATAGATTCACGTGTCCTGCCTGTGCTACAGACACACATGCTTTTAGTGGAAGTCAGACACAGATTTTTTTTCTTTCCACAGTGGGAAGAGCTGTGATCCCTGGACTTAAACGACAGCCAGTAAAACACATTCCCCATATGTCGCAGCCCCCCCCCCCAACAATAATGACTAGTTGCAAACACAGCTGAGAGAGAAAGAAACAATCAGAGCGAGACAGTTAAAAGCGCCAAGTGCACAGGGAGGGTGAGAACCGAGAAAGAGATGGATAGGGTTAACAGTGACCACTGTAAAAGCTCAGGTGCAGGTGCGTGTTCAGGAAGAGGGGTCCCATACACAAATGCTAGCTCACCACTACCCCCAGGCAGCTCAGGAAGAGAGTGTGTGAACAGGCTCTGGGAGGTGATCCAGGCTGGATGGTCTCTGTATTTGTCATTGAGGAAGAGAAAAAGAAGGGCCATCCTGGACGGCACTCTAATCTCTGATCCCATTGCTTCCCCGGCCACCGGATATTATGAAGATAGAGTATGTAAATTTTTATGTTGTTTTTAAAAGAGTTTAACTGAACAGTACATGGAGTACATGATCCCTCTCAACCAAACAGCAGAGGTTAAATGATTTAATATGTTTCGTGTGAGCATCTAGGAAAAACAGAGCAGTCTTTTGGAAAATCTAGCAACAGATGCAGAAGCACTCCAAAAAGTAAGACTGCCAACCACAGGTTTAATGGAATGATTCACTTGATGTTTTTTTTTTCTTTCTCTCTCTCTCTCTCTTCTTTTTTTCCCTGATCTTTCAAGGAAAATAAAAATCGCTCTTGGCCATAGATTAAGCGTGTGATGGAGAGGGTTAACCTGCTGATGTTTTTTTATCCTTATTTATGCACCATCTGTCTGCTCAATCAGCACCTCTGAGACATGGAGCTGTTTTTTGCTGCAAGCACCTCCAGTCTTAATGGATATCACAGTGCCTCACAATTACTTCCAATGAAGCAAAAGTACAAATTTGGCTTTTGCGATAACCTGAAAATGCACTTTGTAGGTGCGATGTCATATCCTGTGCATTATTTATGAGTGTGACTGGGGTCTCCCGATGTGGAGAGCAGATTTCAGCATGCTACATACTGACATGGCTTTAAAGTTGGACCTTTTTAAAGCTGTACTCTTCACAAAGGAGAAGCATACAGTGACCTCATTCATTCACTGAAATAACTGAGGAACGGCTTTCGCAGAATTGTTTAATGAGAAGTGTGAAATTCTCTTTGTGCGAATTGCAAAATAGCTTTTTTTCACAACTTTAAACCTCTGGAATGTTCAGAATACTCCGAGCTCATGTTCAGAGAGGGGAGGATCAGTCCTCTCCATAAACAAATCTGTGTGCTTATCAGTAGGTATCAGGCAGTATGCAAGTGCAAAACGGGCAGGGATCAGAATCACTCAGAATCATATGGGAAAGTATTAAGGAGGAAACACATGTAATATATGTACTATAAACTTCTTGAAGAAGAAAATACCTCGGCTTCCTTAAAATAGTTTTTAAACTGCAATTTTGTTCAAATGTTTAATGAACTTTCTGGTGAAAAAGAAAAATTAGTTTAGAGTTTAGAGTTAGGAGTTATGCATTTTAGGTGTACATACATACATACACACACACACACACACACACACACATATATATATATATATATATGGATGGATGGCTGGATGGATGGATGGATGGATGGATGGATGGATGGATAGATAGATAGACAGACAGATAGATAGATAGATGGATGGATACAGATATAGCAATATAGCAGTCTTTGAATCCAAAGGTACAAAACCTGTTTTAGCACAGTTAAATGTTTAATTTAATCTTAAACCAAACTGACATTTCTGACAAATACTGAATTTCTTACTTTCTATTCAACATTCAGATGTACAAGACATATGGAGCTGTGCAAAATCTTGAGCCACCCCTCATTTTTTATGTGTTGCTTCAAATCACCTTGTTCATGCAAAAATACTATTTTATTTCAAATGGTCTTATCTTTGGCATATTGAGTGGATTAAATTAAAGAAATGGCAACAAATGTTTTACTGTGACAGGCTGCAAAGTGGCTAAAGATACAAGGAGCCTAGATAAAGGAGTTCTAGCCACTCAGCATTCAGCACCACCAGTATACTGATCACCGCCTGATCATCTGGAATCACCTGCACCTGTTTCATCACTGGTTCAAGCTTTAAGTTAGATGGTTTGTTCTGCTTGAATGACTCATATGTAGGTCACTGTGTGGATTCACAGTAACAAAACATTCATCTAGAACTGGTCAGGTTCAGGGACTGGACTGAAAATGAGAGTCTTTAAATGTTCTTCAGGAAGCCTAGAGAACTGTTCCTCAAAACTATTGAATCTTCGGAAGCAAAATATGAAGAAATGAGGGGTGACATTTGCACAGTGCTGTACAAGACAGGTTTGAAGAAGTGAAATATGCTAACTGCTATACACGCAAATGCAAAACAGTTTAAGCACATATTGTGGGAATGTTACACATTTAGAGAGCAACACGTCAGTGCTTCTTTTTCTCATTTTGTTCTTTTATGGTCAGGGTAATTGCCACAGCTTTGTACCGGATGGTGATTTTTTTTATTAAACTGGAAGAACCAATAATAATGTTTTTTTTTGTCAATTTATTTAGTTTCATGCATTTCTAAGTTCTGTACAAACATGAGCAAGAAAGAAAAACATTTAACAGAGCATGGAAAGAGAAGACATAAAACCAACACATAAAAATAATAATAAAAGACATAATAAAACAAAGAAAATGAAAACATGCAGTCGTTAAATCAGTGAAAGGAAAACATGATTAACAAGAAAAAAGGACTAAATGTGATTGTGATTCGGAGAATGACAGTAAAAACTAATGACAGTAGGCTATGAGTAAAGTGGGAAAAAATAGAAAATGAATTGCAATTTTTAAATTAATTGAAACCAAGCAAATGTTTTGCTCTAGACAAATATTAATGATTTTTTTCAGTGATTTCAAAAATATTTCAGGTGTTCTGAAGTACATAGGGTGCCAGTCTACTGAAAGCTTCTAAATTTCACCCTAAATTAAGCAGGTAGTTGGTGAAATGCAGGTCGGCCTAAAGCTAGCACAATACATTTTCAGTCTATAAATAGTACTTTAAGTAATTTAGGGAAAAGAGTGCTACTGAAATGTAAGTAATAAAATAAACACAGTATATTCTGTCAGTTAGATAGGTATTCAAACTCAAGGTCTAAATGTCTACAGTTCACATCGGTTAAAGAGTTTGTCATGGCTCATAATGTCAAAAGCAGCTCTTAAATCTGCGCAAGAACTGAAACCCTTATCAGACTTTCATCTCAAATTCTTAACTGCTTTGAATGCTGATTTGGGACCATGACCCGCCATGAAAATAAACGGAATAATTCTGACGAACAGTCCCTTTTCAACCTTTTTACTCAGTTCAGTGAAATTATTAAAACAGTCTTAGGAAAATGAAAAAAAATTAAGGAGTCTTCGATGTCCAGCATGGCTTTATTGCCAGAAGAGAGCTTTGAAAAGATCTGTCCTTGCTTGAGGTTCTACCATAGCCAGAGTTGCAAAGCTGGACCAGCTTTTACAAACTACTGGCAAAACTCTCATTTAACTTAATGAGAAAATGCAGTTCACGACTGTCATTTTTGTCAAAATACTTCCAAAATACTTCAACTCCAAATTACTTTCAAATGATGGTACAAATGAATGAGCACAAAAAGCATGGCTCCTCTCAAAAAATTTCCGATAATATTGTTATATACGTTACACATATACTACATTACATGAGAGTTTGCTCCTTGACAATGCAAACGAGACACAGAGGATACATTTTTTCGTTCCCTGTGAAAATGGATAAGTCACACAAAGTCTTTGGAAATGATTCACAGATGCTGTAGCTGTGAAGCTGGGCTAGTTTTCATGACAAGAACTGTCTGCATTAACAGCGAGACTACCTGTTCTAATGTATCTTATATAAACTAGGTAAGACAGAACAACAACTTTCCCACCAGGTTAACATGAGCTTGATTACATGACAAGTAATGCATGCTCACAGCACAGTGATCCAAAAGAGATGTCACTAAAATGCGTCAGGAGGGTACACACTTAAAAATAAAAACATTTATTTACAGACATCCACATTATATTTAGACAAATATGAGGTTATGAAATTAATAAGTTTCCAATTAGGTTGAATAGGATTTTCATCAATGCTCTGTAAAGTCTGTGCAACTTACTAACAGTTGCTACAAAAGAACATATTTGTGGGTGGAGCCTAGACAGGTCCGTTTATTATATGAGGATAGAGAATAGTTAGCGTTGTTGTTAGGAGGCTTTCAGTTGCTCCAATCTTCAGTTTCCAGTCTGAGCCTGTTATGATGCTATGCTCAAAAGTTCTGATCACATTTTATTTGCTGTAAGCTTGAAAGCTAACTGATCCTGAACAGAACCGACTGATCTGTTTCCCTCAGGTGGATCTCTGCGTGAAAACATTGCTTTTTCAATATCAGAATAGCTGTAATTCATAGACGTGATGTGTCTGCCTTGACTGGAGGCAGTTCTTCCTCTGAAAAAAGTTCAGACATGCATGCTTAGCGCTGCCAGGAACCTGTGTCCCACCAGCGCATTCTGGATGAAATGTATGAGTAAAGAATTAGAGTGGTGAAATAGAGCTGGTCTGGGTCTTTAGTCAAGCTGCCTTGAGTTAGATCGCCTGCACCGATGGTCCTGCACCGGTGTGGGCCTGATAGGAAATAAATGTATCACAAATATTTTGACGTTATTAAACATGTGCAGACTTGAAAGCTGCTTTCTTGCCAGTTGGTATTTCATAAAGTCACCCGGTTAGTGGAGTTGAAATATTTGCTCCGTTCATTTTTTTCTTGCTTCCTTTAGTGCAAAGAATAGATTATCCTCTGCATTCAAACTGTCAGCAAGAATTCTCATACACCACGTATCATATAAATCCTATTGCCTGAAGAGGAAGATATATTATAAGCATGCTTTTTCAATAGAGAGTTATCATAGACGAGGAATCAAGAATAGCCAGCCTGTTAGTGGACTAATGCCTAAATATGGTGCTGTCTTTAATCTAGAAGAACCTTTTCTTTGGCTCATATCTGCTTTTGGCTTTTGCTTCCATTTGTTGTTAAAGTCAGTACAGTTGAACACCTTTCTCAGTTAATCACACTACGTGTCCTGATACACTGGATGACATCAGTGGGTCTGGAGCGAGCCGGCTCTGGGGAATGTTACAGTAATAGTCTGGTCGGATCAGGAGTGGCTGATGGAGTTGGCGGCTGGAGTTGGAGGCACCTGTGTGGGGTAATGAAGCCACAGCAGTGGGGGCCGCAGCGCTCCAGACTTATAGACTTATAGGGGCTGTCAGAGCAGCAGGGCCGCGGCTGAGCCGTCACAAGGCCTGATGGATCCCAGGACGAGGGGCTCAATGAAGCTGTCCGGCTCTCTGGCGACCGCCTCCCTGAGCCTGACCAGGTTCACACACATGATTTGTGCGGACTTCACTTTGCATCAGTGAGGACGTCCTTGCTTCACGTGTCATGCATAGCATGACTCTGTTCACCACATTAAAGCAGAGTTGACCTTTGCCCATCATTCATTAAGTTCAACCCTTTGAAAGAAATAAATTCAATCCTACGACCCTCCCTCCCTCTCCCTGTGGTCTGGTCCCTCCAGGGTTCTTTAGGGAAATGGTTAAATGATTCAAGGGTTCACTGATTAAAAGGGTTACCTGATTA
>JBBPCX010000114.1:35682061-35713085 GCA_037974365.1 Hydrocynus forskahlii | reverse complement strand
CCCCCCCCCCCCCCCCCCCCCCCCCCCCCCCCCCCCCCCCCCCCCCCCCCCCCCCCCCCCCCTCTACGTCTCGGCTGTTGTCAAGGGGGCTTTTGTGGAGGATGTGATGCGCGGCACTCTATGTCTCGACTGTAGTCCGTGAGAGGAAAAGCGGAGAGGACAAAAGGAATAATTTTGAAAAGTGAGGGGGACACGTCCAACCCTGCATCCGGCGCCCATGATCTTACAGAGGTTAATCAAAAATGTCAGTTTTCTGTTTTTGTATGTGCTGAAGTGTTAAAACGCATTTGTTCACTTTGGCCTTTAGTACAGCATGACATGTTGACATTTTAATCTGTTTTTAATTTGTTTTTACTTTAAGTATTCTACTCATTTTCATTTTAATGTATTTTATATGTGATTTTTTGTTTATTTTTTGGCTTTTTATTCTTATTCTTATTCTGTCGCACTTGTAGCACTTTGGTCAACTTCATTGTTTGTAAAGTGTGTTGCAAATAAAGTTGCCATTGGCATTGTCAAAAATAAGTAACGGTTGGCTTGTTGTTACTTAACCACCGGTGCTTTGCATAGTTCTACAATTGTTGCAAGACAAACACACCTTTATCTCAAATAGCAGCACAGCTAAAGAAATTCTCAATGCTGATGGGATTCATTGTTGTAACATTAATATAAAATAGTCATCACTGGCGTAAACTCTTAGAGCACTGTTTCTCCTTTCTTCTGATCAGACCTTTAATGGTGATCTACAAATTCCAGATTCCTCCTCTAGATATGAAAGCAGCTTTACACAAATGTGTCTCTTAAGACACCCTTCTGTGTGTGCTGGAAGAGCTTTTGTTGACGCAGCAAAGCTGCATGTAAAGTGTGTCTCTGATCGTTTTTCTCTCTTGTCTTAATGACTAAGTAATTTCCCTCAGAGGAATGTTTGGGCTCTACTGATTTCATTCACTCAGAGGAGGAGCCCCATAAAACACCTTCCTGAAAGATAAACAAGATACGCTTGCCATAATCAACTGGCCGGTATTTTCAATTGACACTTAATTATGAGTATATCATATAATAATGGAGTTAACATCAAATGAGTCCATTGTTTTTGGAGCTGTAATTTGGGGAATAGGAGAGGTATCCTATTACGATTTCCTCCTCTGTTCTCTACAGGAGCACTGAATATTCTATATCTGATAGATGGGCTTTGGGCCATCTGTTGCTAGAATTAGCCCACTGTGGTGCTTCTCCACGGGGGTGTAAAATGGGCTGTTTGCCCTCCTTTCCTTCCTCCTTTTTTCAAAAACATGAACTTGGCGGGCTTCTTCAACACAAAAAGGGGGCCTGCGAAATGAACACAAAGGCCACTCGGCCTCTCTAGTGAGTATTAAATAAAGAGAACAGTGAGGGCAAGTGGAGGAGGAGATGTCAGAGGCAGAGCTCTGCACATCTCTGACTATCCAAAGGAATTAAATAAAAAAAATAAAAGCCCTAAGAGTAAAAACACTGCTACCCTTTGGCCACCATCCAAAAAGCATATACAGAATGGTTTCACTTACATGTACTACTATGAAAAGCTTTCTTAGATCATTAAACAGCAATTACTCTTGTGCATTACATATATATGCTTTATATATATATATACATATATGTGCACAGTTTTGATGCCGAGTTTAAAACACATTTTTTAAAAGCATTTCCTCAGCATGTTATAACGTGTCTTTCTGCTAGCAAAGTTAACATTACATTAACACTAGCAGTGAAAATGAGAAAATGATCAAGATTTGTTTTGTTTGTAAAAAAAAAAGTAGTTGATATTGTGTGAGCTGTTGAGATGAACACAGGTGCGGTTCCAGATTTCTCCTTTCTCATTTGGATATGTGAAACTCCATCAGCAGCTCCTGATTTAACTGAATGAAGGACTGATCGAGTCAAACCAGATTTCTGGGCATCAGCAAGGAACACACTGACATACTCTGCATAAAATCACAATTTGCTGTATAATGTTATTTGTATTTATAATATTTAGAAGTAGTAATGTGAAAAAACACCGCTTGTCTAAACAGTTTTTAAATAGTATTTTCACAGGTGACTAAGACTTCTGCACAGTAATGTATGTGTATAAACACACAAACATGCATGCGCGCGCACACACACACACACACATACACACATCCATACACATTGCACCAGTAAAATGACCTGTAACTGACATGGAAGAAATCAATCACATATGTTAACTAGATACTTGATGTGCAAGCTGGTAGGTATGAGATAATTACATTATAACAATAAGCCCTTTTTAGGTTTGTGTCTTCCATATCAAGCATATTTTATGCAATACAAAGTAGTTTCATTCTCTGTCCATATGGGGAACACTAACTAAAGATTCTTCCTGCTAAGACTTTGTGTTTAAATGGATAGGCTCGCTTGTATTCATATAGCATGTTTCAGCTCAGTTGTTTCTGTGGCTCCAGCCAAGCTTTTCCCCAGATTTATTACCCACATTACCCTGTAGTTTTTGAGAAATGCAAAGTATTTATCAAAATACTAATTTATCACGCCATAAAATATAATACTATAAAAACTTGACTAAGAGTTTTTCCTTGTAGTATGAATATTTTACAGAAATATACTTTTAGGGGACTAACTGTTAGTGTTCTTCACAGTTCTTTTATAGATATTTTCAGCAAATGAGTTACCATACACACAGTGTCCCAGTGGGTGTGTTTTATCTGATAAGCCTAGAAAAGCAAACTGATCACAAGGTTAAAACTCTTTTCAAAGTTTCAGAGATTTTGAAGATATCTGCTACCCCTTTCTTGGGCCAAGCACCAAGCCACACGGCTAGGAAGCAATTTCCCCTGCATTTTTACTGATTGCTTTTGTTGTTTAAAGAGGGTCACAATAGACTGTCTGATTAATCACAGTAACCAACATACCCCAAATCAAAACAGCTTCCATCTGGCATGTAATTGGACTGGGCACTGTGTGAGTGAATGCTATTTAGGTTTAGTGAAAGTGAACGCCTGTCATGAGGGCATTTATAAACAGCCCTACAGCAAAGATAAATGAAGATAGCAAATAAAAGCGGTGTAAGTTACTACACATTGAAGCATTTACAGGTACACCCTTAAAGAAAAAGTGCAACAACCATATATTAATCGTTTTAGCTTCTTATAGAACCATGTGACATATGTGACTGTGAGAATCCTTTTATATATCAAGAACGTTACATTATGAAAATGTTGTTTGCATTTACATTGTACATTTAGTAATTTAGCAAATGCTCAGATCCAGAGTGTCTTACAAAAACAATTAAAAGTGAAAAGTACCAAAAATACAACAGAATATTTTCTTCGAGTGAATAGATTTCCTTTTTTTTGGGAGAGGAGTGTTCACATTCACCAATAAACTTTACATTTTATATTTTAAATGGTTCATCACATTTACAGATCTCAGTAACAGAAATGGTTTAGGGAGCCAAAAATGACCACTCTGTCATGCCAAAAAAACTTTTTCTGGTAGCTTTAAGCTGAACGTTCTCTCTGGAAATGGGACTAATGTGTGGGAAAGGAGCAGTGAAACTTCACACAATCTGTCACATCCATGCCACCTCTACTCCGCCCACAGCAGGCGATGTCACCGGAGTTCTGAGCTTGGGGAAGTCCCCTCGTGTCTTCCTGTCCTCATGCTGGTTGGTTTATGTTAGCCCCGGTGCCTAGCAACCCACCTGCTCCAGGTTGCCACTAGGTGGTAACGTAACCTAGGCACCTGTTAAGTGGATCACCTGTGTCTCGTTTCTGTTCGTAATAAGCCTTGTTGTGTTTGATGTGTCTGGTCCTGTGATTGGTTGTCTGTGTCAAGCCCCTGTGTCTCCCTAGGTTAAAAGCCAGCCGTTTCCAAGAAACCAGCATGCTGTCACCTTCTGTCTGTCTGTGTGTGTGTCTGAGTGTGCCTTGAGACTTGCTGCCATGTATCCCTACTCCTTGTGCAGGCTCAAGCTTCATGTGAAAGACAAGCTACGGATTCCTGCGCTGAGGAGTGGGTGAGTGGATTGTGGTTTCCCAGGCTCACGCCAGTGACTTTATCCTCCCCTATGTTCTACAGAAGTGGACAGCAAGGCTACGTTGCGGAGCAAATCTATTACTGGGCTCCAGTCCTAAACGCACTGGGACCGCCTAAGTCCGCAGTGACAGCTTCACAAGGACCGGGCTGAGCATGACCCTGTATCTGGACTGGCAGTCCTGGAGAGGCTTCCTGCACCCTGTTTTGAGGAACTGTTTCTGTTTGTGTTCTCTGAGCTCTGTGATCCTAAGTTTCATTAAATCTCTGTTGTGTTTCCTAAGACTCCCGCATCTGCATCCTCCGCCATGACAGGTGACGAGAGCCTGATACAACTGCATTTTGTGGAACAACAGGGCTAGCTGGATCAGCTTGCCCGTGCCGTTGCCATTCTGGTGCACAACCTCCGCCCAGTGCCACCTCCGGCACCAGCCCCAGAACCCCCAATCCTATCCCAGATCATGACTGGATGTTCCACAGTGCTGCCCCATGTATCCTGAAAGGTATGTTGGGGATCCCGTGGGGTGCAGAAACTTCCTGCTTGCATGTGATCTGTACTTTACAGAGTTTTTTGAGATGATGGAGCTCCAAAAGGTGTCCATGTTGGTCCAGTGGCTCACGGCGAGGGCTCTGGACTGGGCCGTGGTAGTCTGGAGAAGCTGAGGATCTACCTGGAATTCGTCTGCCTCTTCAGAACGGTGTTTGATTAGCCAGACCAGGGTAAAATGAGTAGCACTCGCCTCCTCCAGCTTGGGCAGGGAACAAGTTCAGTCGCAGAGTATTCCATCAGTTTCCCCATCCTGGCAGCCAACAGTGGCTGAAATGAGCCGGCTCTTCTGGCAGCGTACCGGAAAGGTCTGAATCCGGAGCTGCAGACAGAACTGGCCTGCCGTGATGAGGACCTCATCCTGGACCAAGTCATCTCACTGACAATAAAGCTGTATCAACACATCCGGGAAAGAACAAACCTCCAGTGAAAGCCTCACGTCCCAACATAGAGGTGACTCCCAGGCCCACCACATCCGAACTGGCCACGGATGGGCAGCAGCCAGAGCCTATGCATTTGGGGACTTCAGACCTGCAAGAGAGAGGAAGACAATTTCGTGGGGGACTCTGCCTGTATTGTGGGGCTGGTGGGCACCTGATGGCTGCGTGTCCCCTATGTGGCAACAAGGTCACGTCCCCGCCAAGCGTAACCTCTCCTACATATAAGTTGTTCCCTCAGTTCTGTATAAATGCAACTTTACATGTTTCTAAACTTTCTTTCCCTAGGTCTGTCCTTGTAGATTCTAGATCAGCTGGCAGTTTCATCGCACAAGCCCTTTTGTCATCGCCGTTGTTCCCTGTGGAGGATCTGCCAGCCCTGACTCCAGTGAAAGTCCTAGATGGGAGACTTGTTAGTGGCAGGGCCGTCACACAGGTCACCAATCCATTAGGGTTCTCGGTTATGGAACAGCATAAAGAACAGCTGAGGTTCTTGGTGTTACAACAGGCTGATCTGTTTTTAGGAGTACCATGGTTACGGCTACACAATCCGTACATTGATTGGAGAACATCCAAAATCTTTGCGTGGTCTCCGTCGTGTCAGACCTTGTGTCAAAGTACTACTTTGCACGCAACGACTATTGAAAGCCCGCTCCCTAACATAACAACAGAGTACCAGGATCTAGCCGAAGTGTTTAACGCCTCTAGGGTGACCCGTCTCCCTCCACACCAGCCGTGGGACCGTGCGATCGACCTCCTGTTGGGCACAACACCACAACGGTCTCGAGTTGATCCACTGTTGGAGTTGGAGAACAAAGCAATGGAGGACTGCGTGACCGAGGCGCAATCTTGTGCGTATCAGAGCGGGTGATGAGTGGAAGCCTTCAGCACGACCTCCAGGCACTATTATCATCACGTAATGCCATATGATATGGCTTGGTAAATGCTCATTTTTCCAAGCGTTCATGAACAATGTGTTTAGACACATGCTAAACAAGTTTGTAGTTGGGTATCTAGGTGACATTTTGATCTACACGAAAACTATGTCAGAACACGTATCACACGTGCGCCAGGTTCTTCATTATCTGCTCTCCCACAGGTTGTATGCAAAGGCAGAGAAGTGTGTGTTCCACGTCCGGGAGCTCTCATTCCTCGGCTATTGAATTGGCCCATGGAGTGTCGGTATGAATGAAACAAAGGTGAAAGCCGTGCCTGTGGCCCAAGCCCCAGTCAGTGAAGTAGTTGCAGTGGTTCTTGGGCTTTGCAAATTTTTACCGCAGGTTCATCCAGGGTTTCAGCTCTGTAGTGGCACTGCTCACAGACCTTCCGAAGGGCAAGCCAAAAAAGATCAGTTTTACGCCCCAGCACGTGAAGCATTCACTCGGATAAAAGCTTTATTCACTACGGCTTCGGTATTGAAACTCCCAGAGCCAGCCAAGCCATTTATAGTAGAGGCTGATGCCTCCAAGGTTGGTCTGAGAGTGATGTTATTGCAGAGACATGGAACCCTGGGGAAGCTCCATCCCAGCACCTTCTGCGCAGTCTTGAAGGTCCCCCATCAGTTGCCTACCGGGAAACCACAACCCCTACCGATTCCCCAGAGGCTGTGGTCCTACATAGTCATGGACTATGTGACAAACCTCTGGGAGTCCCTAGGATACACAACCGTGGTGGTCGTGGACAGGTTTTCAAGGGGGGTCAGGTTCCTTCCACTTAGTTCTTTCCCTACCACCCTGCAAGTGGCCGAGACTTTGTTTTGCACTATAGCCCCCCGGCGGATATCCTGTCCGACTGTGGCCCCAACTTCGTGTCCTGGGTATGGGGCGCGTTTTTTAAGAAGTTGGGGGTCTCTGTCAGCCTGACCTCAGTTTAGTACCCTGAGTCCAGTGGTCAGGCTGAATGGTCAGTACAGGCACTGGGCAGGTTCCTCCATGCATACTGACATAGGCAACAACACGACTAGGCACAGTACTTAGGCTGGTTGGAGTACGCCCAGAACTCATTACATCACTCCGCCACCAGACTAACGCCATTTGAGTGTGTGCTTGGGCATCAACCCCCAATCTGCACTTGTGATGCTGAGCTGCCCAACCTACCACAGGTGGACAACTGGTTCAGAAAAGCGGAGCGGGTTTGGGAGAGAGCGTACACCTCCATCATCCGAGCAGTTCAAGGCTGGTGATTGGGTCCGGCTCTCCACACGGGACTTTAAGTTAGGTCTGCACTGTAAGAAGCTCTGCCCTAGGTTCATAGATCCTTTTGTTGTCCTTAGACAAGTTAACCCTGTGTCAAATAAGCATAAGTTACCATCTCATATTCAGCAGTCGAGTTCGAGGAAGCATACTCATGCAATACACTGATCTGTAGATGCTGATTCTTGCAGTGAGTTTAGAATGTTAGATTCTATTTTATTCAAGCTGAATAACACTAAATAAGATGTAAGCTATTGGTGTATTTGTATTGTTTTATTATTCTACTATTGTATAAACATGTCTTCCAGTCCTCCACATTTGTGTATTTAGTTTTTTTGTATAAAATATTGTTATACCAAACCAATCTGAAATTTTATAATGCTTTGAAAATCTTCCTAATAAATTAGTAGTGTTAGATTATCTTGAAATCAAAGATTTTCTCCCCTAATTAATGCAAACTGACCACCACTTAATTTACTTTATATATTTAAAAACACGTTTTAGCTGATATTGCTCTGTATTTTCATATTTTTCTGTATTTTCATTTTTCATTTTGGACATCTCGTCTTGTGCATAAGAAGATAATGCGACCAAATGGAAGTCAAGTGATCTGTTTATGAACACATAATTGGTCACTGCTGGTCAGTTAGTATTGACGTGATTTGTTCTCTGTGGCCAACTGGTGTAGGAGCCAGAGGACTGGCATTTTGCTAAAATGCAGGAGATGCAGCATTAGAGCAGTCCGTCCATGGGCTGAGCAGTGAGGTAATGCTTAAGAGACATATTAAAGCTGAGGACAGAGGAGTGTGTCGTCACACATGTGCACAATCCAGAACACTGTGTCATGATCAAAATCAGCTGTGGTGCCCATCTGAGTGATGAAAGGTAGGAGTGGATGAGTGCCTGCGTCATACTCTGTACCCATCTCCAGCTTCAGACCTTTGTCAACAGCAACTTGAGGGGCAAAGGAACATAACTTTGCTCTGTCGACTGCCAATCATGCCATATTAAAATCTAATAAACATGCTGAGAGGAAAAAGGGCTGTTGCTGTGATACTTTTGTTTGGCTTTAAAACATGCCACCATGCCATGACAAAACTACCGTTCCAAAATGTCTGATATGGATTAACATGCGTGGAATGTTTTGCATTAGGGCGGTATTAAACTATGATTTGTCTGCTCTTTCTGATTTAAAAACTCATTCTTAGTTGCTGACCACAACCTGATTGTGATGTACAGCTGAGGAGATTCTGACCAAAACTTGGAAAGTAGAAACAGCCTTCCTTAAGCTACCATCTGGATATGACACTGCTGCTGATAGGAAGGAATGAGTGACACTGAGAGAGACAGGCATTTTTCAGCCATGAGTCATTTATAGCCACCCTTTCCTCTCTCATATGGAAAGGACAAGCCAGATCAGTGCTGTGTGTTACTGATCAGTGCTGATCACACTTTAAAATAGGGGTGACAGAAAGTGTCCTTTGCGTGAAGGTCTACTTTTGGCTCCATAAAGAACCTTATAATGTTTTTGGGAATGAGATGTGAGTGTAAAGAACCTGTCCACGTACTGTAAAGATTCTTTGAAGACCATCTAAAGAGCCTTTACATGTTTAGGATCTTTAAAACTTAAAACGATTCTTCATCAATGCATATCTCATTTGCAAAAACGGTCCTTCAGGAAACTTAAATGGTTCTTCTTTGGCATAACTCATGAAAATCTTTATTTTTATGCATGTAGGACTATCATAAGTAGAAACCAGTCAGAGGCTGAGACTGCTGGCAAAAAAGAACACAGCCATGTGAACAAAGTTGGCAAAACACTTTAATTGAGAGTGCATGATTTAAATGCAAATAATATATATTTTACATTAACACGAAAGGTTACATTGTGAGGATAGATTAGATGGAATTTTTGTGCAATCAAGCAAATGTTTGCTTGGCGGAAAAACCATTGTCATTTTGAGTCCGCCTAATTTTGACTGTAGAATTTAAACTGGAAACTCAATCTTATGTAGCAATTCTAAACAATAGTTGCAGCCATTCTCTGAAGCATGTCCTATCCAGCCATATTGCTTAAGAAAGACTGCATTTGTATGCAGAGCACAGAGAGGTCCATTCACAGTTAAAGGTTATTTTTTCTAGATTTAAGCTTAATTCACACCTGGGAAATATAATGGTCTACAGTGTAGTAAAAATAAGCACTGGTATTTAATTATGCCTTTAATAAATAGAATTAGTACTGAATCTTGATGCTAACCTGCAATGAATTGAAAAATTGTAATTCAATTTAAACACAATGCATGATTGCTTGGTCAAAAGCAACAAACAAGTATAGGAAAAACCACAGTTAAATAAGCCCTGTTATCTCAGCATAACATTTCCCCCCATCCCCAGTATGTACCATGCTCCCAACGGCCTGTCTGTGATATCATATGTTGCTGTGTGCGTGATGACATCACACATGCATGTGGTGGCCTTTACCTGGCCCCTGTCCTCCCTCTCGAATACAGGAATGTTCTGCACATGCTCTCACACCATTTGGCATGTGTTTATTGGCAGAGCAAGGTAAAATGTTCAAGGTGTCTGTTTGACTTGGACGAATCGTAATCTTTTAAACAAACAAACTTGCGGTCCGGGGCCAAGACTCAACACCCTGCTGGCAAGGTCCTGCAGAGAGCAATGCTATGAATGTTACCTCGCTTCCCACACAAACACATCGCACAGAGCCCCCTGTGCCTTGACTAGGGCCTATTTATTTGTGCAAGAGGTCCGCACATTAATATTTTTTCCTCTTGCATTTTTTATCACATTGGCTCCAAATGGAAACAATCAAACAAATGAAATGTGCTCCTCCAGAGCTCTTCCAGAGCAGATTTTGTTTGCGGTTATTGTTGTTCCAAAATGTTTATTGACTGTCCACTTCCACTCTTCCCCCTCAAACAAACCACCCCCATCCCCCCCCAATTTCCTTCCCCACACATGGCTGGCCCTTGGCCCTTGCCTCCACTTGGCTCCAGCCGTTTTGGCTCGTTGGGTGCTGCTGACCCGTGATGCTACCGTCCATCCGCTCCCCTGGCGTTTCCTACATGGCCATCATGCATGGGCTATTGGCATGCGCCCTGCCAAGGTGTGGCCCTTTTGTCACTCTGGGGCCGAGGAACTGTCCTTTGGAGGGTGATTTGTGGACTCTGAGGGCTTGTGTATGCTGAAGCAAATGTCGGAGGACGCTCAGGTCTCTCGACAGCCATGACCCGCGTTTCTTCCTGCTGGTATCCCTCTCTCTCTCTGTTCTCTGTAACATTATCCCTGCAGCACCGTCCACCATGGAGGACTGCAAATTAGTTCAACTTGTGCTTTTCATGGTCCCCAGGTCTGCGCCAAGGGCTGCTCTGCTTTAGATTTGTTATAAACTATTAGTGCATATGACCTGATAAGGGAGTGGCTAGCGCAGCGCAAACATCCGTCTCCGAATACTTCCGTCATAGCCCACATGTGTTTACGGAAATTAGATCTTTCTTTTTTTTTCATTCTGGACCGTCTTGACTCGAATATTTAGGTGCATCAGCTGGGCTGTGAGAGCACTTCAGGTTCAGCTAATCCCTGATAAACGTTCCAGAGTCATATGTTTTGTGTAAAGGAAGCACCATGTCCAAAAAAGTAAGTACAGTAGTTAAGCTAATGTGTAAGTGATCTTGATGGAAACCCTTAAGGGCTTATTTGGCCTTAGCTGATTTGAATGAGGCATCGAGCATGCAGTGAGTGTCTGTTTGTGTTTATAACTGCTAATCCGAGTGACAATCACCAAAAGATGTTCTTTGTTTATACAAGGCACAGTGCACCCACTTACCCCTGTATATCATCGTGATCATCTTCAAAAGGTGACACTTGATCTATTTAATTGAATTTGCTTTTCATTTGCAGCTGGCAGTTCATCTTTGAGCGTCTTACCACAATCAAACAGTAACAGTGTGCGAGCTGGAGACGTCTGACCAAAGCACTATCAAGATCAAAGGAGATGGCAGCCCTTAAACATGCATTTCAAAAGTGGAATCTTCAGTCTGACGTGCTGGCTGGCTCCAGGACTGAAGTGGAAAGTTCCCATGAAAGAACTACTTTATGAGATTCTCCTCTTAAATAAGCCTGTGTACATGGTGAGACTGAGGGACAAACCATGAGATGAAAGGAAAGAACACGAATGTGAACAAGTGCTGCATCACACTGTCTCATCTAAATCTTTACTATGTTCATATCAAGCTTCTATTATCTTGACGTATTGTGTGCTCTTTTAGCACAGACTAGCAATTAGCATTTAGCTGAGCTCAGTATGGCGTATTGGATCCTGTACGCATTACATCTAATTCCAAATATGTTATGTAAATACAATTTCTAATCTAGTCAGTCTCTTTTAGGAGTTGGTCCAGATGTTGTAGTGTTGTTTAGAACAAAAACCACAATGGGTTATTTGGATGGCTGGGACAAGAGGAAAAATAACTGTATTCTTTTAATATCCTTTAATATCAACAATATTCATATTGCATACAGTTTGATAGGAATAAATGTTACATAGGAATTACACTTAATGCAGTTACATTAAGTTAATATATTTGGAACAGTAGACACAGAGAGAGAGAGAAAGAGAGAGAGAGAGAGAGAGAGAGAGAGAGAGAGAGACTCTGCAATAATTACAAGTCACACATTTTACACATTTACATAGACATAAGGTCGTAAAGAGGTCCAAACCCCAAAACCCAGAGCTTTGTGCAACAGCTGCAATGTTTAAAACTGTTTCTGCATGACATCGACCACAACATGAAGCCCCATCCTCAAGGGTCTGTGTGAACAATGCAGGATAATTTGCAGACTTTACTCTGTGCTCTATTCTGTTGACACCTAGTGTTAAAGGCCTGTTCAGAACCACTGAGCATGAGACACCACGCGGCAGTCACTGAAGTGTTAAACACACTCACAGGAGCCAGTCTCTTCTCCTGCACACCATCGCCCTCCGCATGGCTGTGGAACACTGTGCCAGGTCACTGCCTAGTAATGAGTGTGCATGGGCGCCATAACTCAGGGCAGATGCTTTGTCAGCATCAATTTCTTTAGGTACTACTCATGCGTTGCTCTCCATTACTTGTTCTTAAATTACTTGGGAGAAGTCTATGCCTGCTAGCTATGTTTGAGTGAAAGCATGGCATGTCAAGTGACTATGGATACAGCTTGATTGTGATATTAAAAATGGCTGTAATAGATGATCCCAGAAGATTAGATAACTATTGTTGAATATTGGCACAAGAAAGCCATTTAGTCTAGAAGGTCATTCTTTTTTCCCATATTTTGTTTCTCCTCTGCATTTGATTAGCCCCCTTTTTCCACAAAGGCCTGCCATACATTACGTGAAAGTTTGGAGAATGTTAATTTGTATGATTTACAGCATAAACACCTCATTGAGTTTTGTGCACTGCGCTGGCTGGAGTTGGTTAGGCGCGTGTTGGGAGTTCCTCCATGAGCAACTTACACGTAGCGCTCGAGTGTGTAACAGACATGACAAACATAGAGGCCATCAAGATTAAGTGGAGTAAGAAAAGGCTGACAGGCATAGTCTTCTTTTCGGTCTGAAGCTTGGCTCGTGAGTAATACCTTAAGCTTTGTCAAACAAACAGCTGAATGGTGGTCTAGAGCGGTTCACCGTGCTGCTGTTGTGACTGAAGCGCTCAGGTCTGACACGCCAGTTCTTTTGTGCGAGTCCTTTTCTTCTCACCTTTTGTAGCTGTCTTGCTAGACATTCCGGAGCGCAACAAAACATCCACTTCCCAAATCGCCGTGCATTGTTTATTGAGGCCTTGCTGTGAGGCAGGCTTAATGTGCAGGGGCAGCCAAGGGAGAGAGAATCTGTCAAAGCACTCTGAAAAGAAAGATAACTAGCACACACGTCTTTCTTATATACTTTGCTTTCCTTTATTTCATGTTGTCGTTTTGTTAGCAAATTCACTATTATTTCATATAGTACAATAATGGCTATTTTCTACAAAAAAAAACAAAAACAAAGCATAAATAATTTAAATGTTGACATTAAAAAATAAATACACAGTTCGTTCTTTGTCGGAGTCTCTCTCAGGGTTGGAGAGGGTGTGGACCCCTCCACTGAGTATTCAGTCATTTGGAGGGCTTTCGCTTCATGAGACCAGACAGGTACAGTATGTACAATCAGGCTATACATGACAGTTCTGTTTATATGACAAAAAAAGATCCCTTCCAGTTTCTATTTCAAACACACAATTGAAAAAGAAGAAAACATGGTCAGAACTGTTTGGAAAACAGAGATTGGGGAGAAAATAGTGGAACTGAACAATGTGCGGAAGTGAGGGGAATATTCTTCATCGCTTGTACTGAAGGCAGGGCTGCTGGACGTGGAGACGACAACGTCTGGATTCCAAAGTTCTCCTACTGTACATCCTGCGTAATGTCAACATTCCCATTCGGCGTTCAGTTCATAATTTCATTTTTTCTCATAGCTTTCGCAGGAATGTAAAATCCCCCATCAGGATGTTTGGGGAATTGATTGTTTTCTGGCCAGTTCCAGTCACTACATGCATGCCTTTTTTCACGTTTCACATTTTTACCAGAGGAACTGATGCAAAGAGATTTGTGAATGGTAATTTCTTCTTTAAATGGACACCTTCTTTGTTTATATATATTCTGTGAAGGTGAAATAGTCTCAAAATGATTGGGTTGATTTTACAGATTTAGGTTTTACATCCTGGATGGTGCTTTTTTTTACCCTTCCATTAAAAGATTGTAATTAGATAATGTTAATGCAAATGAGTTACTGCAACTGTCCAAGAATTTCCAAAGAGTTTCCAGGGAAGGAGAGTAAGAAAGCATTGTAACCCGAAGGTCTGAACAGCGTTGCATTTTCCTAAACACATATGGGCCCCCTTTTCTGCTTTTCAAAAAAACAGGAACTGACCACATTGAGAGGAAATGGCTTTTTATGGCTCAAGTCCTAAACACAGAAATGGGACTTTTTAGTAATTGGGACAGGTCAGTGGAATACTGTTTTGCACTCCTGGCCCTACGATCATGGAGTGCTGACACAACTGTTCCCACTCTCCGTCACTGACAGTGTGCTTGGTTCCAGCTGACAGCTCCTGTAACAGTTCTTCTGGAAATGTAAAGGCTATGGGAGCTCTGGTGACTAGCTCGATATTCCCAGCCTGTCAGAGGAGCACCGGAGTTAAAAATGCTGGATCCCAGTGACATGTCATCAACCGCACCGTCTCCTGGGCCTAGCAGCCCTGGGCAGCTGGATCATAGGTTGCTACACCATGCCCCAAAAGTGATGATTTCATTTCAGCTATGCAAACATTCAACTCGGCCACAAGTTCGAAGCACCGCTGGCGGTGGATTTGGTCATGCTTATGGTGGTTAACTTTGGTGTCAATGTTCATCTCAACTATACTTTTAATGAACTTCAGCAAAGTGAACTGATTTTGGACTGGGTCAAAGAGGCCCTCCAAGGGAGCATCATAAACCATGGGTTTCGCTACACTAATCTCCCACAACAGCGTACCTCCTTTCAAGCAAAAGTCCAATAAAGTCCTCTGGAATTCTGTAATCAAACATCTGTGTTGCTTGGAATTATTGAGGCTCAAGGGGTCATGCAAACGGTTAGCCATCTTGAAACGCACTGGAGATTCAAAAACTGGCTGGATGGTTGCTTCAGTGATTAATGAGAATGGTCTTCAACCCTTCAGTCCATAAAACAAAATCCTTTTTGTTAAATCATCGTTACTTTGCTGGACTTGCATTTGGGCAGTATGCGATAATATGTGTGTGAGTATGTATGTGTGTCTGTGAGTGTATGTGTGCGAGAAGACAGTCTTTGTTTAAGCTCACATGGAGAGGGCCTCCTCCTCAGTAGGAGTTGCTGCTGATAGTTGGCTCTCTGCTCCGACCCCGTGCCTGTAGGACACGTGTGAGTTTCTTGTTGCGCCGCGTTTTCTGGGACGGTTCCTTGGCATCTGATTGGTTGTGGTGGCGGGTGTAGCGCTTGCACTTGCAGGAGGTCACCACCCGGATTTTGTAGGTCCGGTTCTGGCCGTTGGGGCACTGCAGCTGGACGCGCTGGGTGCGGGAATGAGCTGGAATGCAGCGGTAGTCAGACGAGTTGCTGCGCCACCACTTGCTCCGGACGATGGAGTTGGGCATGCGGTGAGCAGGCAGGCACTGGCCGGAACACACCAGCTCCTTCACTGGCTTGGCACTGCGGCAGGAGCCATCGGTGATGTAGCGGGTGGAACGCAGCTCCCGACAGCTCAGCTCAGCCGCTCCTAAACACAGCAAGAAAGTGACAGAGAGAAAATGAGATCAGACTTGAAAGCTACACTCTGAGCTTCTGTCCTGTGCTGTGAATGTAGTTAAAACAAGAAAAACGGTGCGTTTTGTGGCTATACATTGCCAAACAGTGTACAGTTGCTATACTTCAAGGGATTTTATGTGACATTACACTTTAGTCACTCATTCCTAAAACTGCATCTTTTTTCACTTTGTTCTTGGCTCGGGCACCAAAAATCTACAATTGGTGCACAATCTTTACATTATGTGGAGGTTCCTTAAGTGGAGAAGAGGTTCTTTGCATTTGCACACCTCATTTACAAAGGAAGTCTCCACTGAAAGGTTCATTAGGAAATCAAAAGGGCCTCATCTATAGTATCCCCTTATTCCACATTCATTGTTAACAGTGCGCATATTGAGTACTTCAAAGTACACTGTATTTCTATATGTTTTCATTTATAACTTTGATAACTGATTAATGACTGATTAATACATCTGCAGTTAAAATGGTTAAGTTGTAGATTAATTACTGCTTATAATCAAATCTGGATAAATCATTAGTCCAAGTAAACATCCCTGATAAGAGCTTGAACAGAACGTAATTTGGATGCAGAGAGTCGAGAGACTGTGTATGCTAACACCTCGGAGGGAAGCGCTAATTGATTTTGACATATTATTCACCATTTGTTTTTTTTCTACGTTTAAATGCAACACTCAGCCAGAATTGAACTCTATCATGTCAGCTCAAGGCCTGTTCCTCATTTCAGCGTGGCTCCTCGCTGAATTACAGCACAAGGCGCTGGAGGTGTCAGCTAATGCAGTGATAGTGTGGATGGATCTGTTTCCTTCTGCAGCTCTCCTCACACACAACAACAAAGGATTTATGTGTGTGTGATAAGTTCAGGTTTTCCTTCCCTGCCTCTCACAGAACTTGATCTGTTTTATGAAGGCCCAGTCATAGCGCTCCCCTCGCTGTGAGAGTGGGAAGGAACTGGAGGACAGCCAGAAAAAGGTCAGCACATCCAGCATGACCCCAAAGTGTCCACTAGAGACCGCACACAAACACACACACACACACACATACACACACACACACACACACACATTTATCTGATATACATGCTATGATTCAGTTCACTTTATGATACTATTGAAACAGACTACAGACTATATCTTTGTTATATGGGTTTTTGTTGCAGAACCTGTTTATGGATTCTGTTCATGTT
Source organism: Hydrocynus forskahlii (assembly GCA_037974365.1). Classification (NCBI taxonomy): domain Eukaryota; kingdom Metazoa; phylum Chordata; class Actinopteri; order Characiformes; family Alestidae; genus Hydrocynus; species Hydrocynus forskahlii. The sequence goes on along the minus strand of JBBPCX010000114.1, from coordinate 35,696,299 downwards.
GCGTTTTAACTTTAGTCACGTGTTTGCGGAGTTCTGTATTATCTGAAGTGCGTATTTTACCTGAAATTCTGTTACTCTCAGAATTCACTAGAGGCCTATTGTAGCTACTGTAACTCCCAAATTAAGGACATTCGGAAGCCTGCAGACAATACTGACAGACATAATTCAGGTGAAAGTCCAGCTAACGGCTAAGGGCTGAATTTACTGCAGTGTTTAGCAGCCACAGGTGGGAGTCATTCACTAAAGCGGTGTTGCGTTTAAATAACAATTTTAAAATACCCTCAAGAAATATCTCCAACGACTCTGACACACTATTCTACTTGGAAACATGCTGGTACAATTAGATAGCTATGTAGACCCTGACTAATTGTATGAAAGTGCGGAAATGGCAGGAAAACACTGGCTTATCAGTGCATCACCTGCTAGCAACATACTGGCGCTGATTCCTCTCGCACTTTCATATCCTGCAGCACGATTCGGAAACATGCAATAGCGCTTAAAACCTATCAAATGAAAACCCCTGCAGATCAAATTTATATGCTAGAAATGAAAAATAATGCAGGTCGATCAGACTGTACAAAATATCTTCTTCAAAATAGGGACTGCTAAATTCATCTTAAGTGTAATTGCCAAATGTTCGTTTTGGTTCAATAGGATGGAAGCTGTTAATATAACAGACTACAGGCATATCTATGAAATTAAACCGGCTCCCTTTTATTGTTAGGAGTTTATTTCCCTCATTGCAGAGAACCTAAAACTGACTCAGTCCCAGGAGCCCTCAGGAACATTTAGACAGCAGTTGCCTTTACCCAAACCACACAACTAGATCTGATCATGGCTGTGGAGCACAAATAAAGGTTCCTAAATAGTTCCTGGCTTGGATCCGATTCAAGGCAAAATATTCATAGAAACTTTCCATTGAATGGAGGTTCTCTAAACTTTTTACTCACGCATCTAATTTACAAACATGTGTCAAACGTTGACAGGTTCTCTTGGGAACCAAAAGTGGTACGCTGCTCCATTAGTCCATTAGATTGTGGAATATAAACCTACAGACAGTCAGCGCCGAATTGGAATTGGAAATCATTTTACGTCCAATCTTGTCAAATCATTTAAGCAAATGCCTTTCCAGCAAACCAAAGAAACTGAGTGGTGGCTAGAGTTCAGGCAACGATGGAATTATTCAAATATAAAAGAATATCAGTTAAAGTAGAGAAAAAAGTAGAAGAGTATTACTGCATACTCCACATATTCTACAATCAAGAAAGGCAGGCTAAATTTCTCTGGTGCAGCGAGAAGAAGCCCTGAGCAGAAACTTGGTTAACAGGTAGCCTCTGTGTGTGTGTGTGTGTGTGTGTGTGTGGGTCAGGAGCTCTTACCATATGCAGGGCTGTTAGCTGAGGCCCTCCTGCCCCCGTTCTTCGCCTGGTTCATGGTGCTGTTGGTGAATTGCTGCCTGTGCTCGTCTGGTTGAGGTGTGTCCTCGGTGTATTCTCCGATCAGCTCTGTGGCATCGTTCTTCAGGGCTCCCCATGCCCCTGCCCCGCTCAGCCTGAACTGCAGCAGCAGCAGCAGCAGTGGCCACGACTGCACGAGCACCACAGATACAGACACGTGCATTTCTTCACTGATCTCTCCTCTCAGGGCCGGTTTCACTAATCTTTCCCATCCGGCAGCAGTGCGTCCTCCTTAAGTACCTCCGAGAGGAGCCACGACAATTAAAGCGCCCGGCCAGAGTGGGAGGAGGGAGAGGCTCATTCAGAAAGTGATGGGGAGGAGGGGACACGCGCGCGCCTGTGTGTGTGTGTGTGTGGTTGCGTGTCTGGGCATGTAGTGAGTTTGTCCCTCTGTTGGGTGATATTAAGAAAATATCAATATTTCGTATTTGTTGTGGCGGGTGGTAGGGTTTGGTTGCTCCTAATGAGTATTTTGTTAGTTTTGCATTTGCAACGAAAAGGTTGGAAAGATGTAGCACAGCAGTTACATGGTAGTAACCCACAATGACAGTAATACTTGTGGTAGGGGTGGTGTTGGGGTGGCTAGAATGAGGCGTGTATTTAGGTCTTCATGGAAACCAAGTGTGACCCTGATGTCAAGAACTAATGACAGAGAGACACAAACACGTGTCATCTTGGTGACATTTGGCTGGCCCTTCTCTTTACCATCAAGAGAGCTTTTATTAGAAAAAGAAAGTGAAAAAAGGTTTTCTTTTCTTCTCGTCCCTGAGGCTGAAGTTAAGGCTAAGGCTGACAATGTTGTAGCACAGCGGCATTTGGCTAGTCATTCTGAGGTCAATGGAAACACCAAAAAGAATGAGAGAGAGAGAGAGTGAGGAACTAAGTAGAATAGTAGAAATAGTTTACTCCATGTACCTCGTCTGTTCTACTCTACTGAAAGCGCTTGAGATCACATTCAATCTCCTCTATGCATTTCTCAACTGTGATTTGCACATGATTTACATGAAGTGTTGAAAGTCTGGGGAACAGGTTTCACTGACACACGCTGCTTCATACAGCTTATGTTGAAAACTGTAAGTTTTCCCTCAAAAATGTGAGGCTATATCATGTTTTTTTTTAAAACAGTATTCGGTTACAGAGACATTTTAATGCAGTCCTTATCAGTTCCACTATATAATTAACCCAACCTGCAAGGCCCTTAATATATTATGATCCGCACAGAGACTTTAAAGACAGTTCATTTATCTGTTTAATACTCTCCAGTGTAATGAACAATATTGTACTGACCATATGTTGCATCACATGTTCATAGTGGTATGACACTGGCTCATTTGTATAAATGCTGCCCTCTTGAGGGAAGCCAGACACACAGATAATTCAGCAATGTCCCTCCAGAACGGCTCCCAGTGAAACCTGGCATTCTATTCTGGGACATGGATTCAGATGTATCATGGGAATTTCCATGATATGTATTTGTCTCTTGTTTGAAGGCATACTCTTACCGTTTTCTACCAAACTCTATTATTAGAGTCAGCAGGTTTTCTGTTCTTTTCGACACTGTTAGTAGAATAAACTGGGTTGTGCAGGTGCAGCATACAGAGAAAAGGTGAAACATGAAGGATTCCTTTAATGGAAAGGCTTTACCAAAATGGGGAAAAAAATGAAATGTTTGTGACTCCATTTGAAAGCAGACATTTTTGTGCCTAGGTCTCTGGGATGCATCACATTGTCTGATCATTTATGGAACTGAAGCCACCGCCACACTGAGGGAATGAAAGGGAAAGAGAGTGTTTGTGACTCCTCATCCGTCACCCCTGTCAGCACAACAGAAGGGAAAGATCACACTGTCCACCGCAGTTCCTCGCTGATTGCAGCCTACGTTCGCTCTCTGTCATTGACGGACTCTTTTTATACCTCCTCGGGTTCGTGCGCTGAAAACGTAGGCTCCAGCTCTGTTTTGTCATGATAGCAGCTTAAGGATAAATAACACTCAGATGTGGTCCGGATTTTGCTACGGCCGCCAGTAAAGGATATTTTTATAGGAAAGCAGAAACATAATGTTAAAGTTGCATAAACAAAGTATTTAACTCCACAGGCTTGACGGTGAGAGACCTTCAGAGGAATACACGACTAACAGACTTTCTTGACCACACAGGGGTAGAGGAAGTGTTCTGATAAGAGTACACTGGGTCAGGTTCTGGCAGATGTGTTATTCTTACAAAAGATGTTTTTCAGACCTGCTGTGTCCCTTCTCTCATGTGGTGAAGATTTACATTCTGTTAAAAAAAAAAACACACGGTTACAGAATAATGCATACAGAATAACAGGTCCTAGCTGCAGAGATTTTCTTTATATCATTGATTTTATTTATTTTCTTTCACTTTTCTAAGTGCCCTTACATGAACTGCACATTTCTGAATTGGTTTTCATCACTTTTTTTTCTCTTTGATTCCAAGAGATGACAGCTAACTGGGATGTGCATGAATAGTTGGATAGCATCAGCTTTATAATAATGTTACAAAAATCAGGATATAGCAACAGTAGCAACAGCTTCCGTTTTGTTTTGGTAACATGAATGCATTTAGCAATAATTTGCCTTTTGAATGAATCAAAAAGTAAGTTAAAAGTATGAAATTCACAATAAGGTTGTCTATAATTGCAAAGTGGCATGCACCGCGTCATTCACTAGACGGAATTGTTTTCTCTTGCTATTTTGAAAGATAATTCCAACATTTAATATTATTTAGTTACATCTTACTGTATACTCCTGTATAATATCATTACTTGTATATGTGCGGGTCAAAATGCTCTTAAAAAGGTTTTAAGACTATAAACCCTCTAAGTATATATAGGGACTCCCAAGTGGCACAACAGTCTTGAGGAGATCGCAAGATCAATTCCTGGTGGTGCCAGATCAATTCTTGGTGGTGTCATTAAACAGCTTTGCTCCCTCTGGTCAGTGCTAAACCCTAGGGTGCCAGAAAGGGTTCCTTTCATGATGCCATAGAAGTATTTTTGTAAATTAAATATGTAAAACTCTATATAATGCAAAGGTTGGAGGAACCTTTTAATTGTTAAAGACATGTTATGATGCTTTATGCTTTTGATTGTTTCCTCACACCCATTTCTCATTTCTAAAAGTGGTTCTTTAGAGCACTGAAATGGTTTTATGGCTTCACCCAAATAACCCTTTGTGTCATCTTTTCTTTAAGAGTATAGCCAGTGTGAATGTTAGTGGCAATTAGTGTCCTCCTCAAAGCATATTCAGCTGTTAGTGCCAGTTAAAAAAAAATGCGGTATCTCCTCATGTGTCTCCGATAAGGCTTATGCTAACTTTTACCATCCCAGCTTGGCAGCATCATGTTACTGAATGGAGAAAAATTGGACAAAAAATGAATGAAAACTGCATATGGAATGGTTTACTTCATTTTCTTTTTCATTCCAGAAATCCAGAGGCCAATTTTTCATCTACATATATTGTACCCCCAAATCTGATTACACATTGTACATCTGCAACGCTTCACTGTTGTAAAAGATTAAGTAATGTATTATATTTCGTCCAGGTTACACTGGTTAGAGCATGAGAGATCATTCCAGCTCAGTCATGTGTTTGGCTTGTACTACGTTATGAGCGCTTTGTAACTGAGGCCAAACATATCAAAATCTGTGGGAGATTGAAAGGTTATCTGAAGTTGCATGCTTTCCCACTGTGAGACCCTTGGATTTTCAGACTGAAAATAACACATCTGGACTCGCCGAGCGCTCACTAACTTATTTAGAATTGACAAGGTGAAAAATCCGAAGTCAGCGTCATCTTTAAAGCAACATTCCTTGCCAACCTCCACCGCTCCAGCCATACTGCGTGTGCCTGATGTTTAAAGCAGCTCATTTGTGTTTGGAAACATTGGAAACCTCAGCTGTGGTTTCACTTAGAACTTTAGTAAACCTCACAGACCGCCAGGCCCATGTGTTAACCGCCCTGCTTCCTCACTCTCTACACAGCACACATGAACATTCCTGCCACAGGTGCTATTCATAGCAAGCTCCACTAATTAGCAAGCAAATTATTCCCTCCAAATGTGCAGCTCCTCTAACATTTAATTTTTTTTACAAGATTCTCTCACACGGTGAGTGCAGTGAAAACCTCATGTTTTCCCTAAAAGTGAGGTGACATAATGACCTGTCACCAAATTACACTCTGTGGAATTTGAGGTCAACTACATGGATTTTGAAACATGCATATATACAAACATGCTTAAGAGTTTGTCCCAAGAATCTTGCAACATTTCTTGCGTGTTCATTAGGATCTCTGGCTGTTTCTTGACGTTGTTACAGTCCAGATCACTTGGTCTGTACCAATCCGAGTCCAGAATTTTCCAGTGAGATATCACAGAGCAACATTTCCCATGCCTTCAGATTCCCCTGTAATTGCTTTGGCATTGTCAGTTCTTCGCCATGACCTATGTTTACTATTTGATGTTCTTCGTCACTGTTGTTCATTAAATGGAAAGACCTTTGCTTTATATGACTGTATTACACACTGAACATAAATTACACACACTGTGTTTGTTTAACCTTTGCTGGTGGAGGAGAGAGAGGATGCTTATAAGCATGCAGGGCAAACGGGCCCGGATGGAGGAGCTGTCAGAGCTATAATGGCCATATGTTTCATAAATGAAGTTCTCGGTGCGCTGCTCCAGTTTTATTAGCAGCATACTGGAGTGACAATGAGAATAGCGTGAGTGTCAGTGAAGTCTGATTATCACACTCGACTGGAGCTCAGCGCAAAATAGATTTCAGGTCAACAGTGTGGTGCTGGAGGTTAAGGTCATACCCTTATTAACCAGGCAATGCTTTTTGTTCTATCTTCTACTGAAGCTTGCATTACATCCTCTGGAAAGGCACATACCACATGCAACTTGTATTGAGTGCAGTACTGTAGATTATCTATGCTCTATTCAGATGCACGGATTACAGAACTGGGGAGACCATCCAAGCCATGGTCTGACCTCTTTTCTTGATGTGGGATTACAGATTGTTACACACACACTACATCTCCAAATGTATTCAAATGCCACTTCTGATTAATGATTTCAACTTTAAGGTGCCCCTGTTGCTGAATAAGGTGTTTAACTGCACAGACACAGCTTGTATAATATCCAAATAAAAGCACGGCAAACAGAATGGGATGGTCACCAAAGCTCCATCCAGTACCTCTAGGATGAGTTGGAATGGAATTTGTGAATCAGAACTGACTTTGGGATGAACTACTCATCAGAACCTGATCTCACTAATGCTCATGTGGCCAAACACAAACAAAACGTCAGATCAGTGTCCCAATTTGTAGCCTTTCCAGAAGAGCTGAGGCTCTTTTCAGCATCAAAGATGCCTGTTTACTGTTTGATGTTCTTCTTCAGTGTTATTCATTAAATGGAAAGGCCTGTTCGATATAAGACTGTTTTACACAATGACTATAAATTCTAAACATTGTGTTCACTTAACCGTTTCCATGTAGAGGAAAAAATAAGATGCTTATAAGCACGCAGGGCATATAGGCCAGGATGGAGGAGCTGTCAGAGCTATAATGGCCATAGGTTTCATAAATGAAGTTCCTGGAGCATCGTTAAACCACAACCACAAGTCACTTGAGTGCAGTACTGTAGATTATAATATCTATTTCGATACATGGATTACAGAACTGGGGAGCTCATCCAGGCCATGGTCTGCGCTCTTTTCTAAGAGAGTTTTGCTGACCTGATCTATACTGATCCACACACACACACATGTCCAAATGTATCCATACACCAGATCCAATTAGTAATTTCAACTTTAAGGCACCTCCTTTGCTGATACAGGCATTTCGTTCCACAGAAACAGCTTATATAATCTCCATATAAAGGCATGGCAGACAGAATGGGATGTTTGAAGCAGCTTTACACAAGCAGGTCACCAAGGCATCAGCTAGAGGTTTATTAAGCCATCCAACGTTGTGCTGTGAAACTGTTCTCTGGAGCGATGGAGCTCCATCCAATACCTTTAGTATGAGTTGGAGTGGAATTTGTGAATCAGAGCTGAACATCTGAACTTTGGGGTGAACTACTCATTCAGCATCAGTAGCTCACTAATTCCAGCCTTTCCAGAAGAGCTGAGGCTCTTTTTGCATCAAAGAAGGCACAAAGACATTATTAATACCCTCAATTTCAATACCCTGCAAACTTTTATACATACAGTGTACATGCTTGAATTCATCCTAGCAATTCCATTACAGGAAAGACAAGGTCCTTCTTTTAATGCTTACTCCTGCCAGGTCTACCAATATCAAAATCTGCTTTTTATGACTCTTTCTGCAAACCATCATCAGATTCTGGGAGAAGATTAAACGCAATGCGTTGTGTTTACATCAATGTAAGCTACAGTAAGTGACAAAAAATGAAGTGTCATTAAAAGGGGGTGAAGGGGGGCCTGTGCCCAGATGTTTACATCGAGGAGAAAACATTCATTAGTTACGTGTACGACTGGATGCCTGTGATCACATGGCGCTTTGAGGCTCAGTGGTGCTCGTGGGACATGAGCCACTCTTTCATTGGGTGCGATTTTTGTGTGAAAGTGTTTGCTAGTCCGACAGCTTGGGTATGACTGCAGCAGCGTGTGCATAATCTTTTTCAGACGGCTTCTCACAAGATCAGAGAGGTCAATTGAAAACACTGCGAGTACACACTGACGTGTACTTTTGATGACAGGAAGGCACAACAGCACACTTGTGTGGAATGTCATAGTTTCCCAGAATACTACAGGAAGGTGCGTTAATTAAGCATGAAAGTATAAACAGCTTCAGCTGCCGAACATGCGGAATTAACGTGGGTGCTTCGAGGGAGGAAAAAGAAAAAGAAAAACAAGAAAGTGTTTCAAGAACAGATCCGCAAAGACTTCACAAGTTTGTTTTTTACGGGTTTAATAAAAGTAGATAACGAGCATTTGAAAATAATTTTGCTCTCTGGTCTCTTTTCCTATGGAGAGTAATTATATGCAGGGCTAATAAAAGGGGTCATGGAACTGTCATGTGAAGGTAGCTGATCACGAAGATGACCACCCACGCTGAGTCTTACAGCAGCCCAGAAACAGGTGGACAGAATTGGAGGGTGAGAACTCCTTACACAAGGAAAGTCTGTTCTGCAGCACTGTGCCATCACAGCTTTTTCTGCTTTGCTAAGTTTTTGTTTTTATTTTGCTTATTCACAGTTATATTTAGACGCTCCGTTTTCTGCTGTTTGTGCAGTTTATTAATATACGCTGCAAAAAGTACTGCATCAAAATTTCTTGATTTGAATGTGCACCTAAATCCATTACATCCATGCAATTGTTGCCTGAGGTAAGTAATTGAACAAATTATGTGCTATATTGTAGTAATTTGACCATAACAATGTGTGATTTCCATCCATTATGTGAACCATTTATCCTTAACCAGGATCACAGGGTGCTGGAGCCCATCCCAGTGGTCAGAAGATGAAAGGTAAAGGAATACAAGGGACAGGTTGCCACTCTACCACAGGGCAGACATCAGACACACACATACTTAGGGTCAGTTTAGCATCTCCAATTCACCTGATGTGCATGGACTGTGGAAACCCACACAGACACAGAGAGAACAACCCAAAATAGAAAGGGCCCTCAGGGGCCCGGCCAGGATGCTCTCGCTGTGAAATGACAGGGCTACCCACTGTGATATATATATATGATGTAATATATGCAATAATATAATAATGCATCAGCTTTTTCAGCACATATGTTTACTGTTAGTTCAGCATACTGTATATGATTATGTGCTGGCTATATTTAAGGTGCTGCTTTTTTGCACAGATACTTTTTTCACACAGTAGAAGGTTTAGTTCATGCTTTTATATGTTACTGCTTGTTACTAAAAATACTGCTCAGCATTATTTCTGAGTCATGTCAGTCCACAGTGGTGATATGGCTCAGTCCACAAGAGACCAAGCAAACTCAAAGTTGTTAAATAATACTGATTTTATCACTAATGTTTATTACAAATGATAAATCCTCTTATCCTTCTAATATAACACATTCCGCAGCTTGGCGAGTGCACATAAAGGCACCAAAATCAAACATGCATGCTGTCAATCACTGACTCTGTATTTTCCTGCTGGCTCTCACTCCTGGCTGTGTAAGTGGCACAGTCACACAAGTTTTGTTTCATGTGGTTGTTTCGTCTGTGGGTAAAGTGAGGTCATTATGCTTGATCTCTACAGTAATGGGGCTATGCATTAGATAACTACATCACTGGCATAGCCATGGTTGACTTTTGCACGACTGCGACGTGTGTGTTTGACTGTACAAATCAAACAAGAACTTTCGGAAGAATGACACTTCTGCCTAGGCCAGAGGTAGTTCAGAGCTAAGAGATAAAAAAAGAAAAAAATGCCAGAGCCTTTTGTTCCAAATGTATGTGCTCCCACCAGTATCACAGACCAACTTGGGCCCTAAGGAGCCATGCGGCCATATTTGGCTGTTCCTGACATGACAGTTCCTTAATAAATGTCAGGCGCACTTGGCTAGGCCCAGCAGAATCGGCACAGTCCAGTAAAACAACAGAGCGCAGGGAGATGAAACGAGTAACACCACTGCGGGCACAGGCGCTTGGAAGAGGATCTGAAGGCCATCCATTCCAAGCCTTTTCTCTCCCATATTTCCCAATAATTAGTGCTGCTCTGCAGATGTTCCCCCCTCCTTCCCCTTTTACTTAAGTTTTCACAATGGGAGCGTGGCGAGGAATGGCACAAAAAAAAAAAAAACGGCGAACTAGAGGGAAACATCATGTGCTTCTCGTTTAACAGAGTCATTAGAGAGGGACGAAGAAGAAAGCAGACATCGTTCACGAGAAGTGCCATTAAAACCAACGTTTCTAGTAGATAGCTCTTAATTTGTATCCTCTTGTTGTTATTAAGAAATTTGGGCCTTCTCCTACATTACCCTTTCGGTATGCTGGCTGGACCCAATTTAAACACATTTGTAACACAAACCAGTTCAAAATCAGCAAAGGATGTGTAATATTCAAAATATTATAATGATACCCATTATATTTCTTCACTTCTGATGTGAATGTCAGCCCGAGTGTGTGTGTGTGTGTGTGTGTATGTTTGTGTGTGCCCCCTGGGAGTGGGGAGTAAGGCCAATTATGACGCTCCCTCCTGTGCTGCTGGCAAAGTGTGCTCCTATCACACTGAGCCCTGCTGAGCCCCAGCCCAAACATTTCCTCTGAGTCAACATCCTCACTACAGCCAGCTGCCATTGTGCAATGACAAACATTTTCAAGTGCTTACTGGCAAAAGACATCTTAATTATATTTCAGCAGCACATAACTTCAGTCATGAGACGGCAGCCTTGCAGGGCTGTCAAACTATAGCGACAAGCCATCAGTCTGTGCATTACAGTCATTTTAACAGGTTTCCATAAACAAAATGCGGCTTATACAATGATAATAAAATGTTTAATAAATCATTTCATTTATTATTAGCATGGCAGCACGATGGCGCAGTCCTGAGTTTGATCAGGTCCAAGATCTTTTCATTGTGGAGTAAGCATGGGCGCCGGATCCATTTCAAAATCATTCTGTTCGTCCCCCCCCCCCCCACACACACACACACACACACACACCTTTCCCACCCAAACAACAGTTGAGATGTAGTGAGCAGCATGCATACCCCACTTTTTGCTCCCTGGACTACAGCCGAAACCACAACCAAACCATCTTTACATCTTCACCTCACAGTTATTACTACTAATACATTTATTAAGCATTGGTGTAATTTATCATACTGTTTGTCGCCACTCTCACTGACCTTGTCTGATGTGGACCAACAAAACCATTTCTTTAGTCTTGGTTCATTATGATAAGTGTGAACACTGCGCCTGTGCTCACTCGTGCACACTCAGCTAAACTGTGAATGGCAAAAATCAAGGATTTTACAGGTCCGTTGCTAGGTCTTGTTTACCTGGAGTTAGTGCAGTGCAGTGTGTGAAACACTAAATAAAAAATTCAGTTTTTAAATTCATTACTGCCTCTTTTTGTCTGTTGCATCTTAGCAGGCATTAGAAAAAAACACAACAATGATATATTCTGACAAAATTTCTCTCATGATATTTTTGCCATATAATTCACTCCTAGAGAGAATGCATGGTCCACATATAAGAGGGAATTCAACATCAGCACATGCCCAATCATCAGTACACCTGAAATGTCTACATAATCCATCTGTTTTAACATTTGACATTTTTATAGTGTGATGCATGTAGAGCTTAAGCATATCTATTTTTAAGCAGCGTAACATAAAAGCGGCCTCATAAAAGCATTAGGTTTGTGTTGTCATTAACGACCCTTAACTGGTAAATCAGTGAAACACATGGCCTCTTGTGGCTTATTGCTTTATTTTTGGAACGTGGCTCAGCCAATCGTATTTTTAAAGTTGGGACTGTTCGTCTTATAAGTAGAAGCATAAGGAAGAAATCCTGAGGCCTGTTCTGCTCGGTGTGTTTCTCGCCGTGTCTGTAGTCGCTTATTTCCCCTTCAGATACGGTTCCTGCTGTCCAGTTTGTCTGGTGAGTGTGACAGGGAGGAGGCCCCGGTCTCTCTGAGGATCCTACAGCTGGACTGGGGTAATTGCAGCGTGCACAGGGCCATGGAGAGAGATTGGCCATAGTGTCAGGCCAATTGACTTGAACATTTTCAATGATCCTTAAGGACGCATGAGGCCGGGGCAGTTCATCCTCCAGCGCCAGGTGTGCTGTGCAAGCACTGTAATACCTCAAAGACCATTTGAATCAAATCATCAGGAAACTGTCCTCTGTGAATCGGTCACGGCACAGTATGACTTTAAGAGAATATTGAATGCATGCGCGTGTGTGTGCGGTATAGAGAGAGAGTGGGTGTATAACTCACGGGACACAAAGATTTATTGAAGCTTTTGTCTCCATCTGTTGGTCAGGAGGCACATCATAAACATCTGTGATAAAAGAACCATGTGCAAACTGCATGGAGTTGTTCATTTCAAACAAACATTATATATGCGATTTCTGATGTTAAAAAAACCCCTAAAAACAATTGTAGCCTCTTTCCTGAAGCCTACATTTGATCCATTTTTGTCCATCTTTTAGAAATTTTCATAAACTGTCAAAAATGTTATATTTATTTCCACTCTTTTACTGTTAAAAGGAAATGCATTTAATACTAATTAATACTATTTGCAGTGTAGTTCAAGATTCTCTCACTATAATACCCAGCTTGAAGTTTGTAAATACAACATACTGGGTCTCCACACAAAGCAAATATTGAAGTCTAGTTCCTCTTCATAAATGTATCCGTGGTGCTAGCTAGCACTGTTGATATAACACTAACCTTAACTGGTTGTCTATTTTATTGACTTTTATTTCATACAAAGAAATAATTCAGGTTAGGAATTAGCCAGCTCTTATTCTTAGGAGTGAATCTATAATGCCTTGTGGCTGTGTGGGGGCCAGCGGCACAGGAAATGCTGTGGGAGTAGAGTGAAGAGATGATTGTATTAAATATCAAAAAGTCCTGCAAGCTAATGTCCCACAGTCAGTGTAGAAAATGAAGAATGAAGAGAGGATGTGTATTACAACAAGAGAACAGCCTTGTTTAGGTTAATTCCTTTTCACTGTGTTGTTTGACCGGGGGTGGCCACCACAGTGAACTCATTTATTGATTCTTTTTTAATCATCTGACTCTGGCCATCTCACGTAATTACATATTGTGGGCTTTGCTTAATGTATCCCCTGAGTTTCCAGAAACAATTAGAGGCTACAGTAAGAATTGTTTCAGCTGCTCCAATCTGATACAATCAAAGGCCTTCCAGACCCACAGAAAAGAACTGGTTGCAACACACAAAGAAAAATAATGCCTTAGTAATAGTGCCTTGTCATGCGCTATACATGAGAAATGAGCCCTTCTCATGCTCGTGTCTGTGCAGCAGAAACCAAAGACTAAGAGCTCATTACTGTGGCATTGAGCAATAGGAGGCAGTGCAACAAAGCTGACCGTTAATTAAGCTATTGCTATACACGTGTTGTTCTCGTGCTTTGAAAAGCAGATGAAAGACAAAAACCTGGAAAGACGCTCCATACAGGGTGAAGGAGCTTGATTAAAGGCATAGACTAAATTGCTTAAGATTAATGCGGCCAAATAATCTGCTCAACAGTTAGAGATTTTATTTTTTTCACCATTTATTGTTCAACATTAGAACAAAAAAGCATGTTCTCAATATAGGAAAAATAACATTGCCATTGGAAATCAAGTGCACTTTAACATACAGTGTCTGTAATAGCTGTAAGCTTTGCTTCGTGGAGTGATTACACAAATCAAAAAATATAGAGTCAGTCTTCAGAGTAAGGCTTCATGGTGGGATGACAGGAGAGCACATGCTGTGTCCTTTGTTCCTCCTCCACAGCGTGTCACTCCGAGTTTAAATATGGATTTCGTACTTTAGGCCTGTGGAACAAACAGAACTAAACATAGACCGTAGTGTGCCTCACTCTGAAAGTGTCAACAATTTGGCAGTGTGGAAATGTGTGCCAAGCCCACCTCAAGAATGCACAAGAGGAAATTTCCAGGAGCTTTAGTGCCGTTGTATTACGATACACTAGTGGGGTCTTGCATCTGACACGTTAAAGTAATAGCATGGCCATTCTGGAACAACAGGCAGCACATGGAAAACAACTAACTGCATGTACTGAAACTATATATATATAT
>JBBPCX010000114.1:35669246-35680523 GCA_037974365.1 Hydrocynus forskahlii | reverse complement strand
GGCAGCACATGGAAAACAAATAACTGCATGTACTGAAACTATATATATATATATATGTCAGTGTGTATGTTTGCTTATGGTGTGGGTGTGTCGTTTGTGTTAGGAAGTTAACTACTTAAAAGATGCAAAAGAACAGACAGAACACTCAACGCTTACACTTGTGCCGACTAAATCTGTATAACATATTAACTCTGGATTCATTAGCAAGGATCAGAGCAGGCCACGAAGAAGACAATCAAGTAAGCTCTTTACACATAGCGCAGCATTGCATCTTAGAAGTTTGGTTAACATAGGCCATCTTAGGAGGTGATTTCACATCCTTAAAAGTAAAAAAACGATACAACATGAAAAAAATGGGACATAAATACAAAATGATCAAGCAGCATTGCAATCACTGTTATATTACTATTGACATCATTAAGCCATACAGTAGACTATTACCAGTTTTACACATTTTAAAATACAATTCCATATTAAGAATTACTAAACAATAATTCCATCAGGACATTCTGCACAAACCGCAGGGGTTTGCCAACAGCAGGTGGCAGTGTTTCTCTCCACTAATTCATTTACTGAAAATCGCGCACCATCAATAGCTGGCAGCCAACAAGCAGTATCTTATCCTTCATTTTCAGTGAACAGAAATTAATGTCCTAACATTTGTTTTAGATTAATTTACTTTTCATTTCAGCTGGTTCTTCATGAGGAAGCCTAGGTTCTGTTTTTAGAAAGCAAGAAACTTTCAAAAAGAATCCTAGGTTCTGCTTTCAGACAATGGGCTCTTTCTGCATTTTCAGGTTCAAATGAATCGGGGAAACGGGATATCTTCGCTCACCACAATCCTCACTGGTTCACTGTATGGTTCTTGTGACGGCACACAGGTTTCAGTAACTACAGTAGGTTAGGTTTTTACAAAGCCTAGGTCTCCAGATTACAATATAGGAATGTTTATAGTTTGTGTTATAGTTTAAATACATACACACACACACACACACACACACACACACACACACACACACACACACACACACATATATATATATATATATATATATATATTCCTTGTAACAATAATAGTTTTTTACAAAGACATGGTTATGAACAACTGAATATGTGCAGTCAGGGGTGGTGTGGTGAGGTAGCCTGTGACAGTGTTAACTGTGAAGACAGACTTTGGGCCTCTCGGATTTAATACTATGATTAAACTGAGGAGAACAGGACTTTAACAAAAAAATAACATTGGAAAAATGGTTGTGATAGATTATACTTTTAAAAAAGTATAATCCAGTGCTCATCTCCTCTGCCTCAGCAGAGTTCAGTCCAACCATATGATGTTTAAGAAGTCTGTGACTGACTAGACTAGATCAGGTACATTAGCGTTAAGTGAGAAGTGGCGAGTTCCAGCTGGTTAAATATCCACCTGGGCTTCAATTGTGATGGAAAACAGATTGGTGAACATTACTATAAACCCTTCAAAAGAAGCTCTAAACGATCCTGGTAACTGTTAAACAATCCTCTTATGGGGATTACATATCAACATGATGCAAATCTTGGCTACAATAAGTTAAGATATTTGTTAGATAACATATTGTATTTGTAATACCTATACAGTTTATAATACATTCATATATGTCAACATCTAAATATGTATATACATGTATATATTTCTGTAAGCATATAAATATATAAATTGGAGTAATTGTAATAAATAGTGTTCTATGGTTTAATGTGGCCTAGTTTCTACAGTGGCGGGACTGATGAATACTCTTAATCATTAGAAAAAAAACAGAATTACAGGTGAAGCCCTAGGGCTCCAGCTATGAGTTCAGTCAAATATGACAAGTGAGATGAACTCAGTGAAGTAACTATGCTCAGATTTCTGCTTTCTTTTGTGCACGCGATCCATTTTGAAATTTGGAGGAACAGAGTAGGGCTGTTTTAGTCTATGGAAAGCCATGTTCAGCTCCTGCTTGTCCACATGAGGGCTAATAGGATGGTGCAATACCATGTAACAAGGTCAACTTAAGTAATTCTCTAGTATAACTATGTGAGTAATGACACTACATACACCACTGACCCTCATCTCTTCTCTACTATATGGCCTGATCTCAAGCATGACTTCATATTTTAAAACCGTGTGGATAAAAGGCTTCTGATTTACATAAGCAAACACATAGACACAATGGTGCACAGAGACAGAAAGGCAGTTAATGTGGTTGGATAATTTTACAGCTTGACTGTGATCTTGTGAAGGACAAAATGGATTGGCAGTGAGTAACTGGCATATCAAAGCAGTGGGATTCTACAAAAAAAAACAAAAAAAACTGAAAGGTCCAATGGGGCAAACAACTAGGTCACTGCTGCATAAATCTTTGCAAAGATTTAGACCAATGAACAATGCTTAAGTATGCAGCTATGGGCTGTGTTCAGTACATAGATGGTGAGATGAGCACATGGCTGTTCTGAACAATATGAAATGTTAACCTACTTCTTAACCCAAGTCACCTTTAGTGGCTGGGACATTTTGCTGATATAACATTTTTATATAACAAACATAAAGTGTTTCTTTTAAAAAGGAAGCCCAATAGGAACACAAAATAGGATACCCTGTCAGTAGTCTGAAATCTCAGTTTTAGAATTTCTTTAGATGGGTAGTATGTGTTGCAATAAACGAATGTAGTTTGCAGCAAACAAGACTATTAATTCAGCAGAGTAGAAGTGTCATTTTGGTGCTTTTTCACTGAGGTGAGTTCCTAAATTCCTCCACATACAAATTGGAATGGGATCGATATATTGTGAAATTCCCGGCAGTGGGAGACTATGGAATGACTGTGCTCTAATCTACACTCTCTTAATGTAACTGGGCTGTAGAGCTCCAAAAAGTGAAGATACAAGACTTACAAACAAGTGGTAACAGGAATGGTTTAGGCCACATACTGTAACAGGTCAAAAAGTGACACTCATTACTGTGAGAATTGGTGATGAAATTAAAAAAGGCAGAGAGGTTATAGATTAAACCACTAAACACTCTCCTCTCACCTTTTGGCCTCACTTTTGCAACATCAGTGCTCATGAGGGCAGGTCATTCAGAATGTTAATCTGAAAATTCATAAACTGTTACATCAACACTTTGTGCAAGTGTTTGTGTGTGTGTATGTGTGTGTCCATGCTCATCATCAGTTAGTGCTTAACAGTGTTCAACTATTATGCACACACTGACCACTCTGTGAATACACTTCTGTTCAAAAGTTTGGAATCATTATTATTTTAATCATTAAACTAATTTGTTAATACAATGATTATAATAAGCTAATTCACTCACACCTACAGTCAATTGAGAATCTCCAATTCACCTGACACAAATGTCTTTGGACTGTGGGAGAAATCAGAGACCCTAGAGGAAACCCACGCCACCATGAGAAGAACATGCAAACTCCACACACACAAGACCAGGACCCCGGATTCAAACCCCCAACCCTGGAGGTAACAGCCCTATCCGCTGTGCCACCGTGGGGCCTATTCCGTCAAAACAGCCAATTAAAATGTATGGGAACTCAATTGATTGGCACGAGAAGAAGTAAAATCTCTTTTTTCTATTGGTAATGCAAGACAAAAAACACTGCAGGTTTCAGATAAATTGGTGGAAACCTAGTATAAAAAAATAAGCAATTCTGATGCATTCAAAATGATGAACAGACCTGTAAATGTTGCCAAAATGACTGAGAAAGCTGTACATCATCAAGAATGATTTATAATAACATGAAGAGCCAAAATGGTTCATACTTCAAGGGTGGCGATCTTGAGTCATATAATCTGTCAAAGAATGTACATTATTTATCATTTAATAACATTGTTCCTAAAATATTTCAAATACTGCATAAACATGTAAAAAAAAAAACGTTTGGTGTCCAGTTCATAATATTTAAATCTTGCCTGTATTACTGCATATAAAATAAGAACAATTAATCTGGTGTGTGATTCCAAATTTCTGAACAGTAATGTATGCATTTGACAATGAATGCCTGTGTGTGTGTGTGTGTGTGTGTGTGTGTGTGTGTGTGTGTGTGTGAGTGTAGGTGCTGGCCTGGTAAGATCTTCCCCCAGACGGACTTTGGAGCCTGAGGAGGGAGAGAGTGTTGGCTCTCTATCATTTGCTCTTCAGCTTGCCCTCCTTGGCTAGCTTCTCGTTGAGCTGGCACAGCTGTCGTAGGAAACCGTCGTTGGGCCCGATTTCTCTCTTGTGCCGTACCGTGGATGTGGCCACCCGTACGTCCATCTTGTGTCGGAGCATGAGGTAAGCGATGACGAGAGTCGGGGAGCGGCTGTAGCCTTCCCGGCAGTGAACATACACCTTTCCTAACATGAGAAAAGAAGGGAGGAGGAGGAGGCTGAGTGTGCAGCCCTGCCCTGAACCAGTGTACAAATACATGACAGGGTGCCTAGCATCATAAACCAAGCACCAAGCTCACACAATACACCCCTAAATACACAAGTATTATATATATATACAGTATACACATATATAAACACATACACATTTATAAACATATATATAAATACACACACACACACACACACACACACACATATATGTTTAAGCCCTTAAGAGTCACTGGGTGACACTTTGCGCTACACCATAATTAATTTCAATAGAAAGAAAAAGGTTTTATGTAAGAATATGTATATATGTTCTGCAAAAATATTTAGGGGAGTCTAATAAAGAATTTATTGAACTGCAGGTACAGGCAGCCAATTAAAGCCAAAATATGATTGGCAAGCCCATTGCATAGCCAAGCCAGTATAGTAGTCGCATGCACTTGTGCCTGTCTTCAAGATAGCAACACTGGCAGTAACCCAATGTGTGTTTAAATATAGCTCTTCAGGATTAACTACTTTACTGACGCACAAAACTATATCATAGTTAGAGTAACTTAACATGTCGAATGTATTGTTGAAACAAGAAATGTCCGGAGAAATGACCTGTAGATGAACAAATAAAGGCTAAATAACAGAAAATAACAGAACTGCAAGGAATACTGGGGAGCTCCGTCACTGTCATAACAATATTCAGACAAAGACTGCACACATTTCCCAAAAAGACTTCTTTTATACGAAGATAAATCTGTTTCTCCCAGAACGCACCATTTTACAGCAATCTAATGTATTTAAGTAAAACAGTAGATAACATTTCCACTGTAACTTTGCATCCATTTTTTAGTGTTCTAGTCACATCATCTCAGATTTTATAGACTGGGATTGTTCAGAGACTCAGCAGTTCAATTAACTGCTGATGTCAAAAGCCTAACTGTTAATGAACTGAATATTCAGTATCCAGCAATAAAAATAAATATGAATATTTTTAAGATGAACCATGTAGCAAGTGCTCAAGACAGTCATTTATTTTGATAACAATAATATATCATCATACTACCCATCTTGAATGTTAACCAATCTTAGAGCCTTCTTCAAACCAACTACCCCCACAAAGCCATCAATAAATACACACACACACACACACACACACACACACACACACACACACACACATTATTGACCAGTCCACACCCCTGGAGGAATTCACCTTGCCAACTTCTACTGCGCTCATTCTGCAGATCCCATACAGCATCTGTAACCTGATCTCTATCTCTCTCTCTCTCCCTCCAGCCTTGCGCTCTTCTTTTTCTTAGGTATGTAGGCCTGTGCTGTTCTGAGGCGACAATGCCCGATAACGCTCCTCAGCCACGGATCTGAGTAAAACTGAGTGTATACACACAGATCTGTTCAAATCTGAGGAAGAGTGTTCCAGACCCTGGAAATCCCTGGACTCATTGAGATTCATCGATGCAGTCTGCAAGTTCACAGAATGTCACTGAATGCTCTCCAAGCACGGCTGTCACAAATGTCAACGCTGGAACACTGCTGGATCGTGTGGCAGCAAATGTCCTGGAGGTTTTGTGCTTCAGCTCAAATTCTCGCTTAAAAGATTTCTGATCTCCCTCAGCCCTGCTCTGGCAACTCATTACTGTGTAACAAGGCCATGGTGCCAAATTGGCCGAGAATTAAGATGCTTTATAATTACTCTTCCACTCGGTCAGAGATGGCATAAAATCCATGTCGTAAAACATGAGGTTGAGGGCACCAATTAAAAGCAGGATGCCTGTGAGATATTTGGAGTAATTTTGTGGGTAAAAACTTCAAGCAGCACCTTGGGATGCTTTCCTGTGTTGTACGCAATCTCCCTTGTCTAGTAGGCACAGTAATTCCTCCAGGACAGCAGAACCACGGTGACCTTAACAAATATGACACAGCCAAATTCATATGGAATACATCAAAAGCAAGTTATCAATGTGAACTTTAAGAGCCAGGAAGAAATTGGAGGGATATTCATCCTGAACTATTGCAAAAGGGCACAGCGTAAACATGTTGTCTGGATTGCATCACCACTACGTCCTTTGATTCCTGGCCTAAAGGGTTCATGAAATTTGAGGATTACATTTTATTTTAAATGATGAAAGAAAATGTTCTGAAGCGGTTTGGCACAAAATCTCTTTCTTATCATTTCAAAGCAACTTGGGGATTTAATTAATGAAGTTTCAAAAATGTCTTTGCAAAATAACTGTTCTTGCCTGGTTATACAGATGTACAGGCACAACGAAAAAAGATAAGAAATGACAACTTTGACAAACCTTTTCCATTTGCATGTGCCAGGCCCTTATCAATGAAGTCGGCCGCCTCCTCAAAGAAGGCACTGAGGTTAAACTGTTCAGTGTCGTTGGCCTTTATTCCATGGTATGTAATCCCGGTTCCTGCATAAAACTCGGCGTTGGTGTTCACGTGCATGAAGGAGTTGCCCTCCGCAGCGTTGAGAATGTGTGTCACACCGAGACGCTGTAGACGCATCACATTCTGGGCCACAAACCTGGGGAGAACAAAACAGTACATGCGAGCGTCACCTGGGCCTGTTTCACTTATTAAAAAATTCAGCAGTGCTGACAGAATTAGCTTACAGATATATTAGCCCTGTCAATGAAAAAAACTGAAAGCTTTTTGGTTCACTTTTCTAGAAGTGCTAAATTTGAGCTGAACCAGAACATTAAATTTAAATAACCTCTGCCACTCCCTTGGTTCCTAACACATAAAAACTTTATAAGCATTTACGCAATTCTATTGTAATGGTTCTATAACTGTGCTGCCTGCTGCATCGTGGTCACAGCCAGAAAACAAACGTGTACTCATTCACTGCGCTTTGGCCAAGACTCTTGCACTTTCGAGACTTGCTCCGTTGTGCTCAGCAGGAAAACTTGACGGGAATAAATTGTGGAGCCTCTTTTAGATGGCAGAGATGTCGGTCCGTGTTAGAGGACCTCAGGGGACAGGAGTTTTAAAACCAGTACAGACACAAGAGAGCAGATTTTGGCTGCTGCCCAGAGGCATACAAAGAGCCATAGGCGCCCAGCACAGTGCCCAAAATAGGCCTTTGAGTGAGAAAGTGAGAGAGAGAGAGAGAGAGACAGAGAGAGACAGAGAAAGGAAAGGAAAAAAGAGTTGAGAGCAGAGTGGAGTGCTCCGTCATCATGTAGTTACAGCACCTCTGTTCTGCTCTAGCACCTGCAACACTTTCATCTTCATCTGCTCACAGTCCAGGCTTTTTATATCTCTTTCATACCTTCCAAAAGTGGTCCAAGGAAGGACAGACGGTGAACCAGCGACAGGTGCGTGAGAGCCCAGCGACAGGGAAGGTACACCCCTTCATGGTAATGGTATTCTCTAATGGCAGTAGCATTTTTCAGCAGAATAATGTGCTCTGCCACACCGCAAAACTTGTTCAGAAATGCTTTGAGGAACATAACAGAGTGTTGGCATAACCTCTAATCTCCCCAGAGCTCAAGTTGATCAAGCAACTGTGGGATGTGCTGGACAAACTAGTCCATGGAGGCCCCATCTTGCAACTTACAGGACTTAACACCTTGGTGCCAGACACCATAGCACACCTTCAGAGGGCTTGTGGAGTCCATGCCTCAATGGGTTAGAACTGTTTTGGTGGTATATGGGAGACCATGCATATATAGAGGTTCAAAATCACCTACATTGCACAATAAATGAAGAATACACCTGCCACCACATTTGGTTTATAACTGGAGGGGTATCACCCCTCTGTGTCTATAGCTAAAGCTATTTAATACTGATGAAGTGACAGATTCTCATCAAATCTTCTAGATTCATAACGAAAGGTCCTTACACACTGAGTTATCCCATCTATCCACAGACCCAGTAGACTGCAGTCATATTTCTTCCCATTGTGTGTGTGTGTGTGTGTGTGTGAAGCCTTGAAGTCTGCTCCGCTGGCTGGCACTGCTCTCTCACCCCAGCTCACTGCAGTCTCTACACATACATTATTAATAGAATCCTCACAGGGAGCAGCCCTTCACTTTAACGTGCATCCCTTACATACCTGTACATTAAAAGGTGCTTTTTGTTAAGACTTTAAAGACAAAAGGCGGGCACTGTGACTTTATATCATACCCACACAACAGCTTTACTGTTTTTGCTTGTGTTTGTCCTGCAAATGGGACATGAAATGAATGAACCACAAACAGAAATGTGAGCTGTAGTGCCTGTCTTAACGCTGATGTTGTTGTTGCTGCTGAAGCTAATTCTACATTGCTTGCACTGGTCAAGTAGCTGTGACTGAACATAAACACAGCCTTCTCATCATCAAGTCTTCAGAAAATAAAACCGATGACTAGCAAACTGGGTCAAAACAAGCTTTTGTATTGTGTTATTATTCACCCATCATCAACAGCATATGTTTTGTTCAAAGTGTTCTGTTAATGGGTAAAAATACGTTAAAATATGACCAGCTTCTGTGACACCTTGTCTCTTATTTGGAAGCTTGTACAAAACGTCAAAATGTTTCCGTACTGTTAATTTGCAGCATGGCAGACTGTCTCATGGTCAAACCAGAAATTGAGCTCTTTTCAGTTTTAAATGACTAGACGTGGTCAGGCTTCCCTGCATCTACAATGTAATAATGACTACTATATGCTGAACTGAACACAAACTGTTGCCATACTAATGAACCGAAAGGTAAAATGTGTTGCTGAGAGCTGAAATAAAGTCAAAGTGGTTTAGTGTGGCTGTGCTCTGGATTACAGGTGAAATACATCATATTTACTTTTCTTGATCTTTTATTCATATGTTCAGAGTTTGTTTTGAACTGGTTTGATTGACCCCAAAAGTGATTCCAGATGCTTCCTTTCATAAATCTACACTGTATAAACTAGTAACTGGCATTCCTTGTGACATTGCTGTATATCATTTCTTTTAGAGAATGAAAACTATTCACTGCTGCCATCCACCATAATAAATGTTTAGATGTAAGATGTCAAAACATAATCCTTAATCCATTTGCTTTACTACTATATACTACTATTTGTGAATTTAAGTGCTTTAGAAATGAAAGTCTGCAGTATAAGGTTGTTAAATCAGAGTGAAACTGAAGATGGTAAATCAGCCTAAGAAATCACAGTATATGTCAGAGTAGCTAACAAATTTATCAAGGCCTGTCGCCATTATTACATTTTTAGGTGGACCTGTTTGTCTGTTTACATGGTCTTGTAACAGTCATTAAAAGTTGAGGGACAATTGACTGCTGTATAAATAATTGTGATTCAACTTTATTTGTTCTATTACAGCACAAGGCTAGGGTGACAATCTTGCTTCCTACCTGTCTTTAAGGTGTAGAAAACACTACGTTGCACTAACATGAAATGAGAAGACTGCATCTTTGGGTGTTCAGTGACTTTTGTACGTGCACACACAAATGTCAAGTTATACAGAATGTGTAGCCAATTAAGAAAATCTGACAGGTTACTCCTGAGTGTGTTAGCATTAATCCAACTAATAAAAACCCACCAAAAGCACATTCTGCCAGTTAAGATATATACTTGTGAAATCAAATGTCAGGGGAAAACATCCGCTTAAATAACTGTGATTAACTGTGAATAACTGTGATCAGTTTCACAGCAGTATTCATCCTAGCCTGCCACGATTAACCAGCCATTACATTAAAATAGCTGGTTTATTACTATGTAGGCCCGAAGTCTTTCAAGGCATGAACCCTCGTTACAATGTGGCAGGGTGCATAATGCTGCTGAAAGAGGCCACTGCCATTCCGTTGCTATGACAGGGTGTACTTGGTCTGTAACAGTGTTTAAGCAGATGGTACGTCTCCACATGAATGAAGACCCAAAGTTTCCCAGCAGAACATTACCCAGAACATCACACTGCCTCCGCAAGCTTGCCTTTTTCCCATCGTGCTTGTTCTTCAGGTAAGTGACACACACTCACCCGGTCATCCACATGATGTCGTACCAGATGGGTCAGACTTTGCTCCCTGCATGCATCAGTAAGCCTTGGGCGCCCAATGATCCAGTCCTTTCTTGGACCACGTGGGTAGGTACTAAACAATGCAAAATGGAAACACCCCACAAGAGCTGCCATTTTAGAGATGCTCTGACCCAGTCATCTTGCCATCAGAGCTTGGTCCTTGTCAATGTCACTCAGATCCTTTCGCTTACCCATTTTTTCCTGCCTACAAGACATCAACTTTAAGAACTGACTGTTCACTTGCAGCTCGATATATCCCAGCCCTTAAAAGGTGCCACTGTAATGAGATAATCAATGTCAGTGTGTCCTGGACAATGTTTAGGGTATTGATGGAGCTCACAGTAACAGCAGAGACACGAACAAATGAAAGGCTTCAACCAGAAAAACAGGATCATGTTTTCACCTTAAAATGGACATTGACACACTTACGGCAATAACAATCTGCAAAAGTATCAAAACACCACTCCTTACGAGTGAATTTGAATTTAATGTGAAACTATTTCCGACACTGCTTGTATAATCTAAATAGACATAGAATGGAGCGCTCTGGAGCAGTCATATGAGCCTAAGGTCACTATGCCCAATGTCAAGCAACGATGGGCTTGAAAGGTATTAAGCTCCCATCATACTGGGCTGTGAAGTAGTGGAACTGTGATCTTTGGAGCATCATCAAACCTTTGGGATGAGCTGGAGTGCTGTTGGGAACTAATCATCCAACATCAGTACCTGACTTCACCTCTGGCTCAAATGCAATCGAATCCTCACAGCTATGTTCCAATATCTAGTGCAGAGTCAACGCTGTTGCAGAAAAGAAGGGACAAACTCCAAAGTAGCTGGATGAGCAGAGGTGTCTACAAACTTCAGGACATATATGTACTTATCTGTTCA
>JBBPCX010000114.1:35635355-35669146 GCA_037974365.1 Hydrocynus forskahlii | reverse complement strand
TATATAGACTATGTATAGAGACAGACAGATATAAGTAGCATATTTTTTTACTCCACACACATCATCCCTATTGTCAGTACAGAGAGGTGCCTCGGTTTCATTCACTCTTTTTTCCAAAGTAGGCTACGCTGAAATCTGGTTAGAGCCCAGGAGAACATGTTTCAATTAGCCTACAAGATTAGAAAAAAGACTAAAGATTTTAACTCTTTAGCTCGCAGTTTCTCTGATCCGGCTCAGCGAGGATGTGGATTTTTTTCTGAATGGACCTGGTTCGTGTCGTTTGGAGGAATCGTAATTCGACGGTAAAACTGGAAGACAGAAAGACTAAATCGTGCTGTCTGTCAGCCTTATCTGGTCTGAACAACATGACCTGAAGTGTCTGTGATAAGATCGGTAGGATGGGGCGGACGTGGCTTACGCGTTGCCGATGTAAATCCTCGGAAAGACCTCGTTGAAGTGTTGTGCTGGTAAACTGTAGAAGCCGCTGCCGTTGGACAAAAGCTCGTTGAGTTGTTGCACAGTGGCCTCGGTGTCAGGCACGGTCCCCTCCGCTGGCACCTTCACGGGGCTGTGGTGCTTCTTCATGGCTTTTCGGAGGAAAACACACACCCAAACGCACACGTTTCTGACCGTTAGTGTGGGTGAGGGGTCCGTTCCTCACAGCCCTGCATGTTAACCTCCTCTCGGCTAGGTTTTGTGTGCTCTGTCCGCTTTTTCCCTCGCTCGCTGCCAGACACACCCCGACTCGCCCACCGGCGGACACACGCGCGCGCGCGCGCTCTGGAGACAGACACGGAGTGGCTGAAGACGACACGCTCACCAGGGTGGCAACCGAGCCCCGATAAACAAGTCAGAGAGAGCTCGGTTGTTAAAGGGGCCGCGCTGTCTCCATCTTCTCCCGCCAGCAGGTAGCACGGACAGCTTTTTCGCGCCTTAACTGTTCGTTACTATGGGAACGCAGTGTGGCCAGTGTTGACAGGTAAACAAGTTGTTCCCAATTCTGGGATATTTCTCAGTTTGCCCAGATAACAAACACAATCTTAGTTTAGTTGGACAGCTTATCCAATGGAGAAACCTTCACAGTTTCTAAACAAAAGAGTTTGATATGTTAACAGTTTTGAAGTTCCACAGTATTTGGGCATCATTCATTCCTATGGTGCCTACACTGACAGTGCTGCAAGAACAATCCATTTTGAATACATTGTTTTTGTGACGTCATAAAAAAGACACGTTTACATACACTATATTGACACTTATTGGGACATCTGACCACTGCACCAACAGGGGCATTCATATTTCCCAACTGTGTGTGCTATTTCTCTACAATTCTCATTTTGCCCGGATAATAAAAAAAAAAAAAAGTTTAGCTTATGCAGTGAAGAAACCATCAGTTTCGAAATAGGCAAATTTGTAAACAATGTTAAAACTTCCACAATGTTAAGGCATTCCTTAACATTCCTATGGAGACTAAGCTGCAAAAACAATACATTTTTAATACATTGTTTTTGTGACATCATAAAAACGGACACTACATGGACAAAAGTATTGGGACACCATCCCATTACACCAACAGGGACTTTAATGACATTGTCTTCAAATACCTAGACTTTAATGTGGAGTTGGTCGCCCTTCACAGCTATAACAGCTTCCACTCTTCTAGAGAGGCTTGTTTCTGTTTCCGTGGGAATTTGTGCCCGTTCGTTGTGTAGAGCATTTATGAGGTCAGACACTGGTGTTGTACGAGAAGGCTTGGCTCGCAATCTCCATTCCAGTTCATCCCGAAGGTGTTGGATGGAGGTGCTCTGGGCCAGTCAAGTTCCTCCACCCTGAACTCATCAAACCATGTCTTCATGGACCTTGCTTTGTGCACTGGGACACAGTCATCCTGGAATAGTAAAGGACCTTCCCCAGAAACTGTTGTAAGCAGAAAGTTGTAAGCATGACGTAGTCCAAAATGTCTTGGTATGCTGAAGCATTACAACTGCCCCTCACTGGAAGTAAGGGGCCTAGCCCAAACCCTGAAAAACAGGTGTGTCCCAATAGTTTTTTTCCATATATATATCTACCCACAGCAGTTCACCTGTGCTACTTCTAACTGAAGTTAAAAGAGAAGTTTCAGCCCAGTTGCTTTTAAATGCAAGGCAATACTAGGCAGCCAATCAGTAGGTATTTGCACATTTTCTTAAAGACACAGTAAAAAAACAAAATATAATTCTAATGCTGAAGTGTTCAATCATATCAGCAAAGGTTTGGTGTGGTTTTCATTCAGACCTGATTGTAGTTGTTTAATCAGTTGGTCTCCTGGTCAGGTGTGCTCTTGCTTTGCTCTTCATGACGTCTACAGACTGAGATTTCAGAAAATTTTATAAGATCATTACAAATCACACTGTGTGACATGGATCTAATCAACTTGGGTAGATTTTATGTAGATTGTATGATGGTATACAAGAAGGTATGTAGATTGTACGATGGTATGTAAGAAGGTATTTAGATTGTACAATGATATGTAAGAAGGTTTGTAGACTGTACGATGATGACACCAATTGAATCGTAAGCTATTGAACAGAAAGAGATGACTTACACTCTGGCAATTGTGCTTTTAATGTGTGCTGAGAGAAATCCAAAGGAGAGGTGGTCCCACATATCGGGTGATAAATCCATCATCCCATGTTGCATTTTTATTGGCTAGTCAGTAGACATAGGTTACAGCAGCACACACTCACTGTGGGATGGTCATCCTAAATTCCTGACATTGTCAGGAAATAATCCCTGGCTATCTTTGGTCACAACACCGTGACGACAGCCGCCTGTGAACCTCTCTCACAGTTCTCTCACTGAAACACTGTTTAGGAACCACAATTAAACAAATGGCCACAATTTTTTCACGATCGTTATCTTTTGTCTGGAACAGCCCAAAATCACACAATGTATACCAGGAATTAGACCAAATAAATG
Organism: Hydrocynus forskahlii; assembly: GCA_037974365.1. NCBI lineage: Eukaryota > Metazoa > Chordata > Actinopteri > Characiformes > Alestidae > Hydrocynus > Hydrocynus forskahlii. The sequence continues at coordinate 35,666,191 of JBBPCX010000114.1, read as the reverse complement.
TACTTTGATTACTGAAGTTACAAATAAGAAAACCAAACCCATACAGTGAGTGTGTAATACACAGTTTCTTTGTCTTGGTTAGGAGTTCCTCCAGGCACAAATTTCCTTGAATTAATTCAGAAATACAAGGGAATTACAGTAGACCCCCGAAATTCGCAGGGGTGACATTCCAAGAGCACCCACAAATTTTGAAAAACTGAATTTGTGATGTGGTAAAAAAAAATGCCTATTTTTATTGTGTAAACCCTAAATATGCCCACAAAACGCTTCTATTTCATTTCAAACGCAGCTTAATACATTACCCTTAAAGAAAATGTAATGGTAAACCTGTATTCGTACTGCACAGTGGACACTGAACTCCCGCAGTGCTAGTATGAAAAATACCGATGTTACCCCTGTATAGACTGTACTGTAATTCGTGCAAGCACATTTTCTTTGGTATGCACTGTCGTTTTCTTTGGTAGAAGCAGGGTAAATACAGTAATAATTTAATTTACAGTATTAAAATGTCACGCTACTGCAGCATAACCCTTTTCTTCTCAGAGCAGATCCAGTAGTTCAACCTTCTCCTGGAGTGTCTTAAACTTCTTCTGGGGCTCAGGTTCATTGCCAGAACCCTTAGAAGGTGCAGGGTGTTTGGGTGGCATCTTAGAGATTTAAGAAGAACAAAACGAAAAACACAAGAGCACGGAGCGAAACACTTGAGATAGCTGCACGCGGGAATGCTGGACTGCCTCTGCCAGAGATGCATCACGGAAACGGGGGTTTCCGTAAACAATTATTAGTTCTAAGAACAAATCCATGAACGACTGAGGCCGCATTCTTCGCAGGGTAACTGCGACTTTGCGGGGGAACACGGTACTACACACATGCAGAGTTACATTTGTTTTCTATGGGCATAAAATGGACATTAAAAAGGATGGTTTAAAGTAGGGATGTCCCGATCAGGTTTTTTTGCCCTCGAGTCCGAGTCATTTGATTTTGAGTATCTGCCGATACCGAGTCCCGATCCGATACTTCTATAATACATAAAAAAAGAATAAAGAAGAGCGAAGAAACAGATCCAGGATGTTCCTTATTTTTATTTAATTCACCTTATTTTAACATTCAACTACTCTGTTAACAGAGCACTTCTGTGAGGTAGCTTGAACAATCAAGTAATAAGCAACATAAATTCTTCACTTTTGGACTTTAGTGCAACTAAAACAGACATACTCGCGCTTTCGGCTTCAAGCTGCTTCCGTGTTCTACTTTGCTGGCATTCAACCAATAGCGTCTCTGCAACAAAGTGATGTCATGCCGCACGCATTGCTGTTTCTGTGTGGAGTCTAAATCTGTGCCAACGCATAACCATAGATGTGTTAAAAACAATGAGAATATATATACATATATATCCGAGTCCTGATCGGGAGGTAACGTCCGATTCCGATCGAGTCTGAAACCACGTGATCGGAAATCGGTCAGATCTGAACATCCCTAGTTTAAAGGTTTAAAAACAATACTGCAAGTAATGATGTATGCTTATTATTATTCAAACCTGATATGGTTAACAAAATTCATATTTTACATACAGAATATGAATGCATGACATGCTACACCTTAACCAAAACAAAATAATATACGTAACCAAAGCAATGTAATCCATGACAGATCCATTTAAAATGCATACAAACCAATTTAAATTTGTCTTCTGAATACTGCTACTGAAAAACAATCTGAGAAACAGAAGCTAAATGTGAAACTGCATTCATCAGCAGCTATGCACTTATATGGATACACTGCTATACACTTACATAAATACACTTATATACTTATGTACACTTATATAGAGACATATACAGGGGGTCCTCAGGTTACGACACAGTTCTGTTCCTACGACAGTGACGTAACCAGATTTTTGGTGTAAGTCGGAAAACACCCTAGCCTAAGTCACTTACCTATCCTAACACAGTTGTAAAATATAATCTAGAACACAAAGACACAAGTAAGCCACATAAAAAGGAAAAGGACCTAAATATACTGTACTTGTACACTGTACTGTACGCCAAATCCCTCAGTCATACGCCGCGTTACTGCATATTCTTCCGCAGTGCGCAACCAAACTAGTCGGCCACATAGTCCATAAGTATGACGCTAACGGCGTAAGCATTTTTGTGAGAGTGAGCATCGTAAACTCGAAATGTTGTATGTCGAGACTGTCGTAACCCGAGGACCCCATGTGCACGTATATAGATAAACTTATATACTTACGTACACTTACATAGATACACTTTTATACACTTTAATGTAATCTTATTTTTAGAACAAAAGCTATACAGTACTAGTGACTATTACTAAGCTAAAAGTAGTGATGTACTGCTTAGATAGTGAAGCAAATTTTTTTAAGCCTCCAACGAATCACTGTGTAGTCGCGCCAACCTTCAAACAGACTGTAAAATGGTGCACACAATGAGTCCAGCAATGAAGTGAATGTTCAGTTTCTCAAACATCTGTATACATATTATTCAATCAAACCGCACAGAGATAGGGTGCCATAATTCATTTGATTATTTTGAGCAATTGTGTGTATTTTCTATTGCCCTTAATGGTTTTAGGGTGCCTTTCATAATTCAGTCATTATTATGATTGTCATTATGATAATCGCTAGGCTGTTTGGTGCCCTTCGAACGTATTTTTACTTTAGGGTTTGTTTTGTATTGATTGGAATCTGCATCGTATACAACCTCCTATCTAGAAATGTTGGGACACTGTTTAAAATGTAAATCAAAAACGGAATGTTTCAAAACAGTCAGGGCTAGGGCATTCTTACCACTCTGTTGCATCACCTCTTCTTTAACAACACTCTGTAAACATTTGGTAGCGAAGGAATTTTAAATGTGAAATGTTCTTGCCTGATATTGGATTTCACCTGGAGTCTCTACACCTCCTTCCCCTGTCACACACCCACCCATTAGACTCTATAACTCCTACCTCTGTCACACATCCACACAATAATCTGTGCAATAACCTGCTGTTTCTTCTTGTATATTTTCTTACTGGGTTAGATAACTATCATTATGTGAAGGACTATGTGCATCAGTTTTGCTATGATGTGCAACATCTTATGTGCAATAGTCTTCATGTGCAATATTATTATTTAGGTCAGTATTACTTTTTCATTACTTAATATTACTGCTGATTTTCTAATTTGTGCAGTAACCTACTCCAAACTACCCTTTTTGTCTGTAGTTTTTCACTCAATTGTGATACTTATATATAGTATTTATACCAAGCATATCTGTGTGTAGCATAGGGTATTTACATTCAGCTTTTTTCTTCCTACAGATTTTTCATTTAGATTTAATTTAGACTTTATATTATATTGTTACTGTCTCTGTTGTGTATTGTGGCAGTCATCACATAAGCAATTTCCTCCGGGATCAATAAAGTTTTTGGATTCTGATTCCACATTCCATCAGTCCAATTTAAACCAGCTTGGCTCCAGAGAGGGTGTCGGTGTTGAACTGTATAGTTTCTTCTTTGGATGGTTTTATCTTGCATTTGTGGATGCAGCAACAAACTTTTAACAGACAATGTAAGTATTGCTGAGATCATGTAGAGATTCCCACTACAAGATCACGTTTAAGGGCCCATAAATCGCAGCTATCTAATTCTGGTTTTTGGCCTTGTCTCCTGCGTCAGTGAATCTTTTACTTCAGAATCTTCCGCAAATTATTTGAAATTTTCAGCTGAGGAACATTATTCTGAAAACGTTGCCCTATTTGCCCGTGCACGCTCTCACGGAGTGGTGAACCCCTCAACATCTTTTCTACTTCCTCCCTGACATGCTCTTTTTATACTCAATCATGTTACTGACCTGTTGCCAATTAACCAAATTAGCTATGAGATAGTCTCCCAGGTCATTTTTTTGAGCATTTTACCACTTTTCCTGTCTTTTTTTGCCCTTGTCCAAACATTTTTGAAAACATTGTTGCTGGCATCAAATAAGCATGTATTTTTCAGATATGAAAAGAAAATGTCTCAATTTATTCTTCTATTTTCAATAAAACATGTGTTTACATGATTTGAAAATGACAATGATTTTGAAAATCACAATCTTTATTTTTGTTTTTATTCACTGTTTACACCGTGTAAACATTTCCTTTTTCGGAAATGGAATTGTATATATGACCATGACAGACACAATGGTGTAAACAAATGACAAGGCTAGTTGGTACAACCTTAAAATAAAATAAAAATGAAGGATTTTTAAAGTACTGAACCTTCAACCATCTCCTAGAGGATTTCTCTGCTTGCTAAGTGACAAACATAGATTTACATTTACATTTACATTTACGGCATTTAGCTGACGCTCTTGTCCAGAGCCCTGTACATCAGTGCTCAAGTAGTCCACAACTGTATCTTAGACCTGTAAAGCAAAACTTAAGTCAACATCCACCATTAAACTAAGATACTGCACGCTAGGTACACCTAAACAACACCCGTTAAAGAAAGTCAGAAGGTAAAACAAGGTTAGGAAGGAATGAGGTAAGGTTTTTTTTTTTGTTTTGTTTTTTTTTGAGTAGTAAGCAAGTGAACTGAGAGAGATGGTTAGTTGAAGAGGTGGGTCTTCAGGCGACGCTTGAAGACAGCGAGAGACTCCGCAGATCTGATCAGAAGAGAGAGTTCGTTCCACCACTGGGAGGCCAAGACTGAGAAGAGTCTTGACACATGTCTCCCTCTTCTTTTGAGTGGTGGAGGCTCAAGATGAGCTGTGCTTGAAGCCCTAAGAGGACGAGAAGTGACACATTGTTTGATCGATGCTGTTATGTATGGGGGTGCAAGACCATGTGACTAAAGGAAACCCCATTATGTTTTTTGATGAATAAAAACTAAGGATTAAAGTATGAATTATTCTGAACCATCATTGTAATTCCCATTAGGCCTATTTTCAAACAGAAAACCTGGTTTGGATCTTTATTAACTTATTATGACAAGATAGTATTTTTATTTTGCGGGGCTTTGCCACGGGTTTTATACGTTACAAGTATGATATATAAATTGCCTACATTGTGGTCATTGACCCAATGGGACAATAATAAAGAACATTTGTCCACAGAACATGTCTTTATTTCACAGTAATTTAGAAGATACCTATTTTCAGCCACAAGAGGGCAGTGTTCTTCCACTGAACCGGCACTGCTACATGACCTGCAGTCTGTCTTTACAGTCCTAAGTATTGAAAAGTACTCTCTTTAAACGTATCGTAGTTTAAAAGCATAAAACGCATAATATTGCTGAAACACCACTGACATTTGTTTCAGTCTTGTTTTGTCATTGTAATAGTACCAGTTTGGGTCTCAGGAGCTGTTCTTACTCATCCATGAGATCTGGTGTCTCAAGGTGTGTAGAAGAACACAGTAAGCACAAGATCTGATGCGACTTCTTTCACAAGTGAAGAAATGTGTGACATATTTCCTGTGTTATTACTGTGGTTTTCAACAAGTTTTGTTTTTTTACACGCTTCACATGTCTTGTATGTGTGTGTATACAAATATATTTATATATATCAGAATCAGAATCAGAAAACTTTATTGATCCCGGAGGAAATTGCTTTTGTGGTGAGTGCCACAACACACAAAGACACAGAGAGACACAAGACACAGAGACACAAGAACAATATAAAATAAAATAAATCTAAACAAAATCTAAATAAAAATCTGTAGAAAGAAAACAACCACAATAAGAATAGACTATGCTACAAACAGAAATGCTTGGTGTAATATCTATCTATAAGTAAGTAACGCAGCTGAGTGAAAAACTATTGACACAAGTGGTAGTTTGGAACAAGTTATTACACTTTTAGAACATCAGTAGTAATTAAGCACTATTAAGTATAATTAAGTAATGAAAAGTAACACTGACCAAGTAGTAATATTGCACATGAAGACTATTGCACATAAGATATTGCAAGTAATTAAGTGATTTGGCACCCATTTAGAGAACAACAGATGATATTGCACATAATGTTTTAGCACCCACTAAGAGCATTGCACAGTATTGCACATAATAGACTGTTGCACATCATAGCAAAAATAATGCACATAGTCTTTCACACAGCCAGGAACACAGCGCCTGGGGAGCAGTGTGGAGATGGTACTTTGTTCAAGGGTACCTCAGTGGCGCCACCAGCAGTCCTGGAATTCAAACCCACGACCTTCTGTTTGCAGGGGCAACTCCCTAATCACCAGGCCACCAGCTGCCCCAGTGTGTGTGTGCGTGTGTGCGTGTGTGTGTGTGTGTGTGCGTGAGGTTTTCTTCTTTAGTTTTGCAGTGATGCTTTGAGGCTATAATGATAATAATAATAATAAATAATAATAATAATAATAATAATAAAGCTTTTGGGTAGCATCCATTCTTCGTTCGCTACGTTTGTCTCCAGTTAGTTCCAGTTCAAAACTAAAGAATTTCAGAGAGCAAACACGTCTCGGCTGACTGATTATATTTAGGGATGGAAATTGCTCATCTTCGATTTTTTCAATGAATCATCTTTAAACTCTGGCACAGCTTGGAGCAATTTATGGCCTTTAGGGATAAAAACGACAAATTCCTGAACTGAAGCCAGCAGAACACAACAGAAAGGCATTTAACCTGCTGCGTTTGCCAAGATTAATTCATTCTTTAATGCAACACATTTATGATTGTTTTTTAATATAGCTGAGAAATGGCTCACATTTTCAGTCTATACACTTTGTGGAAAGATTTCACTGAGGGCCCTTAATCCAGCTGGTCTGTTATGTAACTGAATTGGCAGGGCACGCGGTTCGATAGCTGACTTTGTGCACAGAAGTGATCGATGGAAAGAGAGTGATTAGCACCGTGCTGATGTCTGCTATCACACTGTGTCAGTGCCTGCTCCCCTGTTGCATAAGGCCCTCCGTGACTTATGAGTCCCCTCCCACGTGTCATTTGCATCAGCAAGGTTGATTGCAATGCCTGCATGTTGAGAAGGCTCTGCGGAGTTAATGAAAGAGCACTCTAAATGTCAAGTTTGCACACTCATGAATTACCTCAGCAGCGGATGAGTTGTGCTGTCACCACATTTGACACATAAAGGTAGCCACTGTTCGTCATTTTCCGTTGCCATAGTGACGCAAAGACATTTCTTACAGCACCATGGCAACAGGCCCATCAAGACGATACTTACCACCCTCATTTTCTTTCGGTCACTTATGTTTATGCATGTTTTTGGAAAAAACGTATGGGATTTTTTAAACCTGGCCTCCTTTTCCCCGTCCTCTTTCTTTCACTCAGAGTCTGCAACCTGGCCTGTTATCAGCGGATGTAGGTCCTTTAGAAAGCCACAATGGTGTTGCACTGAAAAGTTTCCAGGGTGTTGTTTTTTGTGTTCTCCTTTCTTTGTTCACCTCCTTCTTCTTCTTCTTTTTCTTCTACGTCTTCTTCTTATTATTATTACTAGTAGCAGTAGTATGAATTAGTATTTAGTATTATATTAGATGGATGATCAAACGGATGGATACATAGATAGATAGATAGATAGACAGATAGATAGATAGATAGATAGATAGATAGATAGATAGATAGATAGATAGATAGATAGGCAAAAAGATTAAAGATTATAGATAGACAAAAAGATTACGTTCCAAGAGCACCCGCGTATGGTGAAAACCACGATGTTGTGACGTGTAAAAAAAAAAAAAGCCTAAAAATGCCTGTTTTTATAGTGTAAACCCTAAATTTGACCCCAAATATGCTCCCAAAAACTTTAACTTTATTTTAAACTCAGCTTAATAGATTACCCTTAAAGAAAATGTAAAGGTAAACCCGTATTCGTACTGTACAGTTTACACTGAACTGCTGTCTTGCAGTGCTAGAATGTAAAATACCGATTTTACCCCTTACTGTACTGTAATTAATTCACGCACTTTTTTACTTTGTCGTTTTCTTTGGTATAAGCAGGGTAAATACAGTACTAAATTAATTGAATTGACACTAATAAAAATACAGAAATACAAAACGAAAAACACGAGAACACTCAAGATTTCTCCAGGGAGGGAATTCTGGACTGCAGCTGCGAGGGGCGCCTCAAAGGGCAGCAGCAGGCCTCGGGGGATATCCGCAGTTTCCATTCGGTTCGCAGAAAAATCCGCGATGGACGGCTTGCTTGACTGCTCGACTGCTGAACCGCGGTAAAGAGGGGGTTACTATATGTATATATATAATTGAATATATATAATTGAAGTTAATATAACAAAATGGTTTCTGTTTCAGTGTTTCTATTTGTGCATTCATTATGAAACATTCACACAATGTAAAGGGCAATTGATGTATTCAAATAATACAAAAGAACAACAACAACACAGATAAATACTATAACAAATTAAGTGCCCATACCCAATGTCTGTGGGTAGGAGTAACCTCACAGGAGCACTTTATTGCTACAGCAGCCAAAGGTGATGGTATGTAGAAGATGATTGTCCTCCGTTTAGCCTTGAATTAATCTGGTCTGACAGTAAAAGCCAGCATTCTTCATTTTTTGTCCCACTGGCATCACTGTTGTTTATGCCAGTTTCCCAGCTGTCTGTAGCATAGGCTAGTGTTTACTGTACACAAAAGCAGTGTTTTCTTGTTTTTGTGTTTGTACACACCCTTCACCTGACAGCTCATCTGCTTTGGTTTAGCTGTAACACTGGTATGTTCGCTGAGGCTGTGTGTGTGACCTTTTTTCTTCTCCTGAGATGTTTTGGTCTAAAAAGAAGCCTATGGCACTTCATGAGCTGCAAACATCCCTGTAATTTGCATTTTGATTCCCTGAGCAGTAATGTATGCATGAGCTTACACAGAATAGCCTGTATTGAATCAACGAAGTGGGTAAAAAGTTAATTGCATTCTCGCTAAGTGTTCTGTGTTCTGTTGTGAGCTAAAAGGAAAATTTTAAAGACTGAAAATGGCTGGAAAAAAAATGTATTTTCATTAATTGTCAATGGCTTTTGTTGAACAGTAGAGGTCAGTCTTCCCTATAGCTTGCACAGAGAGCTCAGCCTGCACTCAAGTTGTCCCTTCAAATTTGAGACAAATCTGTGCATTAACTTGTGATCTACCCTTTTTGTACATTTTTTACATAGGTACAGCATAACATCCAGCATGTTACAGAGACTGACCTTGGCCTGTTTTATTACGTGTCTATGCTGTTCTGTTCAGCTCAAGTCCCTCTACTGGAGCAATATTTGTCAACTGACCTTCCAGGACAGCACAGGCCCCCTGAGACAACGTCTCAACAATAGTGACTCATGCATAATATAACCACCTGCTAGCCCCAGTACCAAGCTCAGCATAACATGCAGACTGAGTGAACCTGACTTTGCAGAAGTACACGGAATGAAAGAGACACAAGGTGGGAGTGGTAGACCGACCTCTTTGACCACTGCGGCTCCATTGTGGGGGTTAAAGCCCAGCAATCTGAGTCTTACAGTTGAGAAATGAGGTCATGACACTTCATGTTTGTCACTGAGATGAGGTCATCTGTCCAGAGGCGGCTCTGTTAAGCCTTTTTCTTTGTTTTCATAGAAACAGACCTCACATTCATATTGTTTATCCACAGGCCAAGGCATGTTTAAACGTTTTATTAGTCGACAGGCAGTTTTCAAAGCTGAATGCCCTCGGCCTTGGAGGCCTCATGTAATTCAAAAAGACAAGTGCATCACGTTAATGAAGCCACAGACAGGCTTTTCTTGCAAATGAAGCTGAGGAAGCATAGTAGACATTCTCAGAATTCATATGTCTACCTTGCGTGAAGTAATGAGTATGAAAACAATCTAGGTGTGGCTATAGGTAAATGCTTTTTTGGATGATGTTTTGAGTAGGTTTCCAAAAGTCCATCTCGTGGAGTGAGCTGGCTTCATCTTGGCTTTGGTTAGATCAGATAAGCTGTTTTTGTAGTGCAGGACTGTGCTATTTTCCTCCATCCTGTAAGTCTTGGTGCACTCCCTCAACCCCTCCCCTTATGACTGGTGCACCTTAAAGCAGCAGCTAGTCCTCTAGTGAGCACTGCAGACCAGTGTCATGGGAAATGTAAAGCTTTTCAGTCTTGCATCTCTACCTCATAATATAGGATGTCTTGCTACAATACCCGTAGTAGAGATACTTCTTTACAACTTAGCCTTTGATGTAGTCTGAATCTCTCTCCACTTTTAACTAAATGTCCTGAAATTCTTCTTTGGAATGATGGAGTAAAAAAGAATCACTTTTGGTCTCCAAAATAATATTTTTGGATAGTTCTTTAAGGTAATGTGTGAGTGTGTACAATCGCTTTTTTCACATGATGTAAAGGCCCTATGCATACACAAAAGTACTGGGACACCTGGCCATTACACACATTGCAATTGAATACATAGCTGTAAAATGGAGTTGTTTTCCTAAAACATTCATTCTAATATTCAAGAACCATATAGGAATCTTTATTTTCAACATTGTTCCCCATCAAACTGGGAATTACATAAAACACAACCAATAGTGGTGTTTCTTTTGACAAGAGAGTCAGTACTATTTTAATGTGTTTTTATTTTTTGTAGTATTGTCATTGTCATTAAACTAGTGCCTGATGTCATGTAGTGCCTGCTTTATGCAGCTTACACAACATATATTCATATATTCATGTTATCATTTAAAAGATTCCCAAACAGAAACAGCTGGATTTGTTGGTTACACTATTTTGAGAGTCAACTATAGGAGTGTTGTAGATGCTTTGTAGAAATTCAATGTTTTTAAATGCACCTGCAGTTTTAATTGGATGTAATTTCTGTTAAATGTACCCTAAACTCAACCCTTACCCCAGCCTTAACTTCCACCCGCAAATGACCCTTAGGCCTCATATTAATGACAATCAAGAGCAATTTTTCAAATTCAGATTGTTAATGTGTTATGGTAGCAATTACCATTATTTTTGCTAGATTATAAAGAATAGGTGAGTATAGACTATAGAATTTATTTTTGCACTTTCTCCACTTTCACCCTTCTGTACAGGTTCAATTATTAACATAATACACACAGGGTGAGAAGCCAGTCATTGCATTATTAACGACAGCACTTAAGGCACATGTTTTTGAGGCAACTTTTCTCATCCATTAAAGCAAGGCTGAGTTTCGTCTTGTTTGACAACAGATAGTGAGACAAAGCATCTCCCACTCAGGCAAACAAACATCCACAGAACGATCAGGATAGTGAGTGATAAGGTGCTTGGTGAAGGTTGTGGCATGGTGTTGCTGAGCAATACACCCTATATAATCAATCACATAAATCTCATTAGCATTAGATTTGTTTGCTTAAGAGATCAAGTCTAATTTACCATGCTGAATTCACCATTGTCCTTGAAAAGACATTGTCCTTGATAAGACATAACTAAACTGAAAGGGTCAACGCTTTTGTTATATTCATGTCAGCTTCAGCATTATGAGACAGGCCGCATCTGCAGACCCTTGTTTTCCACATCATGAGTTCACTGGCCCTGAACACTCTGAGAGCTGTTCCTCAGGGTGCTGTTATGTAATCTGAACACAGAGCTTATATTTCATCTCACTGAAGGGACTTTGTGTAGCGGACAAAGTCAAATGGAGATCAGAAATGAGTATTTATTTTGGTGACTCTTTTGCCCACATGTTGGGGCAGAGCTGCTCTTTAAAGCTCGACTTTTGACTAAAGCCTTTCTTTATCTCCTTTCTGACCTGACTACAGCTTGAATGATGCAGTAGTTATCTTATTGCAGGCCCCATTTCAGTGAACTACAATTATGTGTTTTTTTGTGGTCTGCCTTGTTCCAAATGTTGGACCAGAAATGACCAACAGTCATTTCAGTCAGAGCAGCTGAGGAGAGAGGTATCGCTGGCCTTATGAAACAACAAAGAACCAAACAAAACACTCCTGTTTTTCATGTCGGATAAACCCTGCGGCCTGGGTGTCATTTGATTTCACTTAATTAGGTTTGATACAAGCCTAGACTGGTTAATGAATATCAAATTGAGGTTAAGATTGTTAGCTTAGCCGGAGGTCTTAGAATGGCTTAGTGTGCCTCTGTGAAAGATTACCAGACTCTCCCATGTAGACACAACAGCAAAACAAACCCAGGAGTCTTGAGCAGATTACAGACATTTTGATACTTGTTCTCACTGCACTAAAACCCACTCTGAAAGGGACAGTATTGTTGTTAAGGGGTTCAGGACAAGGTTAGTTCCATGAATGGCTGAAGGCAATGGGCTGTGTCTGTGTCGTGCTGGCAAAGTTGAATCAGGATGAAGATGTTACCCAAAATGGAAGAAAATGGAGCGGTGTTTCTCCTAACTCCAGTATACTTGCGGTCTGTGGTCGGACTGCTCTAAAGCCAAGTCTTGGCATACTTTCTGAACTCACAACAGTAACCTGAACAGACTTACTGAGCTAATGACCAACCCAGACAAGTTCTTATATAACCTTATTTAAACCAAGACAAAGGGCAGTTCAGTCTCTTTATCCTTGACTGGGTCACATACAAAGGTCCCAATAGTAAAGACATAATCCTTTATAATTTGTCAGATTTTGATCTTTTGTTATTGTTTATTGGGTTTTTTTTATTTTCCTGTGGTATATACAGTGCCTGAGTTTCTACACAGCATTTTTTCAGTTGTTATTGTGGGTTGCAGTGGGTTCAGTTTAGCAAACTAAAAATCCCATGACATTTGACTATTCCTCTCCATATATTTATTCCTCCATTGAAAGGGTAGCATGTTACCTACTGTTCTTGTCAATAAATGAATCTCCCTGTTGCATGCATGAGTGACACATATAAGAGATGATAGAGTTCCAGCATCCAGCTGAGTTTTAATACACGAACGTTTAACTCTTCATATCTCCATCCATCCATTATTTGAGCCGCTTATCCTTAACCAGAGTCATGGGGAGTGGTGGAGCCTATCCCAGCGGTCAGAGGGTAAAGGTGGAGAAACACCCTGTACAGGTCGCCACTCTATCACAGGGCAGACACACAGATAAACACACCCACACACTCAGGGGTAATTTAGCATCACTATTTTGCCTGACATGCATGTTCACTCCACACAGAAAGGACCCTCGGCTACACAGCCCGATCAAATTGAATCCAGGACCATCTTGCTGTGAAGGAACAGTGCTGTGCCACTCGTGTTCATAACTGTGATGGATAATTTGTATATTTTGAATAATTAAACAAATATTTCAGCATTTTTCAATATGATCTATTTACCTCATCTGTAGTGTATAGTCAGTCATAACTGACAATAATTTCTCTATACTTTTGGATTTTAAAAAAATTACCTGTGTTAATTGATCTTATTTAGAACAGATGCAGATATAGAGATTGGGTTGAAAATACTGGAGTGTTCCTTTGTTATTATGCTGCCATGGTCTTGCCACCAAATTATGCTCTCGAGTCTGTCATTTTGTCTATTCGGTAGGCCTCTCCAACTCTCTGGCTTCTGTGTTGGAGAGAAAGTTCCAGTGCATGTGCTAACCTTGAGAGAGCCCAGCCCTGGCGTGCCTAAGAGTGGTAGCTATCTTTAGCTTTTGGTGGGTGCTTTCTAGTGGCCTCTGCCATCGCTGTGTCTCAGGGCTGTCCGCTTGCTCGCCTGCCACACACTACTGTTACTGGGCAGATTAGTTAGGAGCCTAGTTCTGAGAAACACGTGTCACATGTTTTTGTTTGAGAGTGAATGACTCGGCACTCGGCTGCCCTTGATTTCAGCCAGAAGGGAGTTGTCAGCTGGAGGTAATGCACACACGCCTCCACACTGCTGTGCTCTGCTCATCCTCAGCCGCGGCACATGCACACTTCTGCCTGAGTGCTGCTGGATTCCACCATGAAATGCAAGAGCGTAACATAAGAGCAGTGTTAAGTCAGCAATCATTGTAATTACTGGTTAATGTTCACTGTGTTTCTCTCTGCGTACGTGTGTGCGTACATGTTTGTGTGTGTGTGTGTGTGTGTGTGTGTGTGTGTGTGTGTGAGAAAGAGAGAGAGAGAAAGAGAGAGAGAGATCAGTGATTTTGCTATATATACATTTTTTAAAAAGTATTTTAGAAGACTATGCCCTATTCAATATGAGGTGCACTGATTCTAGGCCTTATTCACAATGTCGTGGACTGTGTCTATCCACAGATTAGTGCACCATGTCTGAAAGTATGCCAAGTTCACTGTATAGTGGAACATGATGGAAAGTATGCCCTTTACGCACTATGTATGCACTATGTTTAAACCTGTCCTATTCACTACATAGAACAGTGTGTCTGAAACTGCATTCTATTCAGTATATAGTTCACTATGTCTGACACTGTGTTCAATATACTATACAGTGCACTAGGTCCGAAACCAAGCACGTTGCATGCCCTATCCAGTGCATAGTCTACTATAACAATAAAACCATTACCTATTCACTCTATAACATATTATGTTGTACAATATACTTTAATGACTCCATTCTCAGTATAAAACTAGTAATGGTAGAAAATAATGGGAATAAAGAATATCCAGTGTATTCCAGTGTATTTCCACAATGCACCGTGGTAGCTAGAGTACAACCAATATATTGTAGTCAACACAGACTACTTTTAATGCCTATATTGTTTGATTTGAAGATTTACACATAATAAGTCAGCTCATATAAAATTACAATGACAATATCACCAATCACTGTAGCCTTTAGAATAGGACAGTTCCTATAATATAATGTTCTATATATAGTATTTGTATAGCCTCCTGATACAGGAAAAACGCATACACAAACAGCAAAAGTCAATGTTTGATTGGGAAAGATAGATGAAACTGGTACATTTAGCTAATCTAAAGTCAATAAGCCAGTAAGCTTTGTCTGGCAGGAAAGTGTCTCTTCCCACACAGGGCAGGCATGCATTAGCTTAACCATGCTTTGCAGGATCAAATGGGGTCGGTCTGTCCTGCCAAAAGAAGCCATGCTTAGGCTTCTGAAGAGGATCCCTAGGGTTATCCACATTCTGCAGGGAAGCCTCGTTCCACAGAAGATCTCAGAGGTCAGGCCAGGGTCAGAACACTTAGTAAGGATCTTTTTTCATGGACTTTTAGCCACAGCAAAGCTCTTATATTACCTACATTCTTAAAAAAAAAAAGGTGTCAAAAAAGGTTCTTGATATGATCCTGTGGAAAAAACATAATAGATTATAGATTCCACGAAGAAACCTTAAATAGGTACAGAACTGTTACATTGTGTACTGTAATAATTGTGTAATAATAATAGTAATAATTTATAAGGTTCTTCAGACTCAGAAATCTCTTTTCTAAACACTGTCTGTCAGGGAACCAAAAATGTTCAATATAAAAACAGAATTGTAGCAGTTTATGAAGTCTCTAAAATCTATACATTCTGAAAATGAGCATTTCAGTGCAACATTCATGTAAAAATAATAAGCTACAAAGTTTATTTTACTTATTCAAAGAAACCTTACTAAGTAAATATTGCATACACCATTGACAGATGTGGTTCCTTATTATGAATTCCATGTTACATATTTTCAGTATATTTTATTTAGTTATGGCTGTATGTTTTCATGTGTGTCTTGAGCGTACTTACACGCGTGCCATTGTCTTGCATGTGAATGGGAAAGTGTTTAGAAGTTGGCCCAAATTGTTTACTTAGTCATATATTTCCTCTATATAGTCTTAAAGCGCTTTTGAATAATTAAACCCTCTTGATTGAATTTGATTGTTTATAGCAGAGAGCATTCATAATTAAGCTCCAAAGACTCTTAGTGTAAATAATTCATCTGCAGCATCACCCCTCACTGGTCTGCAAGCGTGGAGCACAAGTATGGAAGGTCTGCTGACTTTGAAGAGGAGAGTGTATCTCAGAGAGAGATCGGGAGAGAGATAGTGTGTGTGTGTGTGTGTGTGTGTGTGTATGTGTGCGTGTGTATGTGTGCCTCCATCCTGTTTTCTCTGCAATGCAGTAAAGTGTGTAAGGCTGCCTGGGGAGTCCAGCTGCAGGCTTTAGAGCTGTTCCTCTTTCTCCTCTTTTTACACTGTGCCATACGGCTCTGCGCTTTTACCTCAGTAATATCTCACAGTCCCCAGCGTCCTCTATATTCACCTCTCTGACAGCACCACCCCTGCGACAAAGCTGCGAGCTGTCAGCCCAGTCACACACAGCCAGTGTCACTGTGACTTTGTGTTTGCCCATCCGCCTGTGCAAGCACACTGAAATACAGTAACTCATTAGAAGCCGTGGTACTTTGATGCAGTCCGTGATTAACGATCATGTCCTCTAATCGTAAAGCCATCGTTCTCTGATAGTGGCCCGCCCCCTTGGCGGAGGATGTTCTTGCTAGCTCAGGTGCTGCATACATTAAGGCTGACCTACATACTGTACAGGACTGTATTAGCAGTCGAGTTGTGGGATAAAAGAGGCAGATTGCCATCAACTCCTACACACTAGTCAAGTAGGCGTTTAGTGAGTGTAACTGAGTGTAAAGAGGCTGTATCCATATTGCAGTGTTTTTCACTCTAACACGCACGGAAACAAAATGATGTGGATGTGCATGTGCATCTGTATCTATAAAAATAATAATGTAGGTATTATAAGAATAATAATGTGGTAGCTATAATAATAATCATCATCATCATAATCATCATCACCATAGCTTTCTGTAGGACCTTTGGTGCATAGGCATAGAGCACAGTTTAATAAAAACAACACAGTACCACAGTAACTTTTGTGTGACAACGAGTATTAGTTGAAACATGAGGTCTGTTAAATGAAAGTAAAATGAAATAAAAAGCAAAATGAAATAGAAGCTAAAATCTCCTCTTGTCTGCTGTTGTGAAGATGTTAAAGAGGAACTATTTAGCAGTGATAAAAAGATTGGCAAGCCAAAGCTTGGCTTGACTTGATTTGAAGTATAAGCCTGCATTATGGCTTTACACATCTCAGTGCAATTCATTATGTTTAGCATTCACTTTCAGGATTTTGTTGTTAATTGGGCCCTTTTTGCATTCATTTTGCAGCCAGTTCCATAATTACTGTCCCCCATGGTAAAGAGGTGTGGGAAAGGTCATGGAAAAAATATCTTTGTGGTTAAGAAGCTCAGTGTCACAGTGAAAATATGAGAACATAATTGAACTAATTTAAGTACATTTTTCCAAGAAGACAAAAATACTTATAATGATATGCAGTCCCCTTTCAACAGCATATTTGAGATAGAAAAATACTAAACCATTCTTCACTGCAGAATTTCTCTAAATCCTGCATGCTTGTAGACTCCTCTTCAGCTTTTCAGTGGGGTTTGGGTCAGAGGGACAGCACTGGGTCAAAAGCTTGATTCTGTGGTCATTAAACCATTTCTGTGTGGATTTAGAAATATGTTTTTGGAAACTGTCCTCCTGAGAGATCTGACATGGTTTTATCTTTTTGGCAGAGACAATTTTTTTCATTTAAAACCCTCATGTACTTCTTGGAATCCATGGTGCCATGTATATTAACTAAATTCCCCGGGCCTTTGCAGCAGAGACAGTTTCATAAATCATTCACCATATTTAACCCTTAGAACCTTCAGAGTATTTTGCCTGTTTCTGTTTCACTTGTTCTTTTCTAAAATTTAAAGCCTTAAACAATGTCTGATGTACATGTGTCTCATATCTTTTTTTCAGTGCAACCTAGCCAATGATGATAAAAAAACTGGGGATGCGATTCTTTTCTGTATAACCATTCTTGTCCTCATACCAAAGCCACTTTGAGTGTTTTCTGTTAAAAAAAAAAAAAACAACAACTATTTTTGTTCCATATGACTATAGAACAAAGTTCCAGTCAAAGTCCCAGTCATTTGCTCTGACACTACATATGAGCATTTATTTACAAGAGTAGCTATTTTGGTATAGACAATGCCTGATTTTCAAAGAAATACCTAATTTCTTTTTTTGTTCTCTATTCTACCCTATGCTAGTACATGACTAAAGTTGCTTTTCCACTGCATGGTACCAGCTCGTCTTGACTCCACCCAACCTTTTTGGTTTTCTATTAGGCAAATGTAGTAAGTACCTGACAATTTTTGTACCTACTCTGTCATGGTTCCGAAGTGAGACAAGTAGGAGCCAAATCATGATGTAAAAACACTGCAGACTACTGATTGAACAAAGAGAGCCACCACGGGATATGCTTCAGTATTCTCCATTGCTACTATGTTTTTTATGTTGAAGCTGACATTGACATTTTGCTGCATTGCTAAGTGCAGTGGCAAACAAACTAGTAAAGTGGCTCCTTGTAGTCACACAACAGCGTAGCGCACAGTGTGAACAATTTAACCCATTCACCAAGTGAAGCAGTGGGCTGCCACCAACGAGGGGCGCCCAGGGTGCAGTGGGTAGGGACAGCACCTTGCTCCTCAGTGGTGTAACGGTGTAACTAGCAGTCCAGAGATTCAAACCCACGACCTTCCGATCTCAGGGAGAATTCCCTAACCACTAGGCCACCAGCTGCCCAAGCAAGTTGAGTAGAGTTAAACTGAGCTGGTACCATGCAGTGGAAAAAAAACTTCAGGGAATTTGCCCATTATGTCTCCTTCATTTATTCCCCAGTGAAAAAGGAAGTCGTAGATGACCACTACAGAGTTCATGAACACTCAGATGGGCTAAGTGTTCTAAAAGAGCTAAGAGGGTACCATTTTTGTTCAGAATCATTTCGAGGGGTGCTCATAATTGTAACTTTTTGATTAATTTTATGTCTTGTAGTATATATTAGTATTTAATCCAATTAAATTAACACTAGTATTTTAATCCAATTACATTAGATGTTTTCAAATTTTCCCTGTGAAATTGGGCAAATTAACCAAAAAGACATTTTCCTGCTTCTATTCAAAGGGTGCCAACAGTTATAAAGCTTGCTGTACATAACAAGTATTATGAAGGTGCTCATCCTGTGGAAATAAAGTGCCACTGCATTTGTTTGTGAGTGTGAGGCTCTCTCTGCTGCTTTCCATGTCGGCTTAATGAGGTTCTCATAAAGGAAAGGGGCAGGGGAGGAGAAGAGTGCCCACAGGCACGGCTTACTCTGCACGTATGGGCAGCCAGCCACCATAAATGGATCACACACATGGACACACTCACACACACATCATCAGTATCGTCATCATGAGGCCACTATCACCCTGCATTTCTGTGGACCCTCACTGCCATGCAGGATTTATAGGAAGGGCTGACCTGTACCCTCTGACTGACGTTATCAACGACTTTCTGCCCGTGCTCTGATTTGCCCTGTTCAGTGGAATTGAAATATATTTTGAGAGCACATCACCTGTCACAGATAGAAGGGAGGGTCAGTAGCAGCCAGAATGCTGAAAGCATTCTCAGAATGCTTTCAGTATTTGTAGTGATAGGAAAAGAAATGCCATTTAGTTTATAAAAACTGTGCCATATGAACTCAAGTAAACTCAGGACTTCCTTATGTTTTCTTCATTACGTTTTCTCATTCAGTTGTTTCCAGTCATCTGACTCTTCCGTGCTGAAGTTGTGTGAACTGAGATTTAATGTGCCCTCGTATTTCTAAAGTGCCTCCAAAGGGTATACATGCAAATGGAAATCCCAAATGTAAAATTAAACCCAACTTTGAAAGCCACTGGAAGCCAGTTTAGCACTTTAGGGGTTACGTGAACAGTGTTGTTTTTTCTCTGTGGCATTCTCTCGCTGGGAACTGGGGCTTCTTTTTACACTCTGTACAAAATATTGTCATTGATGTTGAGGATGTGAACTTGAAAAATATCTAAAGCACATCTTCAATGGGCACAGTAAAACTACACACACTCTGGCCCACTTAAAACAAGTCGTGCAGCTGCTCCCACAAATGAAACAATTACGTGAGTCATGAGGGCTTTCAGACTTTCACTTGTGGGTTCTTGTTAAAGGAGGCTGAGATTAGTTTAACCCCAAAAATGGTAATGAGCAGCAGGCAGTGGAGGGAGTCCACTGGTTTTGTGTCTAATAGAGAGCATTAAGGCCAAGTGAGGAAGAAATGGAAAAAGTATTGGTTGTCATCTGTGCTTGCCTGCTCCTTGTGTAAATCCTTTTGCTGTCTTTGGGAGGGACCTGTGCTTAGGAAACGTGAATGTGACGCATCATCATTACTTGGGAATTACATACAGTCATAGTGTTTCGTTGATTCTCTGCAGATGGCAACTGAAAGGCTTTGGATCCATAGCGTGATGTCACCTCCCTCAAGACTGAACCAAGGCAGATGAAATCTGGTTCAGGGCTCAACAACAGGGCTAACAAAATGGTGGACCAAGAAATAAAGACTACAAAGGCTCTTGAAAGGACAGGACACTACTGTGATGAACAAAGGCAGCTCTATGGAGGTGTCCGTTTGGGGCCAGGGAGTAAATACCACATCAGCTCCGCATGGGAGGTTCCCTGCAGTCGTGTGAGGATCCCTGCATGGTTCCCAGCCTAAAGCTAAAAGCTAAAAGCACACAGCACATGATTAACAGCTACCTGAACACTCACCTGGAGAGGCTGCCAGCTGCTTGTGTGAAAAGGTTGTGGGTGCCAGGCTTGAAGGGAGGGTGGTTCTTTTTCAAAGCCAAGTATTTAAAAAGGGTGAGAGTGTGAATACCATGAAGTGGAGAGTTCAGCAAAAAATGCCCTATTCAGGTCAGAAAAGAGTACAGTCTTTTAAAAGAAAGGCTCTAGCTCATTGGTTTTACACAGTCGTGCTCTGAATCCCTTGCAGTTAAAAGAATATTTCAGTTAAAAGAGTTTTTCAAACTAATTTCTATCTGATATATCTATAATACATGGGGTGAGTACATGGTCAATAATTTTTCTCTACATCCCTGCACTTAGAAAAGAACAGAAAACACTATTTTACAGAAGCCATTGAGCAGGTGTAGAAACACTTTCCCATTGTCTTCTACTATTAGTGTGCAGGGACACATTGTCGTGCCTTACTGGAACCACAGAGAAAAAGTCAGTAAATAAGCCACAAGGCTGTTATTCCACAAAAAGCATCATAGACACTACATTTCCCACAGAGCTACAGTATCATTCCTCATTCTCAGTTTCCCTAAGGTGTCCAGGCTGGTAAACTGCTCTCTGAAGTCAGCAGTTGCTGAAAGAGGACATAGCGCACCTATTTATTTGCAGACATGGAAAGTACAAGTCCCTGCTACACTTAGTACAGTACTTGAGTACAGTTTCCACAGTTGTCAAATCACTTTGTCTTACGTTTCAAAAATGGCTTTCTCAAACCTGAAACCTGCAGAAATATTGCCTTCCAAACTGATATAGCATGAAAGCAAGCTGCCTGCCTTGCTGCCTGACTGCTTAAATGCCCTATAGCAATCTAGCTAGTGTCACTCGTTAAATTATTATATAATAACTGTGACCTGTGTGTTTTAAGTCAAATGATTTTATAACTGAAGAGCTCAAATTTTTGTTCTTGGTAACTGATCATATTCTAGAGAGATTAGGATGGAGCACAGCAGAGTGTTCCTCTACAGAAGCCTGGGCTGGGATGCTAGTCTAAATAAATGCAGGAGAAACGTCTGTTAAACCTCAGCACTCTGTATTGCTTAACCTGGTATTTGAACATCTATAAGACTTGTATGATTTGTATTGTGGGCGTGCTAGAATAGAAGAAGAGTGTCCTTGCAGGGTTGTTGGATGACAGTCTAATGTTCTAGTAAAGATGGCCTCTTAATCATGCATTTGGGCAAACACTGCATGAGCACCCACACTCACGTGAGCTTGGCTTCACATGTGCATTACTCTCTCTCTCTCTCTCTCTCTCTCTCTCTCTCTCTTTCTCTCTCTCTCTCACTCGCTCAACATGGCCCCACTCAGTCACCTCCATGGCTGGTTGAGCAATAAAGGCAGATTTGGTACAGTGTACAGTAAGCTTGCAAGACCAGGGCACTCACTGCATGGGTGGAAAAGATGGGCTGCCAAAAAGAGAGGGGTGTTCCACATGGAGCATTCTAGCAGCAAGAGCAATGCGAGAGAACAAGAGATCACCCACCCACACCAAAAACTGCTCTACTATCAGATAATAAACAACGACTAGAGAGAGAAGTACCCTGAGCGTGGGCAGACAGCCTACGAGTGGAGTAATAGATTTATTTCATCTCCAAGAAGCACAAATAGACTCCTTGTTTTTCTACTGAGCCTGCCTGATAGTCTTTACTCACAGTGCCAATTATCAGTGCTGATCTGAGGTCCCACATAACACAGTTCCACAGTTATTACACTCACAAGTGACCAAATATTACTACACTAACAAAAGCTGTGCACTGAATTTGCTTGATTCAAATGTGTATACTGTAGACACATGACTAAAATACATCATTACCTTTATTTCCAGAGGTAAACTGAAACACTAATGCTTTCAGTCTTTTGTCATGTTTCAGTACAGCTTCATGCAGTACAGTACAATGAGTCTTTTAAATATAAGAAAACGAGCTATAAATCCATTTATGCAGGCAGTGAGCATTTAGAATAAACATAAATAATCAAATAAACAAATGTGGATTAATCGTTTCCAAATGACTGATGTTCATTTGTACTTATGTTCATTTGTAATTATTTTAATGTTATATAATTTTTTTTCAGGCAAAAACACTCTCACTGCTGAGATAAACAGTTTTAAGCAAATTTAATGGCTTCATTTTTACACTGTTTTATTTAAAAGCTTTGTTGCAAGCATTACTGTGGTCCGTCACTCTCTAATATCAAAAATTTGTTGTCTTTCATAACATTGCTGTTACAACAAAACCTCCATTTCCATTTTCGTTTTAGCTTTATGACATTGGCCTTGACATTGTGTGAAAGTTTTATAACATTAACTTCCAACGTAAGTTATCTATTTTTTTCTTTTTTGTGTATGATTATCATTTTGGAGATACATTGATATAACACAGCAGAGGTGCTCTTTATTGTTTAACAGCTCAGCGGATGTGTGGCTAAGCAGAAAGCTACACTAATCCATAATGAGGTTACTTCATTAAGGCTTTTGAAGACCCGCTGAGTCAAAAGATTCTCAGTTTTATTACCCTACCTCCACCCCCACCCCACTCTAAAATCGAGTTGGGTTCATTACCTTAATGAAACCAGTATTTGGTGCTGAGATTTTGCAGATTTTACAGTTTCACTGATGTCCAATGAATGGACTCTGACTCTAGTGAAATTGTAGGCCTTTAAACAGAAGGCCAGTCTTTATCTAGTTTATCTATTTCTATCCTTTTTTTAGCATTCATGAAAAATTTAATATACGTAATTTCTCTATACCTAAAGAATTCTCAGAGACTGAGCCTAGCTGCTCTGAAAACAATGGTAGTGTCTTTGTTTTTTTCACTCCATATGAAAGCTCCTCCCCCTCAACAACAGCAACAAAATGTTTAAAAATAGTGGCAAATCAGCTGGAATCAGCTGGCGAACATTTTCAGGGCCAGACTCTGACTAAACTCAGGGATTGAGAAGCATCTCATATCCACCACAGTGCATTAATCCTCCCCAAGAGATGCCTGGGCAGATGGGATGCTGGGTAATCCTAGCATGAGGTCACGAGACCTGATAGAGAAACACTGCAGATAAAGCCGCACAAATGTTCAAAACACTTTGCTTGCCTGGGCTTGTTAGAAAGTGGGCATGGGCGTCCACAAGCACGGAAATTAACAAAGGCCCTCTTTTAAAAAACCCCGCTGATTTGAATGCAAGGTAAATGAAAACAACCACACCTGCTAAAGGTTCTATTTTTAGGAAACCTGGGGGAACAAGGTATATATTTCAAAGATGGCGTTGTGGATTGGGGGAGGAGGGCTTAAATTAGAGTGCAAAACATTGAAATTGTTATGGGATTATGGTGTAGCCATCCATCTCCAGCTGTATTGATTGTCCACAGTCAGAGGGCAGTAAATCACTGCGCACCAAGGATATGGAAGAATACACCCTACTTTTTGAATTCAATTAATATTTAATAATTAACAAAATATCTGTGAAGAATTACACTAAGGAAGAAATGTTGGCATATACACTTTGACCAAATTATAAACCTTTAGCATGAGTATTTTGGAAATACTAAAAAGGAAATAATAATTCTTGAGAAGCTCCCTGAACAATGAATGCAACAAAGTACAAATCCACATAACAATCTGTACATCAAACATTTAATATTTAATAGTAAATTGAGATTTAAATGATTACATTAGCGAATGAAATCTGGTACATTTAGAATACTTTTACTGAATCATGAGTTTTTAACTTAGCTAGTTGTTTTCTATAAAGGAGGCAGCAATTCTGGAGAGATCCCCTGATCAAAGAGTAAACCCATGCATTTGATCGAGAATGGTTTCACTCAAGTCCGATCGAGCTCCAGTCTGTCATTAAAGCCTATTTACAGCTAGAATGTGGCAGCGCCTTGGCTAGCATGGCACTTCTGGATTGGGGTGTTGTCCTGAGTCTCCAGGGATAGTAAGACTGCACTGCAGTGCGCTTCTCTACAAAAACCTTTGAATAAGCACACAGATTTATGACCCACGCTCTCTGGCACTGGGACTCTCGCTGATTGCCCCTCTCTGTCCGTCTCCAGCCCCCCAGACCAAACTCTCATTTCAGCTGCCTTGGCAGCTTTATGGGCCTGAGGAAAATAATGCTGGGTAGACAAATCCCCGCCTTGTGACATCGACCACTGAGCGATAAACACACTGACATCACCCACTCTGAGAGCCTTTATTACACACACACAAACACACACACACACAGGCAGAATGCCGGAGCCTCACTGCTTACAGCAGAATTATATTGAAGCCTTCAGATTGTTCAGAAACTGAGATTAGCAATTAGCTGTCAGTTCACTGCCAATATATCCTTGAAAACAGTGATTCGCAAAAATCTCTTGGGTAAAGTCACTGGTTATTTATAGAACCTTGACAATGGGAAGAACTATTTTAAAGCTTAAATTGTTCTTTGTATGGTTAAATGTTTTACTCTCCAATTTAATTTGTTAAAATGTTCCTGCTGTTGTTACAGTACAAAGAACCTCACTGTTGGAAGGCAAATACTTTGTGGAACGCTTTTTGCTAAAGGTGTCGGCTTGCTGCAGTTTTTAGCATTGACCTGCACTGCCCAGTGTCCTCTGTCCCTTCCGTCACCCCACATTAAATGCACACAGAGCCACAAAGGCAATTAAAAGCTCTTGGAGAGCTCTTCGAGGTCACCCATGGTTACAAGCTCACAGTTAGTTGCTGTGGTAATAAATAAAAATGTCTAAGCCATTTTGACCGAGTAGCCAGCGATTCTGCAGAAGGGGTCTCCCCCGGTACCTATGCCCCCCTTGTAATGTGCGGAATTGCCTGAATTAGGGCAAGACTGCATCCTGGGACAACAGCTTCTGATGCTTTTGTTCTCTAATCTTAAACAGTTATGATAAAGCACTTAGCAGCTGCTCCCAATTATCAGCTTTTGTTTTGCTTGAAAACGTTAATTCTGTTAACATTTCCAATTTAGATTACTGTGCAGAAAAGGAAGAAAGCCCATGAAGAAGGGTATATTGTTATGACATTATGAGGCTCCACGCTCTATGAATGAAGCAGAACTGAAATATATTGACATGAGAGCTGGGAATACCAGGGGAACCCACATGCTTGCATGCAACTTGATTTGAAGCCTGCACCTGACAGCTTGTGATTCCCTAGCTTAATCCTTCATAATCCTTCAGGCTCTTTCCCTTTTGTTTTTTATTCTAGTCCTCATGATAGTGCCAACTAATTCCTTTTAACTGCAATAGCAGAGAAGGTGGGAAACATACAAGGAGAGACTCTCTGGTGTCTCATTCTGGTTCCACATTACACAGATTCACTCGTTTTGTTGCGCGCAAATGAATGTGCTTGTCAGTGCCCTGTTTTTGGTCCATTCTACTGCCTCCATCCTTCCATCTCTGCAGGACGTGTGAAGGCTTCAGAGGAACACAAAGCCCCCACTATATAGCAATTAGTCAGTGTTATCAGGGTTGAGCTGTTAAAATTCCATGGCAAAAGCATCTGGGAAGTGTTTACACAATGTTTGTAATGGTCAGATTGCTTGGTGTTCCATGTTGGATGCTGGACAGAGCAGGTCAGGCTGGGCACGCATGAGTGGAAATACTCCCCAGGGCTCTTTTGGTGTGAGCAAAGCACATTACTGTTCTACCAATACTTCATCTCATCTCCACTCAACTCAACATTTCTCATCCTGTCTATGCTAGACTGACCTAAGGGAACATCAACAATTTATAGTGTTGTGGAGGGCCTCTTTGTTACATAACTTTTGCACTCGTGTTTGGAAGAGTTGTTAAAGAGTATTGTTTAGCACTTTTAAGACAGAGTTATCCATTGTCTTAAAAATGTACAGTTACATAACAATGATGTTATATCAGCTGCATTTTTTACACCACTTCTAACTGTCTGCTGGCCTTCACACCATGTGGACATTTCATAATGAACAGAAATGGTCCAAAATGCATTAGCATTACATTAACATAGAATACAGTTTACCTAATTCTGTAAAGTTACCTGTCTTTGTAACAAAATGTGTTCTATGATGGAATTCGGAATATAATTTTACTCCCACTATTAACACAAGGCTTAGCTTCCCAGAGGAGAGGAAGGAGGATTCTGGTTTGTTTTCAGTCCTGGAGTACAGTGCCTCTTCTTAATTAGGCAGCTCAGCAGGGTGCCCTGCTTCTTACCCTGCATTCTTCAGATAACATTGAGAAAACTGGTTAGGTGAAATGCCATTGTTCACAACAGTCTGGCAGAGCCATTTTGCTTCCTATTCTTCTGCTCCCTTGTTTTCTTTTCTCTTCTCTTCTCAAATCACACTGACAGCCAGAGGTCACAGTGATTAAGGAGAGTTATCAATGTCGAAGGATGGGTGAAGACTGCCGTGATCAATAAAATCAATGGACGGTAGTGTCCCTTTCAGTGAAGCTGATGAGTATTGGCTATCAAGTGATGCTCTAA
Source organism: Hydrocynus forskahlii (assembly GCA_037974365.1). Taxonomy (NCBI): domain Eukaryota; kingdom Metazoa; phylum Chordata; class Actinopteri; order Characiformes; family Alestidae; genus Hydrocynus; species Hydrocynus forskahlii. The sequence goes on along the minus strand of JBBPCX010000114.1, from coordinate 35,639,182 downwards.
TGCACAAACTGCGTTCAGCTGTGTTCATTTATGTTCCAAGTCCTTCAGTAAACTCCACAGTGCTTTATGGATAAGGCATGCACATCACTGAGTTGGAAAGCAATACATATTCATGGTGCCTGATTTGAATACTCAGTTTTGCCAATGCCTATGTAATTATCTTCGCACATTAAATGAATAAAAAGATCCATCTGGCATGTTACATTTCATCTGCTTATTGGTCCAAAAGGTCTCTTGACATTTACCCCAATAGCCTTACCAAAATCCTGCTCCAATAAATCAATCTTGCTTTATTTCCTCATGGTGGTTTGGTTTAGCCCAAAACCACATCACTAATTAATCCAATCAGGCCTGAAGCAGCTGCCTCACTGGGAAGTTGAGAGTAAAGTAAATGGATTTGGTGTCTGATCGTGCTCTGGTGGGGGTTGGGGCTCACACCATTTGCTGTAACACTGACAGACAATGAACCAGAACACAGTAACATCTCAGCTATAAAAAGCTAATGATGTCCTGATCCTTCTTGGTTTATTTAGATCTATGTCCCAGTGTATGTAAAAACGAGCTTTCACATTTATAGCATGATTTAAATACTAATTTTGACCTATTTTTACACATATAGCCTGATTTTTTTTTTTATGGTGTAAACAGAACTGTTTGGAATTTTCATTATTTTCTTCTAAAATCTGCTCGTGTTAAAACACTTGGACATGAGGGAACACTGAACATACTTTCAGTAGCAGTTGAACCATTATTTTGGAACATTTAGAGGCCAGCATTGACATCATCACTTGCGCAGCCTCTATAAATAGGTTTGTGATGACTGCTATTTTGGTGTAATGTTTCATCACCCAAGGACACAGCTGTACATCGAACCTAGTGAATATGTTAAACAGGATCAAATTTCTAGCTGAAGGAAGTCCTCAACAAATGGAGCTCTAATACACGTGATACCTCTGAATACCAAAGGCCTATTGATTCTCCAACAAAACACAATGCAGTGAGAAGGATCAGGTCTCAGTGGTTTGCCACCTAAGTAGAACCATGCTCCACAGTTAATACCAGAGACTGAAAATGGCCTCCTAATTTATTTTTTCCCATCGGATTACTTTTGCTTCTCAAAATAAGAGATGGCCATTTGTGTATAATTTGTGTCAAATGCATCTATAATTTATTTGTTCCTCAGCATTACAATAAAAAAACTATTTACAGTGAGTAAAAACAATCAGGTTTCCAAACGAAAACTTAACCTTATAAGTGTGAACAGGTTCTGTTTCAGACATTACCACAACTAGCTTAACATAAACATTTATATATCCTCTTATTATATCAGCACTGGCAATGAGTCTAAGAAAACTGAAATAAAAGGCGCTGTGTCGCTGAAAGAAAACCAAAGTGTTGCCAAGCTATGGTCCTCAGTTTAGTCCCTTCCCTTACTGGAGGAAACATACATGAATAAAAGGCATAAGTTTGTATAGGCTTTTATAATTCTGTTGATACTACAGCCTATCCGATCTATCGCATATTCCTCAGATACAAAGGGCAGCTGCACAGCAAATACTAAGTATGGAAGAAAGCAGTTCAATACTGTGTGACACATAAAGGTCAAATCCTTTTCTCCTGACCCCATGGCCATCTGGAACGATTCCTTTGTTCAGAGACTCACTGCAAAATCCTACAATAATACAGAGACCATTGTGGAGGTTCACAAGTGAGATAACCGTGTCTTGAAAGGGTCCCTGAGCTCATCTCTTTTTCTTGCTGTGTCTCACCATCTTTTTCCTTTTGAGGATCATCTCATACAGTTTCTCCAGGCCTGGCTGAAGGCCCTGGCCATCCACAGCACTGCAGCCCTGAACATGGTGAAGGGTGTTGGCACTCAGTTCATGCACAGCCAAAACTTTCTCCACCTCGCTGACAGCCAGTGCAACCGGAAGATCCTGTTTGTTAGCCAACACGAGTACCGGCACACCCTGGTTCTCTGACGTGCGTGTGATTTTGTGCAACTCCACCTTAGCCTCCTCCATGCGCTCGGCTTCAGTGGAGTCCACGACAAAGACCATCCCGTCAGTGCGGCGTGTGTAGGACTTCCACAGAGGTCGCAGCTTATCCTGACCACCCACGTCCCACACCTGGAAAGTAATGGCTCGGCCATTGCCCACTGGCACTTTTATCTTTTCTGTGTTAAAGCCCTTGGTCGGAATCGTCTTGACAAACTCTTTCAGCTTGAGTCTGTAAAGAAGGGAGGTTTTTCCAGCGGAGTCCAATCCAATGACCACCACATGCAGAGACTGGAAGTTAGGCAGGAATGGTGTGTTGGGAGCAATCTCTGTCAGTTGGTTTCCCATGGCAATCGGATTTTCTCACTCTCCTGTGAGAGGTAGCAGACTCGTCTGTGCTGTTTTAAGTGTTTGGCATTTGCACCTACTTCAAAGGTACTGCAGGCAGACGGAGGGCAATGAGACCAGAGGCTCAGTGCTGGACCTAATCAAAGCAAACACAACAGCTGGTTACTATCAAAGATGCTGGAGAGATGTCTGCAACAGCCACCCTTTAATCAGCATCCTCTGGGACGAACAAAAAAAATTCAACAGTTTCTGTTTTTCTACAACCAAGACAGTATAAAAATACTTTAGCACTTCTATAGTTCACAATAAGACACCCTGGCTGGAATCCTAGAGTATAGTTCAGTGATACATTCACTAAAACGACTTTATTGGACTATATGAGTACAGTAAACTAGATACAAATTAGCCATAAGCAGGTCACTCTAAGACTGGCGGTGTAATTCCCAGGCTATAACTGGGTGATGGGGGTTCTTCTCCATGCCTAATCATCTTAAGACTGCTAAGCAGAAATAGATTTCTTAAGGCAATCTACATGCCATGTTAATGCTGCCTAGGGAATGTATTTAACGAGAAGGCCTAGTTTATTCATAATTCAGGTTTACTATGAATGTAAACAAAAATGGAGTAGGATAATTTAAAAGATTTCCCTAAAAAATAATACTAATAACAATAACAACAATAATAATGACAAATAATAATTATTATGATAAAAATAATACAACAAAATCAATGACAATAATAATCGTATGCCATACATTTTAAATGTTAACTAATCTCGTCCTAACAGCCCCACTGAAACCAGCCATTTGTCCAGTAGGGCATTACACAATATGCCAGAACAGTCTACAGTATATGGGATAGCTTTGAAGTTTTTAAATCTTTCTCCATGTAATGTCATGATGCTACTGACACACACAGTAATCTGTGAGTTAACATAGTTTATATCACGATGATGAAAAAGACAAGCTTTGTAAAGCATATTGTATATAATCCGGACACAAGACAGCCCCAGCGGTCTGAGCCCATGACAATCACGGAGACGTTTTGTAAATCAAAGCTCAAACTTCTTACCTAGTGGACTTTTATGTCATGAAGGCCAAACGATAAGGTCCAGGAGACTCTTCGTTTCCAAACGATCACCATTTTCGGAGCCTGCGGAGTCCGTGCTGCCTCTCTGTCCGATCGGAGGCAATAGGACAGAGGCACGCACGCTCCATCCAGAACAACCTGCATGTGACGTCACCGGCACGCTTCACCTCTCCCGGCGTTTCTTTCATACCCCACCCGTATTCCGTAAAGCCCCGCCTCCTCCTTCATCATGATTGGCTAATAGTGTTCCACCGTGTGTCTCCCGTGCCAGGATTGGCTGAAAGCAAGCTGAAGGGAAATTTGCTGAAATACTCCTCAAGCTTACCAGCCGGATAGATTAGTAACTACAAAGTAGTAGTATATGTGTGTGTGTGTGTGTGTGTGTGTGTGTGT
>JBBPCX010000114.1:35613388-35626681 GCA_037974365.1 Hydrocynus forskahlii | reverse complement strand
ATACACATATATATACACATATATACACACCACACACACACATATAAATATATACACAAACACACACACCTCAGGACTAAGCAAAAACAGGTACTTACTGCAAATGCAAGAACAAAGTGTGGATCCGGATGGAAGTTGACTTGCAGTAGGTACTGAGAAAAAGTTAGAAATTTAAATAACAATTAGCAAACTGTACTATTGCAATATAAAACATTGCAGAAGAGAAGTGCTTTTAGAAGGTAAACCCTACAGGTCATAAGTTTGCATCTCAGTTCAGCTGTTGTCTGCATGGAATAGCTACAGACCCAGAAAAATGGCAGTCAGAACACAGTATTTAACTGTGTCACTATTAAGGGTTCACCAATGTTGTTTCTAATACATCACAAGACATGGCGTAATCACAACCTGTAGTAATAGAATTGCAATATGACATGCTGTCTATATCATGTAGCCTTGGTGTACAGCATTTTGTGCTTCAAGCCTTGTCCGATCAGGAAGAGACTACTCTGATAGCTGGCTTTAGTGGCTACAGTGAGAAAAAAATGGGAAACAGTGCATACAAACTTACAAAAAATCTCAGTAAAGGAATATACATAATGCAAATATTACTTACTTCAAACCAGTATCATCAATGTCAATTTGGGTCACAACTGTCAACTGCAGAAGCAAAAAGAGGGAGACGTATTAATATCAAGTGTGAGCTTTTTATATTTATGTTTCCATATATATTAAGTTGCCAGCTCATTTATACCTGCACTCCTTGGTAATTTTACCAAAAACATATGGTGCAAAAACTATATAGGTGTACTTTATTTAGGTATATAATGAAAAACTAGATACTGTTGCTGCACAATTTACAGCCATTCACAACACAGTCCATCAGTAGAAGGAAATGGCTGTGTGAGTGGAGCTCATGTCAGTGTGTCAGACACACAGAGATGATTGAGCTCACATCAGTGTCGCTGCCTAGTTGAGAATAGGCTGCCGAACAAAAATATCTGGCCAACAGTGGTCAGAAACTGACCACTGAAGAGTCAGGCTAGGAGATTTTCATAAATGGTGTGTAGAAAAAAAATGAGTAAAACATTTTAAATAAATATATAGTTTAATAACAATAATCACAGTTCTATGAAGTGGTGAGTAAGTGGACATAGTTTATAAAACATCCAGTGTATGCACAATATCCAAATAACTGGGAAGTTGGTGCCTGCTTTAAGTTGTATTTCTTCAACTTTCCCCACAGTCACTATTTTAATGCCATACATTAAGATCTTTTTAGGGAATGTTAAAAAAAACTTGACCTCTGAAGACTCACCGTTTTGTGCGAGCGTGGGACAACTGTGGTTACATTGGCAGCCTTGGTCTTCCCTACCACAGTCTCATAAATCAGGACTTGCAGATCAAGATCATGAACTTGGATAGCAACAAAGTTTTGATTACTGATGTTCATTTTGTTCTGCAGAAACAGTAGTGAACAGACAGTTACGGTTGGTCAAAAAGTAAAAAAGAAACTGAAAAGGAGTAGAATACATGTAATTCAGAAAGTCCTTTTCCATTTCCTCCAAGCAGCTACTACCTATGTCTGTATATTATTGTACTGAATGAACATTCAGAAGCAAGAGCTAAAGCTTAAGGTTGTGCAACATTACATAAAGTAAAAGCCAGGCTTCTGACTATGGTAAATGTGTGCATTTACTTACTGTTATTGTAATTTTAACAGCGTCAGGTGTGAATTGAACCACTGAGGAATAGAGGGTTACCGGGGACACCTCCACACTCCGAGGGAACAGGAAGAAGAGGATAAGGGAACAGATCAGGAGACACAGCACAATCGATATACACACATACAGCTTCCTGTGAAAAACATGAAATATGATCATTAACACAATGCAAAAAACACAACGGCTAAGATAAAAGGTGCATTTAGGGTAACATTTAGACACCTAATACAAAAACCACAAACACCAATACCATTATAATGTTTGACACTAGATTATGCATATGAATGCCTCATTTGGAATATGGCCCCACATAATAAAAAAAAAAAAGCACATTTAAAAGAGAAAAAATTTAATTATTGGCAATTATATAAAAAGCATTATGCACACAATGATTTTTATTTTACAGTTTCTTATTCTAAAACCTAAATATTTTTTACTGGTTATAGTAGATTTGACAAGAAGTAATCCACTTTCATTACAGAACAAGACAAGTAAGGCTGATTCACATGAGAATGACAGCGGCCGTAAAGCCTTGCAATTTAGTAAAACAATTCAAGGTCATAACATAACATGTGACACTCACGTATGACGAGGCTTCAGCCTTTGGTCACTACATGGAATGACGGCCACCAGTTGGGCCTCTTGACCTGAACAGATTACAGGAGAGAACACATGAGTAAACAATTGTAAGTATTTAACACATTAATTATTTAACACAAAAAGTGTGTGTGTGTGTGTGTGTGTGTGTGTGTGTGTGTGTGTGTGCACAGCAGTACTGTGCAAAAGTCTTGAACCAAACTTCTTGTATTTTTTCATGTAGTCTCAAGAAATCGTTCTCCAGGCTTCCTAAAGGACTCTCAAAAGCTCTCTGTTTCAGTCCAGTCCCTGAACCTGACCAGTTTCAGAGGAATGTTTTTTGTTTGTTAAGCCAGAGTGACCTACCAATGAATCTTTCAAGCTTAACGGAGCACATCTAATTTAAGGCCTGAACCAGTAAAGAAACAGGTGAAGATGATTCCAGATGATCAGGCCGGTGATTAGTATACTGGTGGTGCTGAATTTTGAGTGCCTGGAACACTTTTATCTAGGATGCCAAAGGTCAGACAGGGATAAAATAGAATTTTTTGCACCAAAAAGGTGATTCAAAGCGATACATAAAGAAACGAGGGGTGGTTCAAGACCTTTGCACACTACTTTGTGTGTGTGTGACTACAGTCACATTACAGTAAAGACTTTAATTCTAAGAAGGGTGTCATGGAGATCAACTTTAAGTACCTCTCGGTATTCGTCCAGTCCCCTGGCAAGTAGGGCATGGGTCCCACTGGCCTTCTCCATTGATGCTGCCATAGTCCAACCACTTGGAGAGCCTCCTTTTCCCTTTGTCTTTGTCTTGGCTCATGATGGCTGCTCGACTCCGTGACAGGAACTGGGCTAGTTTCACCATCACTTAGAAAGCGCTGGTCTACACTCAGAAAAAGAGTGATCTAAATTTAGAATGGTCTGTCTGTCAGGAGCAGTTTATTTTTCAAAGCTTAAACACTTTCTGGTTCTTCCTTCCAGAGGTAGCTGTACAGTCATGCAATATAACAATGGTCTTCCACTACTGTAAAATGATCAAGTGCTGTATAAGGTGTCTTTAAACAGTTTAATGACATCCATACAAGTTTAACAAGCTGGGGGATTTGGTCCTCAGGTTACACAATGATTTTGACTGGGTCAGAGTCAGTTTACACTCCAATTAATGCAAAGTATAACTACTTTCTTCCCAGTGGAAGTTGTCGAGTTGATTCTCAAGCACAAGGCTAAATTCGAAACAGCATTACTGGACTAAAGGAGCTAATATTGGCAACTCAGGATAAATCTGCAGCGGTTTGTTCACATAATTAATTATGTAATAAATTTGATCACGTCTTATTGCACGAGTTCTTCTTGCATATTAACTGCACTCGAGGTTTCATTTCTCAAGAAACAAAAAGTGATTTCGTCTTCTGTGTGAAAAACCAGGCACAGGACCTGGCTGCTTAAAATATTTTTAAAATATCGTCCCAAAGCCAACATCTGGTCCCCCACCCACCATTCACTGCCCATGTTTTGTCAGATGCAGTTTCAAGTGTGCAGGCACACTCGACAACATTGGACATATTGGAAACAACTGGACAGAGACGAACTCACCTTTATAGAGTTCAGCCTATAACCGTAGAGTCATTTTCAATACACATTTTCAGCAATTTATAGTGTGTTAATATACAATATACAAGTTTGTGGACCTGCGTCTCAGAAATTGTGTTCAGCACATCATACACATCAAGAAAAGTTTTCCACCTACCGCGCCATGGTCGGAGCCCAATCAGTCAAGCTCCAGGTTTAACTGCTCTCACATGCGTAAAGCAATTCTTCTGTTCCAACACGAAAATGACGAAAACTCAAGCTTTCCAGATGCATGGACTAGGAGTGCGCAATCACTTCCTTGTTTTGCAATGAGCGCATTAGCAAGCGCTGTCTGGTGCCGCGCAGTGGACAAATTCAGTACTACTGCTCTATCACTAGTGCTCAGTCAGTATTACTGCGTCATCAGTAGTGCTCACAGTCAGTATCACTGCTCCATCATTTGTGATCAGTCAGTTTTACTGATTAGTGCTCACAGTCAGTGTTACTGCTCTATCAGTAGCATTCAGAAAGTGTTACTACTCTATCAGTGGTGCTCAGTCAGTATTACTGCGCCATCATTTGTTATCACAGTATTACTGCTTTATCAGTAGTGCTCACAGTCAGTATTACTGCTCTATCAGTAGTGCTCACAATCAGTATTACTGCGCCATCATTTGTTATCACATTATTAATGCTTTATCAGTAGTGATCACAGGCAGCTCTGTCCAACATCAGCAGTTTTGATCAGTAGTATTGCTCTATCAATAGTAGTCAGTTTTACTGCTCAATCATTTGTGATCACAGTAAACATCACTGCTCTATTATTTGTCATCACAGTCAGTATCACTGTTCTATCATTTGTGATCACAGTAAACATCACTGCTCTATTATTTGTCATCACAGGCAGTATCACTGTTCTATCATTTGTGATCACAGTCAGTATCACTGCTCAATCATTCATGAACACAGTCAGTATTACTGCTTCATCAGTAGTGGTACTGGTATCAGCCATGGTAAAATTCAGTATAACAGCTTATAGCAACAGTGACCACAGGCGGCTCTGTATAACATCTGCAGTGGTCACAGGTAGCTCTATTTGCATTGGTCACAGTAGCAACACCAGTATTACAGGTGTGTCTGCTGTGATTACACTTAGTATACCATAGTATTACAACTCTGTCAGCAGTGGTCACAGTCAGTATTACTGCTATTTTGGTAGAAAATAGCACACACAGGAAGCTAGGAGCGGTGGCCATCCACCATCACCACCTCGCCAGTTAGCATTTTTGCCTATCTGAAGCAGCCACAGCCAGTTTTACAACCCTGAGGCATATGGCCATAGTCAGCATTAGTACCCTGGTGGCAGTAGCCATAGTCAGTATTATGACTCTACTGGCAGTGATTACAGTATTACAGCTGTATCTGCAGTGGTTACATGATATTACCATTCTACTGCCAGTATTTCCACCCTGGTGGCAGCAAAGTCAGTTGTGAAGACATCGTTCTATTAGCAATTGCTAATCTGCTGTGGTCCGTCAGTATCACAGCTCTGTCAGTTGTGGTCACAGCATGTGCAAAAGTTTTGTTGTGTGCAGTCACAGTCACTAAAATTGATGCTTGTGGTCGCTGTCGGTATAAAGGTTGTCTGTGGTCCATCAGAATAAGCAAACTCTGTCAACTTTTGCCCAGATGCACTGCTGATCAGTTAAAGCAGCAAAACTAGTTACAAGATAATACTCTAGAAATGCCTTTGATTAAATCACCTCCAAAAAAAAAAAAAAAAACCCCCCCTCGTTTTGTTCATATGTAAAAATGAAACAACCTTGAAACCTACCCAATTGTCTTCTGTTCCCTGGAGATTTCCCGGTTTTAGAGAATAAAAAACATTAAAGTGTCCAAACTTGCTAACAATACAGCTATGTGCCTATCTCAAAAACAAAGCTCAAATAGATAGTCCATTTCCTGTGTTCCGAAAAGAGGAAGCTGACTAAAGGGAAAAAGTCCTGACTTTCATTTCATGAAATAAAATGCACATTCCTATCTGAAATGTAGCATGGTGAATAACAGTTGTTCTTCTATTACTTTGGTTGAAACATGTTAATGAAGCAACAGTGGACAAATAAAACAAATAATCCCAGTACCCATTTATATGGAATGTTTTATTTGCTGTATTGGACACCAAGAGCCACGTTCACTTAAGCCATTAGCTCCATGATCACACTGTTAGTACACAGAGGACAGCCAACAATTGGTGCCTAACAAAACCTTGACCAATATTAAGCATGATTCAAAGAAAACTCATTGCACATTCCTATAGGCTTGGAAAAACCAACACCTTAGTGTCACATGGTTAAACATTACGGCAATTAATGTGATTTGAGAGGAAGAGATTATAGAGGTTACTGTGACAAAGAGCAATCAACAATTTGAAGGCGTTCTTACATATCTTACATCAGACTCAAGCCTCCAATAAAGCTGTTTTTGTGTTACTATGTTTGAAGAAAAATATATTGATCAGATAAATAAACCCATTACTTAGCTTTCCCATTCTTATTGTGCTAAAACATTTAACTGAAAACAATTACAATCGAGTAATCACTGATCCTACTGTCAGTAGAGTGTGGCATCAGAGCTCTTTTCTGTGCCTAAAGTATGCCACAAACCCCAGACATCAGATTTTGTCTCATATTCAAGGAGAATGACTTCCCAGCTTCAATATATTACAAACACGTCCTATATCACTATCTTCGAGGTTACTATTGTTATGAAGAAGGCTGCCATGGTGCTCTTCAGTGCCTTGTTGAGTACCACTCGTTGTCGGTCATCTGCACCAGCTCATTGACCACGTCCAGCAGGTTGTATTGATGCTTCCTCAGCAGTCTCTGGTTTAGCAGCTTATCACTGAAGCCCATTTCCTGTAGCACAGCTATCATCGAGGCTTCCTCACATGCCGGGTCTGCACTGGGCCGCTGAGGAAATAGAAAGAAAAATGAAACATGCCAAATTTGTGTCATGTTATTCATGGCATTTAATTTATTTCTGGGCACGTACAGGCGGAGGAGGTAAGATAAGAGTGAAATGAAAACAGCAGCAGGTCTGAGTCATGCTGCTGTAAGCATGAGCACCTGTGTCGAGCTGCTCTGGCCAGTGAACAGAGCTTTGTAAGCAGAAGCTGCCACCGAGAGCGCCCCCTTCACCAGTCCTTCAGTGAGCCCGCCAGGGCGCAGCCTGCGGGGAAAAAAAGATCACTCAGTTAGATATATTAATGAAAGAAAAAGCAGTTACCAAAACCCTTTCAGATTTTTTTTATATTTATCTGTTTCAGACTTGTTGAAGTGGTGATAAAGGAAGAAAAACATCAGCCTTTCTCAAGAATTCTGGTCAACCACAGGAAAGAAGTTCCTACAGACACTTCCTTCTTACAGTCTACATTTCATTTATTTTTTTAAGACAGATACACGCCATCTGTGTTGTTAATACCAAGGGTGTATCAAGCTTTCCAAAAGTGGGGGTGTTCTGGGATGAGGAAGCCAAATTATAAATACAATCACGACCAATTAATCTGACAAAAGTGGTGGGGATGGAATCGCGTTTCAGCAAAAGTGGGGGTGTTGAAACCCCCCCAGCGTGCTATGTCCCTGGTTAATGCTCTTGTATTGGCATTACATGTATAGAATATTTATCAAGTATAAATAAAGTAAATACATAAATATGCACAATAGCTATTTTACTGACAGACACGTCTTCACATCTGCATTTAAAGAAGTTACATGCAAAAAAGAGGACGAAAATTGTCTAATATTGAATAAAAAGTCGAATAAATTTGAGAAATACGGTCTAGATGCTATTTTAGAAACATTTCAACAAGTTACTGAGACACACATATCAACAACTAAAAAGTTTGTAACAGGTCTGTAAGGTATATAAAATCTTTCAACAAAATGTAGGCTAATATTCTGCATTTTTCTTGTATTATATGTTTGTCAGGTTCACTTGCATTTTATGTATCATAATCATATTCATAAATCATATTACAAGACCTTTTTCCCAATCTTTATCCCATAAATTAAAACCGGCTGCAAATGTTACTGTGCCTTTAAGACTGATGTGTGTAAACAATATCAGTTTTGATCAGCTACTCTGTACTGACACTGTCTAGGATGTCTAAGATGACATACTTATTGTAACTTCAACATAAATGGGTATAACTAACAACCATAGGATGAATGGGGCAGTAAACACACTGGTTTTCATTCGAACCTACAACCTTCCAATCAAAGGGCAACTACCTAACCACCAGGGCACCAGGTTTCCATAATGTGGGCCATAATATTCCATAATAACCCAGGGAAGGGGCTGGGGGCATACATTATTAATCACAGTGGTGAAGACTCCTACCTGGGATCCTCAGAGCTGCATGTGTCAAAGGCACTGGCAGGGACCTCCATATGTGTTGATGTGAACCCTGAGAAACCACACAATGAGACAATCCAAATGACAGATTCATTAGTTCTAGAAGGCCTTGAGGTTTGGTGATTTCCCTGAAAGGTTTTCTAACAGGAAAACACCTGGCTGCGATGGGCACCTGCTTTCCAGCATAGGCCTTATGCAGTTAAAATGAAGAAACAATGAATGTCCAAGAGATATTACACCTTAAAATCAGATTACTTCACAAATTTCCCCAATCAGAATGAATTTTTTCTGGTTCTGACAGAAAACTTACCATGTGCATTGTCCTCAGGCAGACCCGAGCTGTTCTCCTCAGATCCCTGAGGAGATCTACCCTCAGTCTCACAAGGTTTTATGGACCTGATAAAAGATCGTAGTTTCAACATACAATGCTTTGCACGCTGTTATTCCATTCATAGTAATAGATTGCATACTGGATTACATAAATATTTAACGTGGTCTATTTTACAGCAGCTGTTTTATCGTTCATGAAATAATACTCTTAGGGAGTTAATTTTTTCAGGGTTCTGACCTGTGTGTGCGGAGGGTTGGGGGTGGTGACAGAGAGACAGGTGCAGGTACAACCTCAGGGATGAGGGCTGGGGTGTTCAGTATTTGAGAGGTGTTGAGCAGCCTGTTCACACTGTTTTGGATAGAGGCTGTTGGTTCTGAAATCTCTCCCTCTCCAGTGGTTTGGTCCAGTATGCCTACTGACTCTGTGTTGCCTGCAGTCCCAGGCTGAGACATGGCAGAGCTATACATGGAATCACCCAGGGGTTTGGAGGTATCGAAGCAGTCCGGCAAAACGACAATATATTCCTCTGATGAGGCAGAGGACGCCTGACTGCTCACCTCATCCCACTCTCCTGCCTCCTCCTCTTTATACTGTTCTTCCTTTTTCCCTTCCTCTTCATCAAGTGCAGCAGGATCAGTGTAAAGGTTTTCATTGGAGCCAATTAACACATCTGAAAAGACTGCACGTCAAACAACATTCAAGCTTCAGCATGAACAAAAAGCAGCCTAAGGAGTGAAATATGCAGGTAAATTATAAAAATGCTAAAAATAAGTTTCTATATAAATGTTAAAATATATATTGAGTTTCTATTTAAAACACAACATTAATAGAAACAGTTAAAAATGCAAAGAATCCTTCAGTAATGAAATGATAAATATGATGACATTCTTTGAGAATACCTAAGTTAATTATTTAAATAAATGAGAATGTTTTATAATAAAAGGATAACCACAAAAATACCAATGAGTCACTTTGCAGACATCAAAATTCCTTTAAAAAAATACCCAGATTGTTTGTTATGAAATGCAACAGCTATTCACCTGGGATAACAGGCTCTTCCAGTAGAGCTGGAGGTTGGATCGGGGGTGGAGCTTCTGGTCTCTTGACGACTGGCAGGGGAGGTCTGTCAATCTTTTCCATCAAACATCTCTCATTAAAGGGTGTAGGGTCGTGGACTACAAGAAAGTCAGAACTTCAGAAAGATACCAGTCATGTTCTTCAGAAAAACAAAAATATGAATGTGCTTCAAATAAACTGTCAAGGCACCCTCACCCTCAGGCCTGTTGTGGCTGGTTCGAGCCCACCGTCGAGGTTTGTGCTCAGGCTCTTCTTCCAGAGTGAGGGACCGAATTACAGTTTCACACACAAACTGGGTCCCACTAATGTCATCATCACCCTCCTCATGGGCCTGAGCATCTACATTCTCCATGTGCCTCTGGGGCTGCACCACTACACACAACACACACACATAGGTTAAGGATTCGTCCTAAAGTCCTAATCATGTGGGCAATGTTTAGGCATTGTAAAGACAATTCTATGTCTACATTTTAAAATGTACATTATTACTCTTACCTTGGAGTTTTTTCAGTGCTGTATGTTTAGTGTCCTCTTTTGCCAGACCATGCTTTCCAAACACAGGTCCATAATGAGGGACTGGAGACATGCATGGGGTCATATCTGGGAGAAAACAAAAAAATGTGGTCATAGTAAATCTTTCTTTTGACATTTTTTCACTATGGAGAGCAGTATCACAGTACCACACCTAATACAAACAGAAAACTATCAAAACCCTGGTCAGGTACCTCTGCCCTACTGTGTACAGTACAGGAGAGCAGGCAGGGTTCTCTGGAGTCTGTGTGGAGATTAATGGCTTCTCATGTGACACTCATGCTGACAAACACCCAAGAGTAGTAAAAATGGAGGCACTTAAAGATCCGATTTACAGTTTACTCTGTATTTGATTTTAATGAGCTTTGATGGGGTTGCGAGTGATGATGGATTTGAAATGGATTTAGAAAAAAGAAAAAGACACTACCTCCAGCCATTCTTCTACATTTAAAAAATATATTTCTAGATATATCATATCTATTGTCTACTGCACTGTGTGTACACTATGGGAACCTGAGCTTCACCATTCTGTCTCTCTGTATACTTGTATATGGCTGAGATGACAATAATGTTTACTTTGACTCTGAAATGTGAAGAGTCAATAAAAATAGTCCATTCATTTTTGCTTATGTTTACTTGTATTTACAAACATTCACATACTTCCTTGTACTGGTAACACTGTTCACACAAATGTTTTCTGTGGGTAATGCAGTTCTGTATTCAACCTGTTGTCTGAAAAAACAGCTTTTCTGAACCTAAAATGTCAGCTTCTAGACCTGCATTAGACTTTCCATGTTCATTCCTAACCATATTCAGAAGGATTAACAATTAAGAATATCAGAATACATTGCTCATTTCTGGTTTTATGCAAGATTTTGTAGTAACAAATATCTTGAATTTTTTTTATAACAACAGGGTACAGAATTCAAATTCTAGATTGTTGTTTTAAAAACATGCAAATTCATACATATTTAAGTAGATTTGCATTTTAGAAAATGCATATACAAAGGTACTGTTTTACAAAAATTGGAATTTGTATAACAGTAATACTAGAGGTTGACCAATATATTGGTCAGCCGGTATGTCGGGCCGATATTTACCATTTTTTACGATATCGGCATCGGCTGATATCCGAGTTTAGTACACCGATATTCAGGCATCTCTGCGGACTGCCAAGTTTTGCTGCGGTACACGTGATACATGCTGCCGCTTCTGCAGGACCCCAGCCAGAAGTTGTAAAAAAAGGGTAAGTGTCAAATTGTGTTAAGCTCCCTTAAACACTGCACCACTCGTGCAGTGCACGTGCTCCGCTCATAAAGACATGAATAGCAATTTCCAAGCAGGAAAATGGCTTAAATGCTTTGGTCCACTGAAAACTCACTTGTTCAGGTCAAAATAGGATGTGTAGAACTAGTGTCAGTTGTTACTTGTTTGGACCAAAACATTCTTCACAGTTAAATTCACATGGGAACTTATATGCACAATTTATTTACACGTCACAAAAAGATAGCAGCAACACCTGTAAAATTTTGTAAATATCAAAAACACAACAATCTTGGCCGAATCATTTAAATAGTTCAAGTATTATGTCCATTTTAGCAACAACTGTGTAAAAAAAAAAGTGCAAAATTAGTACATTTTAAATAACATGAATTCGGAGATACGACAAGGGCAGAGCATAATCTAACCACTTCTGTATTTAAGGTGGACTGGCCGAGTTACGAGATGCCCAACTTTAGCCTCGTTGTGTTTTGGGAGATAGAGAGAGGGGGAGAGGGCAAAAACAGCCAAACAAAACACACAAAAGAGCCCCTTAAAAGAACCCCAAAGAGGCCTTGAGGGAGAGTTAAGAGTCTTCTCTGATATTCCTTTCGCTTTTGGGTTGTCTGCTGTAAATTTGTTGATTTTTGGAAAATGTCTGCTGCCTGGTGTCTTTTCCCTGTTTGCTAGCATTAACTCCTGGTACTTTGTCATGAAATCTCTGCAGGTGCATGATTACATTTGTTGTATTGTACGACGCAACCATACTTCCACCCCTCGGGATGCTGGCTTTGCACAGCTGGCGAGTAGCCGCCTTGCTTTTCCGCGTTTCCAAACTGTAGTATCTCCAAACGAGCGACATTTTGTTCAAAACAAGGCTCACTCAGATTGAAGTTGCCGCAGGTACATGGTATGGGGGCGGTGACGCATCTCGTATTACAGCGTCGAGTTTAAGGTCCAGCGCAAGCTGCGAACTGGAATATAGAGATCGGGGCTGTCCAACCAATATCCGATATCGGATTCACGGCTTATCATATCGGATCGAGTCCATCTCTAATTATCGGTCAACCTCTAAGTAATATATCACTAAGGTAACTGTATAAATTCCAATGTGACTTGCATTGTTATCCTTTTCACCTACAATATCTTGCCTGAAAAAAAATCTACTTTTCACACTGACAATACAGGACAGCAAAAATACAATAATAAAAACTTACCAACTGGTGTGTTAGCTGGGACTTTCTCCAACTCTTGGACAATATTTATATCCAGCAACTCAAAGGACAACAGATCCTATTTTTTAAAAAAAATACATTTGTCTGTCTGTATATTATTACTTGTAGTAAATGACAGGCTGTCTGTTCAAACGCAAACCTGTGCAGTGAGCAGGTCCACAGAGGGAATGTAGTACTCTCTCTGACAGCTGGAGGACACCTGAGTCTCACAATTTCTGGAGCCGGACCAGCACATGCCTTCCGTACCTAAAAGACTGGCCTTACTCATCTGCATAGTAAAATAAAACATAATATAAAAATTAATACAAACAAAAGAAATCACATAACTGTCATCACGTAAATCACATAAAAAAATATTATGGCTTGGCACGTTAACGTGTTATTATCGCATTAATGCATTATTTACTTAACACCGACAATTATTTTATCGCACGTTAACACAGCATTTTTTTATCCTTCTATTTTGAAAGTTTGTTGCATTTTTGTGGTCGGGGGGCGAGCAGCACGCAGCGTTTTAGGTCTCGGCTGGTTTTCGCGGGGTCAGGCGTCCCATTACTTTTGTCCACACACATATGTG
>JBBPCX010000114.1:35574466-35598226 GCA_037974365.1 Hydrocynus forskahlii | reverse complement strand
AAAGAATAGATTAACTGATTTCTGACTACTCTCTGGTAACTTCCTAAATACAAACTGTCATAAGCAGTTTTAAAGGATGTAGGCAGGGAGTAAGAAGTCTTTAGGTACGATGCCAATAGTGCCATCCAGCTCCCCAACCCACCAGCCATGGATGTTATACTCCTAAAGAAAAAGGAAATAATAAATAAAGATAAATAACAGAATAAAATATATTGTACCTTAAAATCTTTTGGCACAAAACATGCTAATAATATTTATATGTTACACACAATGTTATATATAAACATATATGTGGCTGTTATATATATGGATGTTATGTAGCATATGTAGCATTCACACTAGTTGTCAATTTATTGTTTGTCCATTCTATACTGCCTGTTGTAACTTGCACTCTGTTGAATGTTGTATGTGTGTATGTTGCTGTATGCTGTTTGTTGCACTGTGGTCCATCAAAGTATTTATGTGTACATATATACATACTGTATATGTCTTAGTAGAATTCCGTAAGACCTGTGACCAACCACAAGCATAAATATCTATTGGCGATGAGCTGTTAAATTGTCCCTGAAATACTCAAGTGTTCATTTTTAACTTCATATTTGTCTTTTCATGTCAAAACTGCTTGAGTGTACTCTACAGCAAAACATCACAGCTGTCTCCATACTTCACTCAGCACTGCAGCAACAACAGAAAAGGGCAGTGATTAACAGTTAAAGCTCACTGGCAGTGATAAATGGACGCAGGATAGTTGAGTTTATCATGAGCTGTAATTTGCTTTTATACCTTGATACGTTAATGCAAAACAGTTACAGGATGTCTCCCGTCTGTGTTCCTGTTTCTAAATGTTAAACATGAAGGCCTGTTCTTCCCAAAGAATGATGAAAGAACTTCACAAAGAAGTATTATGAAAACTGCATGACTCCAAAGAGAAACTGTAGGGTTGTCATATTGGTAGTTACAAATTCGAAACAAATTATAATAGCAATAGTAGTAATATATAATTGTAATAAATAATATTATAAGAAATATAAATTATTTGTAGTACTAAATAATATTGTTATTATTTTAAGGTAGCATACTGTGATTTTTGCAGACATGTGCAAGCTACATGAAATATGTAATATAAAATAGAATACTCTTCTATTGGGTTTTATTGAGAATGGGTATGGCAATATTCCTTTTTGAGGCAAGCTTGTGCTGACTATCATAAATCAGCCAATGCCTATAAATAAGCTGAAAATACCCATATCCACTGTTAGAGCACTGACTGAGAAGTCTAAAATGACTGGAGCATCCTGGAAGAGGGTGCATTTTTATTTTACCCACACAGTGAGGAGAGTGGTTAGTAAAGCAAAATTTTCTCCAAGGATCACAGCTGGAGATTTGCAACAGATGGTGGCATTTAGGGTCACCAAATCTCCAGGAACCCCAATTCAGTGCCACCTCTATAATAATCTTCAGAAAGCGTGCAAGAAAAAGACCTTGTCTTTCGTCTAACCACCAAAGATAAGTAACTGGACTTTTCTAATCGCTACTGAAATTGATTGGAACTGGGTTTGGTTTGGTGCAAAAAGGATGATGATAATGTAGAAAATATCTACATCTATAAGGTCAAGTGTTTGACATGGCCTTCCCTGTTCCCTGACCTAAACCCCACTGAAAACCTGTGAAGTGAGATGAAGTCCAGAAGTGGAGTCCAGAAGAAAGGGCCCATGATACTGGAGAAATCTGAGAGATTCTGTATTGTGGTGTAGTCTCAGATTTCTTGCTCTGTTCTTTCTCATCTCATCAATGATGTTATGTTGGCAAACAGAGGTTGCAAAAAATGTTAAATATAGCAGAGCCAATGTTTATCGTTTTCTATTAACAAAATATTTATTTTATGATGAGTTTTTATTTGTGTATACTATATTTAAAACTGGTATTTATGTTGAAACTAGCTCCATTTCCTTGATGTCCTCGTGATAGATTGTCATGAAGACATAGGCATTGTCCCTCAGAATATTAATCTAAGTAGGAAAGTGGAAACGGACAGGTATTTTAAGATAGGGTCATGAGAACTTCAGCTGAATGGCCTTGACACTTCCTCTGAGCAGGTTCTGATCAAAGCAGACTTGATCCCTAATTAGTTTTGGCTTGAAAGTCCTCATTACTCCAGTAAGGCAGTCTCTGTTCACTCCAGTTATCAATCAGACAGGAGCCCTGGCACTTATGAGCAACTAGTGGAGAGATCCCTGGACCTGGCCTTTGACAAATAGACACAGGGCAGGGTGGTATTATCAATGAGGCAGCTGGAGAACACTGAGATGGAGCAATGGAAAGAAGCTGAAGTGTTCAAAGTGTGTTAGTATTCCACAAGCACACACAAGTACATTTAGATGTGATGAGCCTGTCATCCATCCGGTGCCTGCAGAAGAAGAGAGTGGGAACTAATTACCATCTCCTCACACACAGCGCTGCGAGCCTAATGTCTTCAGTCCATGCAGACGAGCTGCTCTAATGATGCCATGAGGAATGAATTCCAGGCGGGGGAAGTATCTAATGGGCCGTCAGCATCCACACTGCCATTACATGTCAGACTTGGGTGGACTTTCAGGTTTAGTTTCAGAGTCTCTACCCAACACTGACTGAATGTGAGAGTGACAGAGAGGGCTCTTAGAAATACAGGTTCCTAAACGATTCTTGGAATAGATTCATGGCTTTAGAAAAAAAAATATGAACTGGTCAAGAACCTTCATCTAATGTGGATGTTATTTACTTTAGAAGAATTCTTCACATTTGTACTTCTCATCCACCAAAAAGCGTCCTTTAAACCTTTGAAAATCAATTTCAACTGAAAATCAACCGCGGTATCGTTTATGACATCACATTGTTTTGCACTCTGAGTTAAAAGAAGACAGTGTTCTCTTACTTGATCTAATTATTTATGTTAATTAAGAGAACTTCATTTCGTCCTTCAGCAAATGCTGCCTCCAATTTCTTTTTATCAACTGTACCAAGTAAACACATGTCTAAATTACATGTTGTCTCAAAGACAGATGCAAAAAATCACGGCAAATTGCTTCTCTGCTCCTCTAGCCTCCCATTAAGGACAAACTATAAATGAAAACTACACACATTGCTTTCTTACGGACAGCTGTCCCTTCCCAGTCACACCATACCTGCTTTCTTGTTTACTCTGTCTCTTCTGCTTTTCTGTTGGAAATACAGTGCCTATACCCACACACACAACTGATATTAAGGGGTTTTAGAGAGAGAATTGCAGACAATTGAGTGACAAGATAGAGCTTTTGATTGCATTTTTTCTTCTGTAGTTTTACACCATTTGATAAAATCTGCTGGTTTGAATACTTCATGATGAACAGGTCAACAGAATTTTTTTAAATAAATTTTTACTTCAGCATATGTTATATTTAATCTTCATACCCTAGGCCTATTAATCTTCAGATTTATTATGCAGTTATCATACTGTAATTAATTATTCAGTAACTACAATGAAATTAATATCTAATTTATGTAGTTATGGCCTGACATATGGAGCCTCAAGGTCTAAGAGTTGGTATCTCTTTTGTAAGGCTACATCACACCTACACAAGCTTTTTATGACAGCAAAAATGTACATTAACATGTATAAAGGCTTATTCCAATGAGCTTCTGTTGTCACACAGGTGACTTTAGTCAGCTACAACATTGAAAATATTATGACAATTAAGGCGCGCTGGAACAAAATGTTTTTGTAGGTTTTATGTCAATTGTCATCAGGGGCCATATAGCCTTATGAACACTCTCCTGCTGCAAAGTAATGTTTTTGACTTGTACAGAATTTAAAAATTAAAATTGCATTTGAATTTTTTAAAAGATTTTTTTAAAGACAGCATTGCTTTGCTAATTATGCTCTTGCTATTGAACAACAGATTAATTCTATTATTAACGATGGGAAGAGGTGTTTCAGTTTGACCTGTGTTTGTGTGTGTATGTTTATGTACAATATTTCATGTGTTGTGAATGCACAACATGTATAGATGCTGCTAATATCCCTCCATGTGCAAAATGAAATATCTGAAGCTCAAAACAAATTATCACAATACTTTCCACAGGTTGAAATGGTTGTTTTTCACATGCATGACATGTAATACACCATTTAATTCTATTCATTCTGTCATATGTGCAATTCTCTGTTACCCAGTGTGGTCTTGCTCACCAAATGTTTACAACTATGCAGCTACTTTTGTACATCTGCATACACATCTGCATTTTTAGTTTATATTGTATTGTGTCTTATGTCTAATGCCCACTGTCTGCTTTTTAGACAGGTATTGTAGAAGTGTTGTATTGTTATTGTTATATCTGCACTATGATCATAGAAGAACGTTTTTTCATCTCACTAGGTATTTGTACACAGCTGTTGATGACAATGTAGTGAACCTTAAACTTAATCGCATGCATATGTATATGCATATGTGTGTGTGTGTGTGTGTGTGGATAGGTGTGTGCAGAAGTAGGCAGGAGGCTGTGATATGACAGTGTATGTGTCACTGAGCCTGGACTGTGCAACTGAAATGGTGCAGCATTGCTGCTGACCTCTGTATGACTCCTCTTTTGGAGATGGGTGGGGTTGGCACAGAGCGGGACAGAGAGTGTGTGTTGCCATGACAACACCTGCAGTCTGCAGCGTGCCACTGATATCATTTATTTCTCACTCGGGGGGCTGGCTAGCACTGGTATTCAAATGGGTCCATCACTCTGGAGCGGTCGGGGGACAGGCTGGCAGCTAATGATGCCTTCAGACAGGAACGGGTGAACTGGAGAATGTCATATGGCACATGACAGGGTGAGGAGTGGCCCATGTCTATAAAAAAGACGGTGATGCCAGGCAGCTGAATGCTGACTCTGGCAGCACACCCGTACTGCCTCTCCTTCGTCTTCTCCTACATATAACTTCCCAATGGATGGTTCTTTAAAGAACTGTGAGAGGTGTGTGTGTGTGTGTGTGTGTGTGTGTGTGTGTGTAACCTCTTTAAAGTTAGCCGGACCTCCACAAAATTTCGTAAGTTACGAAACCAGTTACAGATTTTGTCCTAGAAACATATGTCTGAGCCAAGAACCATTTAGGAACCTTTATTTCTAGAAGTGCATCATAGTCCCAAATGCCCCCTTTCTCTACATATTCTCAAGCTTCCTTCCTTTCTCTCATGTTTTAATCATCTACCTCATTCACCATCTCCTTCTTTTTCATCTCACCTATTTTTTTCGCTGTTGCTCAAAGCAATGGACACACACACACACACACACACACACACACACACACACACTCCTTCTGTGGAGGCAGGAGAGACGCTAATAAGAATGAGGCATGAGGCCTGTGCCGCAGGCCACCAGCTGACTGAGGTAGGCCTTGGGAGTGATGGAGCGCAGGAAGTCTCTCATTGCCCTGCCGCTGAACCCACTCGCTGTTCTCCCTCCCTCCCTCCCTCCAGCCCTCCCTCTCTTTTCTCTCTTGCTGTCGTGGGCTGGAGTGTATCAGCAACACACACACACACTGCTGCTGCTGCTGAGCATCTCTAGCTGTCATTACAAAGGAGCATGAACATGCCGCCATGTTAATCGTCAGGATGAGAGCAAAATATGAAGGCATTGCAGCGGCATCCGTGATTGTTCTTAAAGGTATCCATCAGATGATTACGGCTAGATCAATGCAACTGGTAATCAATGAAGGTAATTTACGTTCAATTTCAATTAGCCAGAGGCCTGCCAAGACCTCAGCATAGTTCTGATGCAAGTGTGGACTGTTTACAACTAAAAGACCAGATCTCACAACCAGCATGTGAACAAAAGATACATCTTTAAGATATAGCTCCTGCAATCTTGATGATCCATCACAGCGGTGGCTACTAGGCCACGGAGAGTGTGAGATGATGACTAAAAATGTGGAAGAGCAAATAAACTAGCTGCCGGTGTAAAAGTACGCTGGGGGATTACTGATGGCTCTTTAACTTAATAGGCATTTAAAGTGGATTGTGTATGCTGCTGAGTGCCTGTAATGATGGCTGTTTACGTGGCCTCTCATTTATAATAATTAGGCAGAGCGGGAGGGGGCGGTCGCCATGCAGTTCTGGACTATTGGCTTAGGCTGAATAATGACCTACTGTAGTTGACCGGGAGATGACCGTTGCCTCCTGCGTGACCCCAGAACCCCAGACTCACCCCCCTACTGATTCGGCTGGTAAATAGAATGCCCAATGTGTCTATATAGCGCCTTGGTGTCTATTGCAGTAATGAAGGCAGGTTTTCTGGTGTGTGTGTGTGTGTGTGTGTGTGTGAGAAAGAGAGAGAGAAAAGTGCAAGATAAAGGGAGAGTAAGAACAAGAGGAGGGTGTAGACACACACAAGGGCTTAAAGGCTGCCCTCTGTCGCTCTCCCTCACCCTTTCCTTCCCTTTTATTGCACCCTTTTCCTTTTTCCTTCTGACATTTTGTGAGCAGAGTGACCTCACCCTGAGTATTAGGGCAACGAGTGCTTTCATTTGTCTGAAACTGGTGAGGATGTGAGCCACTTGGGAGGTGAAAACACACACGGTCAAACTCACAAACTAATCCGTCATGCATTCCTTGTCTTTCTCCCCGAAAATGAAACTGTACAGTGAGGCCTAGATGCCTACACTCTGTAAAATGGAGGTTATTACATAGTTTTTCTGACTAGGACAAGTGGTTCTAGGAAAAAAACATTTTTTAGTAGAGTCTTTGCATTATGTGGACGTTCTTTCAGCCTGTATGCACCAAACTGGCTGATTAGCTGTGATTTGTAAAAATAACACTGGTCACAAATTTCGAGTCAAAATAGATACACTACAGCCTATCCATTTTTTTCATCACAAATCAGCCACTATTTATTTGTAAAACTAGAGGAATTGATCCCATGAGTCTCTTAAACATTTCAGTGGTCAGCCAGAAGGTGTCAGTAGTGTCCACAGCCTGGCCAACAGAGTCAATGTGCTTTGAGCAGCTGAAGGAGGTTTGGCCAGTCTAGACCAGAGCCCAGCCCACTTTTATGGCTGAGGGTGCCAAGCATGCTCCAAAAGGCCGGCCAGACCTGAAAGAGAGTGCTGTTAGTGGGCCTGCATGTTAAACGGGTTTCAGAGAAGTTTGGCCCATGTCTTCAGGGCCGTAAATCTTTCTGCTTTCTCATTGCTGCATTTTTTTTTTAACGGGAATTCCACTGGGAATTCAGGCATGTGTTGAGCCTGACCTCTGGAGTTGTGTACTTTGAATTCAGGGACATAAATTAGAATCCAGGAATGCAGGAGGATTGGATGGTTGAAGAAAGAACATGGTTCGGAGGCAGTGTCAGTGGGGGGCCCCTGTGATCTGTAACTAAGGTCTGGATCCTTTTACAAAGATCCTTGTGGAAATAATCAGTGCAGAGCACTCTTGAAAATATTTAAAGTGAGGTTTCCAAACAGTTATTCACTTGTAAGAACAGGTCCAGGAAAAACATATATTGTTTTAGAATCTTTACATTATAAGGAGGTTCTTTCAAAAAAGTTCTTCAAACGACAAAAAAGTCATGGTGGGAAAAGCATTCACAAACATAATTTATTGTCGCTGTTGCAGAAGCCATTTAATGAGTGTATACTGTTTGTTTATAGTTTTTATATTGATACATTAGGCATCACGTCAGTATTACTCATCAGGCCAAATTTGCCTGCCTGTTTTCCACACTCTTAAAAATCATTATCATTTGCAAAAATACAAAAGCCATCACTAGGTTCTTGAGGATTTTTTTTTTTCCACAGCAGGAGTATCTCATCATCAAAGGGCCAGAGTGGCTGCAGGTTTTCATCCCAACAAAACGCAACCAATCAGTCATTTTAATAGCTCAATAGATTAAACAAGTGGAATGCTTCTGTTTGTTTAGAATGGAAAATCTGCAGTAATGCCATTAATTTATTGATTAAATTGGATACACAAAACCTTTCTTGGCACCTTTATTTTTAAAGGGTGTCTAATGTACTTAAGAGGAGGTATAATATTGTGTGAAATTGAAAAAGTTATGAAGAAAGCTAGCATGGGTATATGATACAAGGATTAATATCTTTTTTCTATCTAATTATGAGTCAAACTTTCATTAAGCTTCCTAATCACCTCCAGTCACACTAGGACAAATAAAAAGAGCATGTGTGGATTACAAAAGTGAGCGCGATGTGATTAGTGTGGGGAGAAGCATAGCCCCAAACATCCTGCGCTGCTGCCATCAGCGGCTCACCTGCACTGAGGATTGAGGAGGCTGCGTAATGCTGCCAGATGGATGTTGGTATTAGCCACTATTTCATGTTGGAGGGTAGAAGCAGTGAGGCAGCGCCGCAGAGCAGGGAGCTTGGGGGCTTTCACTGCAGAGCAGAGCACAGAGGCTGAGCAAAATTAACTCTGCTGAATTAATCAGAGCAAGATTGAAAATGAAGCTAGGCTGCAGATGAGTGAGCAGGCTCACTGGGTTTATTTATTTTACCCCCTGCCGCCTCACGCTGCTCATATTCTTTACAACACCAGAGCGCTGAGACAGAAAACTGCACGTAAGCCTGATATCACCAAGTGTGTCACTTCTAAACGCACACACACACACACACACACACACACACACACACACACACACACACATACATGGTATTTACATAGAAATTTATTTAATAGAAATCATTCCTACAGGAGTGCTGTTTTACATTCAAATTTGATGTTTAGTGTTTAAATGTTTAAACTCCCTGTATTCTTTCAAAAATATATAGGAAAAAGGTTATGACACTAGGGTAAAAATTTTAAAAAATGTTTTTATTGCTCTCAGCCTCCAATAACACAGTTATTGCACTGCCTATTTCCCTGCAGTAGAAATCTGAGGTCACGCACAGGTAAAATGCCTTTGTCGTGCGTCAACATAAAACCAAAGAGTGATCAAATCAGTCTTGCATAGATTAGGAAATTTTTGTGAAAAAATCAGGAATCAGTTGGAATTACCTTTATGAACGATCAGGGCAATAAAAAGGGTTTGAAATGTATGAAAAATTGCCATGAAGGTTATGCATATGTATACTGCCCCCACATACAATGAGGAGAAAGGTCAGAGAGGAAAATAAATTACAGTATCGGAATTGCACAGGTCAGTTAAATCTTGGAGCTTTTACATCTCAAATTTCATTGTCAGATGCCACCCCATGACCTAAAGCTTGTTGGAAGAGTTCTATAAAATAAGACTTTTCTAAGCCCAAGCCACAAAATGTAACTTTTTGGTCATGCACACCATTGTCACATTTGGCAAACATGAAAGGCACCTAATATCAACAATCAAATTTGATGTCAAATAGTTTTGCCACTAGTGTGCCAATATTTCTAGAGTTGACTGTAAGTAGGTTTGTACAGAAGCCATTTTAGGCCTTAATCTTAGCAAAAAAGTAACAAAACCATTGACATATTGTCTGTGACAGTAATCGAACCATTGTTGTGCTATCAAGAACAATTTCAACAAGTTTTTTAAAGGACCACATGACGCGGATCAACAGTCGCTGTTTCAGTCCAACGCGGATTTTTTTGAGAACCGAAGTAATAATTGTTCACTGAAACCCCCACACTAGGAAACTGCAGGTATCCTCCCTATTTTTTTTTTTTTTTGCTGTGGGCCTCGTCCGCCACGCCCCCTCCTACTCTGCTTGGTTGCTAAGCTCCTCGCCCAAACATAAACCCTCAGCTAAATTTCCATATAAAAATAACTATACATTTTCTGGTACTGTCCAGAGAACATGAAGAAAGCGCGTCAACTTGCACTGTACTCAGAGGCGGGAGGTCTGAAAGTAGCCAATCAGAGAACGCTATTTATTTCTCCTTGCTGCTGATTGGCTGATGCCCATTGACGCATCCCTCGCTGCACTCAGAGGCGGGAGGTTTGAAAGTAGCCAATCCAAGAACATTATTTTTTTTCCTTGCTGATGATTGGCTACTGCCCTTTGACGCAGCTGCAGTCCAGAATTTCCCCCGTGGAGCGTCTCAAGTGTTCTCGTGTTTTTCGTTTTGTTCTTCTTAAAAGCCCTGTATTTTTATTACTGTAAATTAAATTATTTTTTCACTGTTTTTACCTGCTTATACCAAAGAAAACGACAGCACATCAGAGTCAGAAAACTTTATTGATCCCGGAGGAAATCGCTTAATACCAAAGAAAACGCCCATGCATGAATAGTACAGTCTATACAGGGATAATTTTACATTCTAGCACTGAGGGAGTTCGGTGTAAACTTTACCATACGGATATGGGTTTACCTTTACATTTTCTTTCAGAATAATGTATTAAGTTGAGTTTAAAATGAAATTAAAAGTGTTTTGGGATCACATTTGGGGGCATATTTAGGGTTTACACTATAATTTTTTTTTTAACAACGCAGTTTTTCACTATATTCGGGTGGTGCTCTTGGAACAGTCTACTGTATATACATACATATATACATGTATGTATGTATATACAATCGTGATGTTTTGATTTTATATGATGAATTAATCCCGACATTGAGACAAAAGGCTTTCCACGTGTCTTTCTTAGAAATATAGAAATGCACCCACAGGGCAGACATGCTGACTAATCCAATGTCAGCATGCAGGCTGTGGTTGCGTCATCACTGTTTCGGTCGCGTAAAAAAAAAATTCGTCCGAAACCGAAAATGCATTTTTGGCCATTATATATATATATATATATATAAAAATATATATATTACATACACACACATAGGCAGTAGAGAGTGTATAGCATAGATAGTGTGCCGCTGTAAGTAATGGATCAATAATAGAAACCTTTTCATAAGCTGCATGGTCTACTCAGCTGCAGGCCCGCGGACTAAAGTTTATGCAGACTCCATTGCTGTGACAGTCCTGTCTACCCCTTTGATTTGCTGCTTTTCAGCATTCAATCATAGTGCTGCCTTAAAAACCTGTTGGTTAGCACCATTGATTTAACACTTTACACGTCTTTATCACCTTGTAATTATGCTCAGTGTTGACACAAACACACTCGGCCTCCCCTCCACGCCTCTGGCTACCAAAATTTATGCACTCTTATTTTATGACCACTGCTTTATGAGCAAGACTGTTAGAGGTAGGCTTGAGTTCTAGCCAGTGGCTCATATTTCATTTGGTGGGGTCAATGGTCCAGGGAAGCACCCGTAAAACAAAAGCACCAGCCCTGTACTGTCTAAAATTATCCAAAGCAGCACTCATGTGCTGGAGGAGTGACCCCGTACTCAAAATGATATTCCAGTTATGTAGATCCTTAGAAAATGATTAGTTCACATATGGATGAATGAGTGGAATACAAGATTTGTAATAAATCTACATACATATAAATGTCGACATACATAAGTATGGCAGTCATTCCTCAACAGACTACAACAGCTATAATGACAGCTTAAACTAAACAGAAATAAAATCAATTACCTGAAAAGGTTCTGACATTTAATTGAAATAGCCAAATGCAAGTTAAGCTATTACAAAACACACTTCGTAATATTAGAATGTCAAGTAACTTTTGGACAGCATATTTTAGTTTATCTTTTTTTTACAATCACACCTCTCTACAGTTCATTTAATACCCAGAAGAAAAAGTCACAGCAAATATTTAGTCTTAACAGGTCTTCATCTTTTGAGCACATTGCCCCCTTTCATAGATGGTCAACACCTGGATAATTTTCAACACTGTTAAAAAAGGTGCTTTAAATTTACATGTGTCATTTGATTGCAGATGAGTAGAATACATTTTTACTGTCTCTAGTTTATTTCTTTTGACATGAATTGCGTTGATGTAATATATTTTATTCATGTGCAAACCCCTGACAACTTCTTTTCATATGCATTTAAAGCATCACTTTTTTCAGTGTGTATAAAGTAATGTAGATGTAAAGTATCACAGTGCAGCACTAGTTATTGCCGTGCCCAATGGATAAATGTTTAAATAGTCACTAAACCTGCTCTGTTACCTTAGACACAACACATACGCCCTTCCCAGTAACGTTTATTTACATGGACTACATGCACGTTCCGTACTGTATGTTTGTAAATGACACTGACTTATTTGGAAGTCAGTGGTAAAATTAAAGTACATTGATTTCCACTTGCGCATCTACAGGAGACAGCTAGCGTGTGCGTGTTTGTGTGTGTGTGTGTGTGTGTGTGCGCTGTTGAAGCTTTCTGCTTGTAAGGTATAGATTTGAATAAAAGGACGAGCTGCTGCATGTGCAAGCTGTAGAAGGCACTAAATAAGCAGTTGTGCATGGCTGAACACTCGATTCTCTGTGATATAACCCTGGTAATGAATTAACAGCCCATTACTGAGAATCTGGCCATTGAGCAACATTCTCCAGTGACTGCAAACACACACATACACACACAACCATTATCACACCATTATGTCAATAGACAAGAAGTAAAACAGGCTGAATAAGCACCCCGCAGCAAGTTCTATAGGGATAGATAATTCCAAGTATTTTAAATGAACTTCTGCATTTGACATGTAATTGCTAGCTGGTTGAGCATTTTTGGGGACAATTCATGTGAATGTCAATCAGCAAGACGTATCCGGCGTCGAGTTCTATTTTTAAATTAAATTTGTTCTGTTATGTCTTTAATTTTGTTCCACTGATAAAGGTTAAAGGCACTAGTATTTTATTTTGTGTGTCGACAGTGCCAGTTTTCTGAAACTACAAGTAAAAAGTTTCACAGAGCAAATTTAAGAGTAAGAGCCTAAACAATATGGGTAGCAAATTCTGATTTTGAAATTATTCAAAAAGTAAATATTACTCCACCTTAGAAACAAGATTTTGGTTTGGACAGGGAACAAGAGAGAGAAAACACGCTTGTGTACAGGTATCCACAGACCTTGCTCAGGATGTAAATGACGTCTCCTCTGTGAAACGCCAGCTCATCAGGGCCCTCTGCCTCACAGTCCCACAGGCCTTGATAGTAATTGGCATAATCTGATGATGGGTCTAATAAGGAAACACACACACCCATACGCACGCACACACAAACACACACACACACACACACACACAAACCTTTTAATATCAAGCTATGGAAAAATGTCATACTTGGACTAAAGATACTCAATAAGCATTATTCAAGCTGCTTGGGAATTTAATTTATAAGAGATTTAACTGGCCATTTTGTATGGGCCATTTCTTTTACTACAAATATCCCAGACTGAAACATCATAAAAAAGACCAACACATCAGTGCTACACGACACACACACAATGCAACTTGCGACCGTATCTGGTAGCAGGTTTTGTTATAACATCAATGTCAGATCCGTTCAAACAGGACCACTGTTACTGAGGGAGCTCCAGGATCTAAGAAATTACTGAAGGTAATTTGCTCTGGAATTATTACTCGCACACACTTGTACATACTACAGACAGTGTACTTGAATAATCACTGGATATTAAGAAAAAAATAAGTAAAAAATTACAGTAAACATTTAAATATAAGTAGATCCCTAGATAAAACTAGATATTTACACATCCTATTTATACACCCTGAGTATGATGAGATAATTGAATCCTCACCTGTTTTTTGGCTCCTCTCGGCATCCTCATTAGAGTTATCAGAAAAGTCATCCTCTAAAAAATGCAGAGAAGAAAACTAATTTTAAAAAGTGTATTACTGAAAGTAAAGAGTAACATGCCGCTTGGCAGTGCTTACATGTAACACTTAGTCATTTCCTGTTTAAAGTCTATTAAGCCAATTAAAGTTAAATTTCTTTTCTAGCACAGTGCACGTGCACCAACTGCCAGAGGCCACTCAGGAGCATGTACCACATATAAGCGTATAATATATTATACAGAGGAGTGGCATTAGCAGGAAAGCTAATGTTTTTGATGCGTAAGAGACATATAGGAGAGTTGCCATTCTGGATTTAGCCGTTAGTGTGTCAGGGCAGACGGGGCATTGATTCAGGGTGTGGCACCTCAGGGTCTGTGAAGTGACAGTGATAGCCTTGCTCTCTGTCTCCCACATCCATCCTCACCCTGTCAGCCTGCCGATAAAACCACCACACAGCAACCTTATACTTCCCACGGCACGGGCCGGCCCCCTGCTTCCAGGAACCGTAGAAAAAATAAAAATAAATTTAAAAAAATGTACTTATGCTTTGAAGTTCCTTCCCACTCATGAAAAGGTTTAATAGTTATAGCTCCAACTGCACTTTTCATTTCAATAGCATGTCAGTTTATTTCATTATTTTACTGTAAGACCAAATCAAATTTGTATGGCAAACATGGCATTTATAAATGTTATGGCATGTGTGTTGCAATTCAAATGTAATATCTTGAGCTAAAGCATATCACTAATACAACAAAATAATGAATGTCTTCATCATGATGTCTACTGTCTACTTGCATGAACCATGCGATAGCTTAAATATCCATTAGATGTTGTTATTGCCTAAAAACGCAACAAATTTAGGCTAAACCTTCCTTTAGGGTACTGTTTACTATGTTTTGCTCTCTCCAGAGAAAAATACCAAATGGGACAGTTACTACTGCAAAAAGTGTGGTGAAGCAATAACCATCTATAAACATACAAAATAAGTCCCTCATTTAGAGCAATGAGCAATGTCCTTTTTAAGGATATGTTCTTACAGCAAAACATACTCAGCACTTTTTAAGCCTACAAGTCAGGGAGGATCAGGAGGAAGAAGAAAGAGAGATGGATTGAGGGCTAGAGAGAGCGAAAGATGGTCATTTGATCCACCATCTGTGGCCAGCTCAGCTGCCTCACACACATGGCGGAGAAAGGTGAAAATGACAGCGCTCAGGACTGATGTGTTTCTGTTCTCGTTAAGTGCTCTCAGGCTGTTCCACTCATTTTTGAGGCACCGGATCTTGATGAATCCATTCTGCTCGACACTGGCTGTGACACTGGGAGTTACCCTCAGCTATTCACCTGGTCAGCCTTATTAAAATAAAAGTGTCCTTTATCAATCTGTTGTCAGTTTTATGTTGCTTTGCAAATAAGCAGTCAGTGTTCGTTCTAGTGCAGGGTTGTCAAATTGAGGTCGCGTCAGACATTAGAGGGGTCCCTCTTTTCACACCTTGAATTCATCTTTTAAAGGTCTTAACAGCCGAGCTGAATCAGGTGTGTGTAATGAGGTAAGGAAAGTTTGAGGGAGCTATATGATCGAAAACTGATTTCTCATTGCTTTTGGAAAAAAAAAAATGTGTACTGTACTAGAAACACATTTAAATTCCCAAGACTTACTGCCCACCTCACAAAGCCAAGTCCACATGAAGGCCAAGGTGAAAAAACAACCATTGTTGAATGAAGCATGGCGGTAATGTCACAAACATGGATCCATTTAAATATGAAATTCATGTTGAACTTTTAGGGAATGTTGATACTGTTGACGGTCAGAGACTGATGGTCATTGTACTGTTCCTGGATATTAGGCAATACGAGAATCACTGTAGCCTTCCAAAGGATCTAGACTTCCAAAAGGAATGGTTAAATTAATTCAGATTTCAGTCTGAATTTAATAGTTTGTTCTGTAATTCAGCCCAAATTCCATTTTAAACAAGGCCAAGCAGAGAGCAGCTGCTCAATTACATATAATTAAATATTGCAATATTTAATTTGAATTGTTATGATTATGAATAAAAATTACAAAAACAATATACATGGATAATAATACAATGCAGAATTTGAGCCTTTTAATACTATGACTTTGTAATGACAGAGTCTGACATTGTTATCTTCTTTCAATTGTTATCTAAGATTATGTCATTCACTCTTACTAAAGTTGATTAAATACGGCATTATATGCTATAAAAAAAGTAAACACGACATAATGATGTATTAAGATTTTGAGTTTTCTCAACAACTGCTTTTATGGTCAGCCTAAGACAATATTGAAGGCATGAATTTATACCTTAGGTTTTTCATCCATGGAGTTCAACATTAGATTACCAATTAAATATTTCAGGTTTTTTAACTAATTGGAGATTTACAGGCCCTCTTATCCAGTCACAATCTAATCCTTTCCACTCTAATCATGTTGCAGAAGTAACTAAAGTAGAATTTGGAGTCTTGCTCAAGGACTATCATTTTGTCCAGAGTGGGGAATCAGACCTCATACTGCTGGGTTGTGGGCAGCAGTGTTACCCACTACACTATACTGTCACCTAAACATAACCAGACAAAAGGAATGGCTATCCTTTCCATTGGACATACATGATGTCTCAACAGGTATTAAATACTGAAGAATTTAAATGCCAAATGAAATGCAGCTTTTGTTTCCCCTTAAAAATTCTATTTCACTGGCAGCCTAACACTGGATATATAAACAAATATAATTTGGTTAAAGAAAATAATCATATTAAAGATATCAGAAAAAAAATATGATATCATGTTACGTCAATATTTTGAGTTCTCACCACGTTTTTGACAGTACACCAAGGCTAATTTGCAGAACTGGGTACTGACACTCAATATCTGCTACATTTTTTATGTACCTGGTAACACTTCATAAATATCCTCTTCCTCCTCTTCATCTTCTTCTTCAGCCGCCCCTATTCTGTCTTTCTTCTCCTTCTGGACACTAGGTGATGGTGCTGGAGCTGAAGTTGTAGGGCCATGGCGCAGTGGTGGAGTGGCTGCTCCCTCTATGTCATCATATGTCTCCTCTTCTTCCTCTTCTTCTTCTTCCTCATCATCATCAAAAGGAATGAAGCTGGAGCTCAGGTCTATATTTGAAAAGATGATTCAGATGCACAAATACAAATAATCTGTAGTGATAGGCCAAGGCATAGCTATAGACACAAATGTTTAGAGTAAATTCAAACTATGTTGTATGTACCACAGTGTGCATAGTGTTTGATAATCTTAGCAGTGTTGCCGTCCCTGACGTTCATATCAGCGCAACACCCACTACCATGCCACTATTAGATTGGTATCACCACTGTACTTAGGTCCACCAGCTGAATTTCTGGCCAATGATGGTTCCTTTCCATTGTCAAACAGTTAAAGGGGACTGATAAATTCTGCAGCAACAGATGGGCTACAGTCAGTATCTGTAAACTTACTGTGAAGTGCACCCTCTAAGTGTACCTCTAAGTGTAGCTAGGTGTGTAAGTATCTGGCAACTCTGTGTAAACTTAAAACCATTTGCAATTGTGGACATTTTGAATTAGATTCATACCATACTAGATGAATAAATACATCTAAATAAATCAAATACATCTGTAATGACTGGAACAATAATGGCACTATTTCATATTTTAAAACGTTAATTGCATTAATGTTAGTATTATTTACTGTATAAGTTATAGTTTCACATGGTCATGCTAGGGGGATGGGAAGAGTGTAAACAATCTCAGGAGTGTTCATTACTTCCCGCAAATCGGAGGCTCACAGTGAGCCCGTTTTAGAGCAGCGGGCGTGCTCCAGATCTGTCTCAGATGGAGCTTGGGCCTGATTGCAGGTGACTGAGCTCAGTAACACAGGCTATCGCATCCTCACTGCCTGGATGCCAGGCAGGGCCAGATCGATGCCCCTGAAGAATGACCAGAGTGCATCCCAATCAATTTCCTGTAAAGAGCACTGTGCTACGCGGAAGAGGAGGCAGAGCGAGACGCGTGGGACTCAGGAGCTGTGTGACGTGCCACATGAGGAGGTATACACTGCAGCTGATTGGCTGACCTCAAAAAAGGATATTTATAAGAGTCAGCAGAAAATCATAAACATATCCTCCTAGGCTGTTTTGACACATCAAGTTTGTATGGATGCCTGCATCACAAGGTTGAAAGCTGTCACTGTGCTAATGCTGTGTACTGAAAGGACATGTATAGTTTACATGATATACATGAAGAGGTGATTATTTTCTAAGTAAGCACCCCATTTAAGTTACCTTTTAAGACAAAATTGATCTGGTCCACCCATTCCCTGGCCTCACGAGGACTGCTGGCAGTGAACTGCAGGGAAAAGTCATCATCTGTGAGCTTGGCATAATGCTCAGTGAAAACAAGCATTCTTCATTGCAACGATACAAACATGACTCTGAGCAACCACAGCAATGAGTCAAAGAGCAACATGGTGCGTTGTGTGTGTGTGTGCGCGTGTGTTCACTAAACCTGGTAGGAACGTCTTCCGGGAGCACTCATCTCAAAGCAGCAGTTTCTCTTTGAATCTTTGCGCAGGTTGGATACTAGTTCTGCACTATAACCGTTGATATAAAAGGAGCCCTTCTGCTGCTTGTCTGGAGGCACAGTGAATTCATAGTAAATTTTCATATGCAAGAGCATTATACATTAGTAGACCCGATTTCTTAATTGTCATGTTGACTAAAAGGAACAAACCCTTTTCACTCCCATAGTAGAAGAAGATGGTATTATTCAGAACACACCACCTCTTCTGCCATTCCATGCTGAAAAAACTATGATCTGGTGACAGAAAAAGCACAAATTAAATTGAAGCAGATTCAGGATCTTTCTGTACTGATCTCTCTCCAATATGCCAAGTTACTCACCACGTCTTTTCTTCTCCAGGTAACCTTGCTTTAGGATGTTACTCAGGTCTTGTGCTGCTACCATGGGAATCTCTCCAAAGTCTGTACGAGGATGAAAAACAAGTGAAAAAGTTGTTTTTCCAAAAACATTCAGTAAGAGTCAGGAATTTTACAGCAGTGTTGTGGTGCAGATTGTTGTAGCAAGGAGTAGAAGAAGAAGAAAGTGACTATAGCTGAATATTTTTTTCTGACAGATATGTTTTACAGTATGTAGGATTTCATGTAGGATTTAATGAATTAATTATGAAAGAAACCAGTATTTACAT
The DNA here is from genome assembly GCA_037974365.1 of Hydrocynus forskahlii. NCBI lineage: Eukaryota > Metazoa > Chordata > Actinopteri > Characiformes > Alestidae > Hydrocynus > Hydrocynus forskahlii. The sequence goes on along the minus strand of JBBPCX010000114.1, from coordinate 35,579,379 downwards.
CTAGCATTCATTAAACCTGATATTACAACAGTACTGTACTGTAAGTTCATAGACAAGACAAGAAAAAACCCCACAGAATTAAATGTTGTAAAGAATATCAGCAATGCAGAAAATGACATTCAGTCTGAAAGATGCCAAAGGGCACAAGAACCAATTTTCTTTGGTTTGTGCTTTATTTTTTCAAGTCTATGGAAAGATTGCACCTGCTCTTGCTGAGAATGAGTAGGAGGGTAGCAGGATTAACATGAGCAGAATGATTTGATAAGAGCCTTTAGCAGGGTTCTTAAGGACTGTTATTTTACACCAAACATCTGGATAGCAAGTGTCCCCCACCTCCAGTTTTCAATGTGCCTAACTTCCACATCTCAGTGAGTATATTGGGATTTGATTCATTCGTTTGTTCAAACTTGCTTCCCGTTCTGTCTTCACACTTAGACATGTTTATACTGCAAGTCATTCCTTGTAGGCTAGTACTTATGTTGAAAATACTGTAGTTATGTACACTTGACGTATCTATGTAAAGTGATGTACTGTTTACATCATTTATAAAATGTATTTTTTTCCTTTGTCATATAGCTGAGCAAACACATGCATGGAGGTAAATCTATTGTTACCATTTCCAGACTGCTTGTCAAAATTGTAGTGTAATACCAAAAGACAAATTATTTCAAAATGTGCATTATTTTCTCAAGATTTTTATTCAGTATTTCCATGAGTGATTTTTGATCTCAAATTCTGTATTACAGTGAAATGCTTGCTTGAGCAAAGTATGTAAAATGTAAATATATGCACGGTGTAACTGTAGTAAAGTAAGTCTTTAATTCAGGGTAACGTCCCCATGATAATGATTTGCTCAGGTTACTGTGCCCATAATGAAATTTATTAAATTTAGGAAATATATAGTACAACCTGAGTGCTTTTTTGTGATATATTAATCTGAAACAGTATTTGACTTTTTCTTCTCTACAATTGTTTTTTGGAAAAACATATAAACCTAAGCAAAAGATGAAAATAAATTAAAAAAAAAACACTCCATAAAACACAGCTTTGGCGTTAGGGTAATTCTTGAAGAGACATGATAGTAAAAGTAATTTTTAAGTGAGTATTATAAGCTACATTATAAGTGGTGCTGTGAACTTCAAAACAACATGACTGATTTCTGAGAAGTGAAGGTTATGTCAACTCGGTCATCGTGTTTTGGAAACAAGCCACATTCACTCTTTCCATAAATACTGTCGAAACCTCATTTGAGTCATCAAACTGAATCCTGACACAACAACTGAAAACCCTGCCCTTGCGCGATACCAGAACACAGTCTTTTGAAAAACGTCTTTACCTGCTCAGTTCTCCAGACAGATGAGGAGGAAGTTCCCTGACCCTCAGACACTCATAAACACCTACACCCACAACATTCACACACATCCGCCTACTTTGCACACACAGTAACGCCTATGTCGTCATTAATACGACTGCACTACATGCTGTTTGTCAGGAGCGGCTTGATATATCAACACAAAAAAGAACCCTTAGTCCACCAAATGATCCATCCACCACTCTATTCATTTTTCTCCTCTTGCTCCTTCGTTCCGACACCTTTTAATCCCCCCATCCATCTCCACCCTTCTTCTCTTCATTTATCTAAGAGGTCGAGCCCTGTTAATAGTTGAGGCAAAATAGAATAAACAGAGGAAAGGTGAGAATGGCTAAAAATGAGCTGACACTGGGGACTCCACACACACACACACACACACACACACACAAACATACACACACACACACACACACACAAACACACTGACACATGACAGCCTAGTGTGATGTGAGACTACAGTGCCACACTGCATCTTCAGCAATAGCTGAAGGACAGGACAACAGCCCTCATATGTTGTCTATCTTCTTTTCAGTGGATGCAGGCAAAGGGGAAGACTGTGGAAAACTACTATGTTCTATTATTCTTCCACAGGGTAGCAGTGTAACCTAAAATTTCACTTTCAGACCAAAAAAAAGAGAAAGAAAAAAGAAACACAGTTCTATTCCAGATCCCACCCCTGCAAGAAACAGTCTGATTGGTTTAAATGCAGTTCCAACTTCAGCCATCTTGTCTTCATAGTCCAATCAGAACTGGCATTTTTGCAAGTACTGGACAACAAAGAACTGCCTTTCCAAAGAAGGCCTTTGAAAGGGGCAACTTTTAAAAAAGTCCTTCTTCAATGGACAAACAACCATGCTCCCCAGCACAGAAGAACATAAACACAAAAATGCCAACTTAGAAAAAATGAGTTCCTCTTCAAGCAACCTACAAATCATGTTTTTTCTCTCTTTTTTTTATGAAGGCCTATTAAGTAATAGGCCTTCATAAAAAATGCAAAAAGACATCCATCGTGGTGACTCATATTTTCATTTTAACTTTAAATGAAGTTTTTAATTATTCAGAACAGTGTGGTTTTGTAATTTTCACCACTAGCATTCCTCTCTTTTAATTAGCATCATGCTAATCATTTCCATTTAAATGTACTAAGGGAGCTTATGAATATTTCAGCACCTTACATCACCATTGCTCTCTCCGGCAATGCACAGCAGCAAGGCCAGAGTGTTTTCCCAATTCAATTATTTGAAAATAAATCCACATCACAATACATTAGCGTAATTTGAGAGATAAACAGAAATGGGCTGTCAGTGGTCCATTTAAGAAGCAAATAAATGCTCTAAGATCAGACCTCTTAAGATAGATAAGATAGTATACAGATTACTTAATCAGATTAAAGATTCTCAAACAGTGACCTGCAAGCTTCAATGCCTGTCAAAAATAAGGATTAAAAACAAACAGGGATTTATTTAGGAATATAACAAGTAATGGAACTCATGACCTTCATTAGATCCAGTTTGGAGGTTGGTTTGTTTGTTTGTTTGTTCATCGCCTCATATACAGACCATGGAGGAGACGAGAGAGACGAGAGAAAGAGCGAGACAAAGCTAATGACTTTCCCCCAGGCGATCTCTGTTGCTGCCAAAGACAGCGTGGTGATGCATGGCACCACCGCTGCGTCGTGGCAGGCCAAGATTGGTGGTTGCAAGGCTTGGAGTGGGCCACGCAGGCCAGCGTTCATCAGTGCCATAGCAGCAGAGCATTTGGTGATGCTTCTAGAGTCTTTTCTGGCTCCAAAGGCCCTATTCAGTTGCAGGTCTTTTCACCCCAGTACACACAGTACTGTGCAAATGTCAACTGAGAAAATTATATTTATGTGTGATTTTGATGTCCCCCTCTAGATCTACAAATTTGCATTGTTACAGTAGCAAAATGGACAGAACAAAAGTACAAAAGAAAAAAGTAGAAGCAGCACAACCAATAGAATGAAAGCTGTAACAACACGACAGCAAACTATGAAATGTACACTATACAAATATTATATAAATATGTATATATATGTATAGGGTAACATTTAATAGGTTCAGTTACATTTCACAGATGTTTAGTTGGATGTTACTCAAGGACAAGCTCTGTATGAATCATCTACAATGGACCATCCAAATAAAGGGTTCCAAGGAATATATTGTAATTATCTGGCCAGTAAGCATTTGTTTGCTTGGAAAAACACTAACATCAGAAAATTAGGCAAAACACATGTATAGAGTAACACATGTAAGGATACAAATCAAACTTCATCACTGAGAGGACACAGTACTGTTGTAAGGTGAAACCTTCTCTAAATATAAATCAGCTGTTCTGGTGGTGGAATTGGGCAAAGAAATGGTGCACAGAGGAGATCAACCAAAACTTTTTGAATCACCTCAGCATAACTTCATTATGCCTTGAACAACTAAGAATTCTTGTTACTTTTCACTCTAATGTTAGTTTGTATTTTTTTCGAACGTTCTGTAACGTTTTCACAAGCAAAAACAAAACTTGCTGCACAGACAAAAAGGCTTTCGACTATTTTCTCAGGTGGTCTCTGACTTGTTATTGCTCTTTAGGTGCAGATTCTGCACATCTGCACATGGAAAAATGAAAGTCAGTGAGCAGAGGTATCGAAGCCAGATGTGATGAGTGACAGAGGCAGGCAAGCAATCGTGATACATAATAATTCTTTAGTGCAATATGTAATACTAACAGATCAAATAAAGGTTATTTGTACAGCTCAGAGCTGCTTTAACAAAGTGGATTTGAAGCCGTAAATTTGACAGCACTCCCTCACCTAGACCACTTATTATTAGACTCTCAGCAAGGTGTTATGAGCTCAGCCGTTGATCCTGCTATAAAAAAGTGATGAATGTTATCATGACCTGAGGGAGTCAATACACTCTGCCATTATATTCCACTTTAGTTTGGCCAGAAGTCAATCAGAAAGGCTGCTTTGAATCGAAGAAAGCACGTGGCCAACATGCATGGTTTTGTATGTTTGAGATATAGCTCATGTGGCAAATACGACACTGCAGAGCTTCACAAACATATGACTTACTGTATGAAAACATACATGCCTCTCTGGCTCTGAGACGCTATAAATGGGGGCAATAGAAAATGGCACATGTCGGAAAGAGCAAACTTATCAACAGTTACAGAGCCACTGAATACTCTACAGATCTGAAGCGATTTTTTTTTTTCGGCCGAATGCCCTAATGTGTGTTATTGTCCCGATTGTGCAGGTTGTAATACTGTCAGATTATTGGAAATCTCAGCAAGGGGTGCATTCAATATAAGAACAGCCAAGAGACAAGGGGCACCAGGAGAAATCCCAGATCGAAGAGCCGACCAGCCTGAGGGGCTTCTTGTGTGGTCCAGTGTATACAGAATACACTTTTTCAGCTCTGCCCATCAATAAAAAATGGCAGCACACACCCATATATATATATATATATATATATATATATATATGTGTGTGTGTGTGTGTGTGTGTGTGTGTGTGTGTATATATATA
>JBBPCX010000114.1:35551751-35572445 GCA_037974365.1 Hydrocynus forskahlii | reverse complement strand
GTGTGTGTGTGTGTGTGTATATATATATATATATATATATATCGTTCAAAATTCTGTTTGCGCTATTTGTTGAGGTCGAATTTTTCTGCAATATTTCTAATGCCAATCTGATGCGAACTGTGTAACATGTACAAATATATGCAAGCAGATACTCTGAAATAAACACTATAATAACACAAATAACGCAATGTAAAACATGTAAAGTGTGAAATAATTCATATAAAAATTATTAAAACAATATTCCGTTCATATGATCGTTTATAAAGGTGTTTTGTTTATGACGCGTGCCTCGATTATGACATTTTCATAAGCCTGTTTAAAAACGTATTTGGGTTGGTAAAATTAGCATTAGCAAAATATAATTAATTACAATTAGTGCTGTAATTGTATTTTGTAATATATGAACAATAATGGGCATCTTTAAATAATTCTGAGAAGTTTACTATATGACTACAATAAAAAATAAAAACAAAGTATCCTTTTTAATGGAATGACACGAAATTAAATGGACCGTGAATAAATCAAATGTATTTCTATGGTTATGAATAAAACATCTGTTCAGTTTGATCTGAATTTAAGAACACATTTGCGGCAGAGAGAGAGATAAAGCTTCTAAAACCTGGAGCCTGAAGGTCCGTTTGAACACGTGAAAGTGCTGATTTACAATCTATAAACTGGTTTAAGGGTGCAGCCTGTGATAAACCACTCAAAAAGAACAGTTAAGAGTTTCAGAAGAGGTTTTGAACAGAACTGAAGACCAGAAAGTGAAGAACAAAAAGGCCCGAAACACCTTTAGTCTGAATCTGGAGCTCTTTACTGGAACCCCTTGTCCCCCATAGGCTAAGAACACAGACCACTGCAGAGGGCTGCCACGATCAGTACTATTGCCATGACAATAATAATAATAATTTAAAAATAACAACAAACAACAACAACAAACATCATCAACAACAACAACAACAACAACAATAATAATAATAATAATATGCCTTTAATGTGGTGATAATAATGTTAATTTAATGAAGGTGCATGATTAAATAAATAAAATACATTTTAAAATAAAGTCTTTCATTTGTTAATAGTGCATCTTATTTTTGTGAAGCAATTTTCTGAAGCCTAAAAAAAGCACAGTACCACCACATGCTTTTCTTGGCTTGTATTTTAAGGCACCATAAATACACATCTCTCACCAATTTATCTAATTCTCTTGATTTTTAGTAAATGTATTTTTAGGAACGGGTCTTTACATGTTCTCATGTTTCCAGAGCCTGGTATGCTGCTCAGTGTAGAGCAGCCAATGGATCTTTATTTAAAAAAAAAACCTCAAAATAGCTTGTTATTTTTTATTTACTTATAATCTTTATTTTAAATTTGTTCATTTTAAACACTAGACTGACATAAAGATTATTCCAAGACTAGATGTGAAGTGACTGATACTGTTCTGTCTCTTTGTTACAGGAGGTAGCAAGTTGGTATCATTGTAAAGTCAGTGTTATTTTGTAATGTGTAATTTGTAATTTTCATTTTATTCAGTACACAGGCCCTGCACTGCTGTAGAAGCCTAGTCCAAAAACAATGCTTAGTGCACTCACATTCGCTAGTTATGTCCATGTGTATTATCTAGAATGTATTATCTACTTTATCTATCTTAAAATACAGGACTGCAGGCCTGAAACAGATGCAAATTCTGAAACAACTCCCTTTCTAAACATCTCTTTCTAAAGATAAGTTTGTCTGTAGAAGGAGTTCAGTTCAGACTCTTTTAGAATATAAACTAATTTGACACAACTTTATAAACACATTAAACAGGTAGGACTTTCAAAACATTAGTGTGGGTGTTATTTTGGCCTTGACCAAACGTGATGCTTTTACCAGTGACAGCATATTGAAGAAAACATATTATTTTTACTGTGAAGGAAATTTACTCAAGTCTGCCTCATTACTTTCAGTTTCTACGAGTTCACAGTACTCACAAAGCATAGCATTTTTACACCACACCATTTTTGTTAAGGCCTAAGCCTAGACTAGGTCATGGCAACAAGTAGCAAGTAATACATCTGAAGCTGTTGTAAATATGAATTTTAAGAGCAGTGAGCAGATGCATTGTTTTCAGGCATGACGCAAAGACAGTACTAAGTGAATGCTAATCTTACACTCATTCACACGAGCTACAGTTAAATTTATGTGTCTTATCTAGCTCAAGTGCAGATTTGAAATGTTGTAGTGAGTGTTTCCAGTTGCACTGCTGTGTGGAAATGAAGGAGGACAGGGGAAGTCCCAGTGCAGTGTTTGTATTGGCTCTGCTTGGCTATGGAGAGCAGCCAGCAGCTATCCCAGCATGAGGGATCACTCCTCCGTAAAGCCTCATCACTTTTTCACCTTGGCCTCTCTCAGTTGTCCTGGCCCTCCCAGTCATGGCGCTAATCACACACTGCAGGGCTTACCAGTGTCTTTTGTGCAAAAAGGTATGCCTTTATCTTCCTCTGGTCAAACTACTAAATGTAATTGAAACAAGTTGGCAAATGTGTGATTATGTGTACATATATACAATGTCACTGCAAAAAATATTTTACATGCACTGATTTCAATTAAAACAGACTATAACATCAACCAATTATACCAATTACACTCTTTGTAGGTACATGATTAACAACAGCATTAGAGAGTCTCCACCACTATAATGTAACTAGCTCAGTCTAGTACAGTGATTGTCAAATAGGCATCAAACCAAAACTCAAAACAGACACTGTGAGGACACTGGAAGAGATGCCTTTCCGGTGTGTGTACAGGCTTGCACACTTCCACGGTCTTCATTTATTTCCCTAAGAAAGCATCAGGCCACCTGGGCCTTGCATTGAAACTTCATCAATCTCGAGAAATGGAATCCAGTGGAGAGAAAAATCAAATTCTCATTTGCAAGATGGGGAAGGGGGGCACGGGCGCTGACGGTACCTGGGTAGGCTAACCTCTCCATGAACCCACAGCATTGAATTGTTTTGCCATTTGTCTTTGATAGTGACAGGCTATGAGGAAGATTAGACACTCTAGATTGGAACTTCCTATTTTGCCTGTTGTATACATTCTGCCTCATTAAAGACTTTCACTTCCTCATCTACTCTGACTGTTTACTGGAGCCTTAATAGTGAAGTGAATCCACAGTGCAAAAGAAGGAGATTTTGCACTTGAAGCGCTGTATCATTGTGCACTGTGTAAGTACAGAAAAAATAAGTAATAACATCATGAAAATGAACATGAATTATACTTTTATTCATTATTCCCAAAAGAACCTTTCTATGGACGGTGCTTTAAAATATATATATATATACAAATGTGTGTGTGTGTGTGTGCGTGTGTGTGTGTGTGTGTGTGTGTGTGTGTGTGTGTGTGTGTGTGTGTGTGTGTGTGTGTGAGTGTGTGTGTGTGTGCTTTTTTTCATTGCATCAAGGTTCAAAGCCTTTTATTCATTTTGTATCATAAATTGGCTCAGAACCATTCAGGAACCTTTATTTTAAAAAATAAAACATGCCAAAAATTTTTTTGCACATTTAAAGTGATAGACAAAGACCATCCTAGTAAGACTGTAGGCTAAATGATAAACAAAAAAATCACATCTTCAGGAGAACAGAAACCTTCTGGGAGCACACTGAACTTTTGAACCCATGTGGCAGTGATGTACACAGAATGTTTGCATCTCCAAGCAGTTTAGTAATGTGAGGAGAAAGAGAGATGGAGAAAAGCATGGCAGAAGAAGACTGAAAGAAATGGTATCACTGCCACCAACGCCATCTAGCATGCTTGCTAGTATACTCTACTACTGCCCATTCTACCAAAGCCCAAATACATTGTACTGTCAGTCAGCATGGAAGAATGAATGAATGGACGGCAACATGGATAGAAGGACAGAAGCAAAAAATGGATAAACAATGAATCTTCAACGTACTCCACTGTGAAATTTTCCAGTTAGGCAAATTGTCCTTTCCTATTCACTGAAACATTTTTTGACCTGTGCTGTTGCTATAGTAGTGGAGGTCAATAATGCAGCCATAGACAGAGTTCAGACAGGTCATGAAGTGACCAGCACAACAACTAGAGGTCAAAAGTTCACAACAGTATAGAAACACCACTCAAAGCCACTCACAGAGACTGGCTTTCAACCGTATGGTCTAGAGGTTGATAAAAGTCCTTGCCTCAGATGAACGCCCCCACAACAGGATGCTACCACCTCCAGGGCCTGATCCAGAGAGGGTTCTAGTAGTCCCAAACACTGTCCACTTCTTAATTATAGACTTTACCGTGCCCCTAGGGATTGATAAAGCCTTTGAATTTTTTTCATTCATATCCTGACTTTATCCCATCTTTAGTCAGTTTGTTGCCACCCATAGTTAATTGTTTGCTTTCAGTTGCACTAACAAGGACTGGAATGCTCTAGGAATAGCTGTTTTTATGCTGAACTAATCAAATTCATTACAGGTGGAAGGCACATAACAGGTTTATATCAGGTTTACATTCCCACATACATACAAACATACAAACATAAACAACACTAGAGCACTAGTAGATAGAGGTGTGTAGTTTAGGTACAGAGAGTAAAAATATACCCAGGATTTTGATCCAACTATATGGATACCTTGGCTGTTGGTTCAAGCAAACTAATGAAGCCAGTGAGTTGGAACAAAATCCTTGGGATTTTACTATCTGGACCTAAATTACCCACCTCTGCTATCAGACTAAGAACATAATTGACAAAACCTCTTTTCAGCTCTCTAGGGATTAATTACAGCAATCAATTCACTAACAAACACACCCATTAATTTAGGCCCTGTAATCCTCTGACAAAATCAGATTTACATCTTGATCTAATTTACAATAGAGATTCAGCAGAAGTGAGATCCTTTTCCTACACTCTGATTGGTTTCTCCTGTATTGCTGTTGGGCCACTGTGAGTTGAGATAACAGCGGTGGAAGGAGCTTTTGTTTCAAAGCATAAATCAGTCAGTGAGCACAATGGGGCCCAGCCATGTGCAGCTTCTGATACCACCCAGACACTTCTACACACACTCACACACCACAACCTGCCTAACTGTATGCACTTATTCTGCAATGTATTGACTGAAAGAGGAAAATCATCTTAACATAAGAGGCTACACAAGATAAAAATTCAGCTGCCAAAATGACCTCTGCAGGGTGATGCTATAAACGAACCGTTCCACTTTTGACTTTAGAATGAAAAGTGTTTTCCACTGAGTCCTTTAAAGAGGCAAAGATGTTTTTTGGGGAACCAAAAGTGGTTTTTCTGTGGCGTCACTCCAAAAAAACATTTTTCTTCATTTTTAAGAGTATAATCAAGAAAAGGCAGCTTCTTTTAAAATTTAAATATATCTCAAACATGTGCCAGTTTCTTTCCCTAAAGATCTACTGTAGCAGGGGGTTCCTCAAGGTCTGTAGACCTTGCTGTTCTCAGACAGTGTTGTGGAGAGGCTGTAGGCACGGCCGGGTCAACCGTGCGGTCCATGGGTGAAACTCAGTTCACATTACCATACAGACAGGGGCCCTGACAATGGAGCACCCATCTGTTCCTGTCAGCCATAACAAATCTGGTGTCAGCTTGCTCTCTCTGGAGATGAGGAGGCAGTCCTTGCTAAATGAAATCACACTGACTCCTCCTGCCAACCTGCCCAGCACCCTTGTCCTCCTCTCAGCATAAAGAGACACGCTCAACTTCCTGCTTGTACAAGCAGGACAGTGACATCACAGAATGACTAAACTATGCCTGAACTATATTTACCCCGCATTATCATAGAAGCATTCTGAATATATCCTCCTGGGAGATTATCAACACATTCCACTCTTTCATATTACATTTAGCAATATCAAATCATATTTATGTTTTTATTTCTTTATTTTTCTCTCAATCAGGCCAAAAATACATATTTTTATTCCAGAGGGAGCTCTCAGCATGGTCTTACTGAAATGGGTAAGAAAATGAATTCAAATACTGGAAAGCCTGAGAAGTCTAATATTTGAGTGAATGAAAGCCATTTCCTTAGCTATATTCATTGCTGCTGTTCAAATTCCGAAACGTCCATAAACGTTTTCTCAAAGGTCCCAGCGTGAGATTCAACGTTGGTGAACTAAACATGAACCCTGAACTGCACTTGCCCCCTCTGGTCATTATCTTTATTAAAAGGGTGACATGATGTGAATCCCCTCACAAGCTACCCCCCTTTGACTTGCACTGCTGCTGTTCTTCTGTAACTATATCAAAAGATCACACACACAGTTTTTACCCTTTTGTTCCTAAATTATAAAGCTACCAAATAAATGTGTTGCAGGAAAAATGCCTTACCTGGCAGATAGTGAGTTGTTCACATTTTTGACATTTTTAAGTGGTCTCATAAGGTGTGTAGAATGATGCCATAGAAAATCTGTCTTTGAAAGAAAAAGATTGCAAGTGTCTAGAACCTTTTAAAGGCTGAAAGAACCTTCAAATATTGTAAAGATTATTTTCTAATTTAAAGTTTCTTCCTTCTTACATTATCTGGAGGTACTGTCAACTTTAAATATGCCATTTACACTTACACATCTCAAATAAAAGTGAAAGCTTCTTTAGGGAACCAAAAACGGTTCTTCCACATCCTTAAACTGTTTCTTTAATGATTCTCAAGTAAATGTGATGGTTGTATGCAAAACCGTTGACACTCAAAGAACCAGCTGAGTGCGTAAATAGTTCTATGCCTTGTTAAAGGGTTTTTCTGTGATGAAAATTCTGTTGTGTATCGTTCTTCAAACAACCTTTCTAAATGGCCCATATATCACAGAAGGTCCCACTATCCCACTAAGCTAAAAAACCCTTTTTAGGTATTACTTATCGCGGGGTTACGTTCCAAGAGCACCCGCATATAATGAAAAACCGCGAAGTTGTGATGTGGTAAAAAATGCCAGAAAAAATGCCTATTTTTATTGTGTAAAAATTCCATTCATACCAAGTATGCTCCCAAAAAACTTTAATTTCATTTTAAACTCAGCTTAATACTTTACTCTTAATTTCCACACTGTACAGTTTACTCTGAACTGCTGTCGTAGTGCTAGAATGTAAAATACCTGTATAGACTGTACTGTTATTCATGCATGCGTGGTTTCTTTGGCATGCACTGATCTTTCTTTTGTATAAGCAGGATAAATACAGTAATACATTAATTTAATTTACAGTAATAAAAATACAGAGCTTTAAGAAGAACAAAACGAAAAACACAAGAACACGACACTCCAAGGGGTAAATTCTGGATGGTGTCTGCCAGAGATGCGTCACAGGGCACCAGCCAATCAGCAGCAAGGAGAAATAAATAAAATTCTCGGATTGGCTACTTTCAAACCTCCTGCCTCTGAGTACTGGTGACTGTGATGTCTGGGCCCCATCCGCCACACCCCCTCATCCTTGTGCTGGTTGTCTATGTTTGGGCGCGGCACTGAGCAGCTGAGTCTCTTTCCATTCAGGTGTCTGATTTCCGTCACAAAAGCAAAAAAAATGATAGGCTATCTCCAGTTTCTACGAACAATTCTTAGTTCGGTTTGCAGAAAAAAATTGGTTCAACTGTTGAACCAATTACTCATGGGTTTGCTGTATACAGGGGGTCCTTGAGTTATGCCACAGAGCCATTCCCTTGAAAGTAATGTAACCCTAATTTTGATGTTAATCAGAACACACCCTAACCCAAGTCACTTACCTATCCTAACACAGTTATAAAATCATAAAAACATGACTAAGCCACAGAAAAAGGAAAAGAAAAACTACTGTACTCATACACCACATTACTGTGTATTCTTCCAACCTCAAAACTCGGAGGTGTTAGTCACAAAGAGCAAACAAAATCAGGATCTAAATATACATTATTGTAATTGAATTAAGTAAAATATAGATCACTCAACTCACAATTATACTTCAGTGTAAGTAAAATTAGAGGATAAAATTATTTATTGTCATTGTCACTTTTCAAGGAACAACGAAGTTTAAGGTACAGTCGACTCAGTGTGGGGCATATAGTTGAGACAGGAATAAAATAAGACAGAGTTAAATAACAAACAAATAGTACTAGTAGTATACAAATACAATAGTAGTATTATAATGAAAAAAAAGTCGATTAAAGTACAAGGAGATTGGAAGCTGAGCAGAAAGAACTGAGTCACTACCCAACCACTTTCTAAAGTATGACAGCAGATTAGCTACCGCTCCTGGTTTCTGATTTTTGTCTCTTCGAAATTTAAAAAAAAAATTGAAAATGTGAGTTTTTATGGAGCAGTGTAATTTCTGGAGCAGTGTGGACACAAATTGACCACAGGACTTTTTTATTTTGGAACAGACAAACACTCGACAATGCCATTCCTTTAAAAATCTGCAGTCTTTTCACTCTCACAAAACATCTTGCAGTGGCAGATAAGTGATCAGTGGAGAGGGGGAGGAGACACAGCCCCTCAGGTGCAAGCTTTTGTTTCAGGCCCAGCTGCTAAGAGAGAAACTAAGGATGATGATCAGTCATGAGCCAGGCCTGGAGCAACAGCTAGTGTAGCCTCTCTGTAAACTGGTCTCTGCTGATAGAAACCAGTCAGCACACCAGACTGCACGCAGATAAAACACCCTGGCCATTTAAACTCTGCTTCATGTCATTTCTCCCCATGTTATTTGTTAGTGCCTCCTCCACTTGCACTTTGAATCTTAAGTTGTGTTTGTTATATTTTTCACCATGTTTCTCTAACAAAACAACGCATTGCAGAAAACCGAAGCAGGAAAAAGACTTTTAATTTTAAGGCAATTTTTAGTGCAAATTGATGCAAGTGAGATGAGAAATAGCCTAAAACAGATGAATGTGGAATGGTAATTTCAATCCATAACGATTGGTCCATTTATCTGTAATGTAAATGGCAGAGTTTTTTTTTCAAACAGTGCAAAAAAGAGTACAAGGTATGATATTGATATGACAGAGCTGTTGTGCAACTAATGTTGTATCAAACGGTCAACAAAATAACCACTGAAAGTAAGATCGTAGGCAGACACTTAGACACCAAGCATACCACTGGAAAGCCCTAACCAAAGTCAGTGTCATAGAAGCCATCAAAGACAGCAATTCAGTTTTCCTACCACTAGAGGATGCTCTTCATTCCTTTAATGTTGAAGATTTCCAGTGAACAGTGACAGCCACCCACTCCCCCTCTCTCACTTCTCCTTCTCCATATCCCGCTGGCACACAGCACAGGCGTGGGAATCCACTAGAGGGTGATCTGTTACCAAACACCTCCACCACACTGTAGTTTATCATCACTCTATCCAATAAAAGCCCCACATCCTTCAAAGATAATGCTCCCTAATGTGCTAAAGAGGCTAGGTACATCTTGCATGCTTATTCTCTTATGACCTGATTACACATACAGCTAAACACACGACTGCATGTCAGAGAGGATGGTTAAATAAATGCAATGACCTTCAACTTGACCTGTTTACTAGAACAGCTGCTTTAACCACTGTAACTGTAGCGACACTGACAGCTTTAGTGTGCTCTGTATTAACTGGACTTGTTCAGCCATTTAAGCAGAGGTGTGTAGAATAGCCTAAAACTGTCATGTAAATGTTCTGCAAAAACCTGAAATAATGAGTCAAACAAGAGATAAAGGTATCTTTCCTCTTTAAACAGAAATGTGAAAGCATCAGGTCAAGTATCAGGTTAGATATTAAGCCTTCTATGAACTGCAACTGAACTGAACTGCACCACCAAGCCCTGAAGGCTGGTAATCACTGTTTTTCTCTCTTTTGGATGCATTTGATCTGAAATATTGAGATGAAAGCCAAATTTCAGTTGCGTGACCGACCAAAAATCAGTAAAGATGTTGTCATAACCTAAATAATAAGAATGATTAAAATGTGAGTAAAAATTTGATTCCATTCCACTCAAATAAGTTAAGTAAAACTATTGTAAGGTAAAAGTATACATCCATTAAATTGTTACTTCATGACACATACGAGCATAACCTCTGTGTTCAAGCATTGTGGGAGTTGATATCCAGAGATCAACGAATTACTGGAAGATGATATTTGGCCCAGCAACAAGCTCAGCAACATCACGCTCAGCACACACGCAGCATGGAGGCGATCACACTCACATTCAGGCGCGTTCTCCTCCTGGTAGTCTGAGGCCACAGACAGGTCATCAGAAGGGGCAGAGCGTCCCAGGCTAGAGCTGTGATTGTCATCTGAACTGTCTTCATTTCTAAACTCAGCTATGAAATGAAATTATAATAATATTATTTTTAAAAATTGTCCCCAGTGTATGCATTTAAATGTTTCAAGTGCCCATATCTTAAAATTGTATTGTTTCTTTTTCCCTGTGGTCCACTCATAACACATGTGGTTTTATGTACCAAAACCAGTCCTAATTCATTTTAAATTATTATATTTATCCTCTAGAATGAAACCAGCTCTTTTAGTGACCCTGACTTTAAAAGTTATGTATGATCTGTATTCTGACTGGCTTCCCTGATCCCAACATTACTTACAACTATAGTATGAATAGGTGGAGCTAAACTGCTGTAGTTAGAATAGACAGATACCTTATGTTTTAATGACATCACAATTACAACAAATTTAAAGTGGCTGTTATTTTCCGTAAATTACCTGTATGAACTGGAGAGTAAATTACATATTTCAAACATTTCAACCAAGCTATCTAATTACTGACTTTAAAAACTGACTAATACTTGGTATGAGTGTACAAAGATAAATTAAAGAGTAATAGCTTTGGATATTTGGAAACAGCAAAAGTATGAAGATTAAAGATAGAGGTAAATAAAGTAAGCAAAAGATGAAAATGTCAGATCAAGAAAACCAGTTAATTAAAACAGGTTTTCTTCATTGTCTACCGAAAGCATAATGAACAGGTAAACGAGAACTACAACAAATAACAGACAAGAACTGACTTACATCTGAAGGGAAATTCCTGTGGATTTCTGGAAAATAAGATAAAATGTAACAGAATTACCAAGAAAGGCACTGAATCATTATGAGCCCTTTGAACTATGCATTGCACATTGTTCCTGGAGCTTCTTTTAAACAAGACACAAGATTGAAAAACTTTATTTTCAATACTTTTTACATGTTTTGATTTTTGATTAATAAAACATATGCTCTAGACCAGTGCTTCTCAAGATGTGAGCTGAGTTGTGTCTGTCAGTATTATTTTTAAATCTGTTTTGGTAAAGTCAGAAGCATGATGCCTGTTCAAAATGGCAAATGTAAACCATTATTAAAATTGAATACTTGGGCCAACTACAATTCAAGGCCATCCAACCCTGACTTAGTATGTTATCTGTAATGTCGTGTCTCTTATAATCACACTGAGAAATAAGCATCCCTCATTGACCTTGACATTGTTTTACGTGTTTGTTAAGTTACAGAGCATGTTGCTAAATTCTACAGTGGAACAGTAAAAAGCACCTTTTTCAGCACCACACACCACAAAACCACAGACACTCAAACTAGTGCTTGCACTCGTTATCACTTTGCAAGAAGAACAAAGCAAGAAACATACTTCCTGCGTTCTTGCTGCATCAGTTTTATTGTTAGCAAGACCATTGTCTTTTGTCAGTGTTTAGTTGTGTTTAATTTACCGTTTTTTTAATATATATATATTTTAATTTACATTTTAAGCTTAAATTGTTATTCGAAACAAATAAAAATATGTTTTTAAAAGACGTATTGACATTTTCTCTTTTTTCATTTTGTGACCATGATTACATGATTCATTGAGAATTTGGCTGATTTAATCATAAATGCCTTCAAAGCTCCTACTTGTTGTGGACGATTCGGAAGTTGTTCAATAGAATTTCCCTTGTTTCACGAGCATGCTTACTGAGGTTCTCATCCTGCAGTATATTTGAGACAAACAGCTCGCAATCTGAAAAAGATCATACACACACACACCGACACACACACACTCACTGAACAACTGAAGATGCAAAACTGAAGGTAGGTGACTGAATATGGAAACATTAAAAAAAAACAACTCAGCTAATGTCTCATTGTGTTTTTGATGTTTACATATTTTTCCTTCAAAATATCTCTTAAAAATATGCAAAACTCTCTCTAAAAGATCATGTTGCAAAGGCTGGTTGATGCAAATGTTATAAATGTCAGTACGTATTACTGACAGTGTTCTCCTTTGTGTCTGGAAGAATGAAGATGTTAATCTACAGGTGGCAACACTCATGGAAGAGCAAGTAGAACAAAACATTTCCATCTGAAATCACAGTTTAAATATAGTATGATACAACTCTACACAAATTTGTGGCAATTACATAGATTTGAAAACGAAAGGCTCTAAAAAGGAGAAAAAGGCCATTTTGGTTTCCTAAGAATGTCACGGCTCTTTAAAGATCTATATGTGTAACTGTGCCGTTTGAGTTTAAAAATCTGCACAAAACAATGGTTCTGTAACGACTAAAGAGTTGTTTTTTCCGAAAACCATATATCCAAGCCAGTAATCATCTATGAACCTTTATTTTTAAGAGTTTTTAAGAATGTTTAAGACGTATTTTAGAGATAAATGTTAAAACTGTGTAATGAAGATAATATCTGAATGTTTTTCTTTTCTTTTTTTCATTTAATTTTGGTTTTCAAGTCATTCACATGGCCTCCATGTCCCTTTCAAATGATCATATCTATTACAGAGTTAGCTCTGATATAGTTTTGTAGTGATATTTTCCTTCTTGAGACAAATTTCCTTGTTCAGACAAATGAATTCATAAGACAAATAAATGTCAAATATGACAGGTAAATGTGGTTTCGACCAGTACCTTCTAGAAGTCTTCTGATGTCATCGGATATCGTCCCCATATGTCCTCTGAATGTAAGACTTCACTGAAAACTTTAGTTGGTCCTGTCTTCTTATATTTACTTAAAAAGTCAACGATTTTGGTTAAACACTTGAGGTCAAAGCCTTTAGATCATAAATGTTGTCTTCACAATGTAGCAGCTCAATGCTTCTAAGAGTGAGGTAATGGCAGACATCCACACATTTTTCAGCAAAGCCTGAGAGGAAGAACACAGCACTTTATCTGTGTCGTGAAAACGAAACTACTTTGGTTAAACAAATGTGAGAGTCTGTGGAACAAGAGTGGGGCCTAGCGTAAAAAAGAGTCATTTACAGGTGGGGATCTATTCACGCTCTTATTTTGTGGGCTAGTTCTACCAGTGTTTGTGTTCCAAAAGCAAAAATGCTATAGAAGGAAGCTTTCAGCTTTCATGTGTTTTGTCAGTAGAAATGTAGTTACAGTTGCTGCTTTGTGTGAAATGTTCTCTGTACCACTTTTTTGTTTTTGTTCATAATTCATTAATAACTGATACTCACATCATCCAGTAAATCAATGCTAAGATGAACAATAATCTTGTACATATAGTGTAGAAAATCAAATCTTACTATTTTTCTTGATTATTTAAAATATTATTATGCTGTTATGAATATTTAAAGTGTACAAATATCACTTATGTTGTGTTCCATACATTTAGAAAACCTTGGCTTTTCTTATTCATATGCATTTTACTGGCTATGAAAATAAAAACGGAAGGGTTCCTGAAGTGAATGTACTGAGTACTGATTCAGTAACCTTTAACTGCTTCAAAACATGTGAGCATTTCAAGTATTATATTCAAATACATTAAAACTATGATCATTCTGTGGAGCACTTTCTTGCCCAAACCTCACAGCAATCAGATAGTGGTTTGAAACCGAATCCCAGGTTACCTTATCAGTAACAGTTTAAGACAGATACCTGGTGGGACATAGAGCAGCAATAGGAGAAAAACAAATCTGCATGGAATAGAGGGGGTAGCATTCCAAGAAGAGGACATGACCGTTTGACCTCTTCCTTTCTGTCTCTGTAGCTACAGCCCTTGTTGAAGGTAAAAGGGAGGAATGAGCAAGGCCTCCCAGGCCTCCAGGAGCACTGCCTCCTGCCTGCTGGGCTTGGTCATATGAAAAAAGAAGCCTTTGTAATCCGCCCAGGATTACACCGCCCAACAATACACAGCTGAAAGGACGACAAAGACCCAGTATCAAACACAGTCTCAAACTGATGAGAGGAACCTGCTATGATCTCCCACCACCAATACTGCCATCAGCACCTCTCATCTCCCCAAGAGAGCTCTTTTGCCATTCGCTGGCTCCTTTCTTCTCTTTGCTTATCTGGAGACGCAGGCTTTTTCATCTTGGCATTCCTTTTCATTTGCGTTTCACTTGGGGGAGGGGCACTGCTCTCTCATTTGAGTAAATCACCCTCCTCCACAAAAATCACACTGTAAGACATAGGCTGTGCACCCCTCTGGAAAGCAAGGGTCAGTTTAATGGCACTAAAACACACCCAGAGTTTAAGGTTAGTGCCATTTGATGATAATATTTAATTCCTATCAATAAACTCATTTGCTTGATCAGAGTAAAGAGTGAAGGAATTGATACATATCTTCAATCCATTTAAAGCCTTAGGCTCATTCCTGCTACTGGCTTGACCTTTTGAACATCAATCTGCAATTTACTGCTAATTAACCTCCTCCTCTCCTACACTTAAAGACAAATCCAAGAGAATCACTAAGAATATGTTCTAGGTGGTGTCTAAGAGTAAATATTGTAAAAATTGGTGTCATGTGGTAAATATTTCTAAAAGGAGAAAAAACATGATAGTTTATCCACAAGATTATTCAAGCTACCACGCAAATCTCACACAAGGGGAACAAAAGGAGAACATACGTTCAGAAAAAACTGAAACACTGGAACGCACGCATGTGAAGGCGATATGTCTAAGCAATGACTTGAATATTAAGACACATACTATGATAGGTCAATATGCAAATTGTGAGAAAATTATATTTACAATCATGGGAACTAACAAGAGGCTTAAAAATTAGTAAAAAAAAAAAAAAGGTTGCCATCCATTGCATTAAAAATATCAACTAAAGTCTCAATAAAACTGAGCAAGGAGAGATAAGAGAGTAAATCCACAGTCATGGATTTGCTCTCCTTTTAAATCTTTGGAATTTAAATTTAGAAATGTCCCACTCGAGATTTTGTCTACTATCTTTTACTTACATATGGCAATGTCTTTACATTTCAAACGGCTCAAATTGTTTCTCACTGTCAGAAAATGATTATGTACATGTTCTTCCCACGGTCACGTGCAGTGCTGTAGATTTTATTTTGCTACTTGAATAGAAGTGAGGCCTGGAGCAGGGTATATTCATCTGAGCTACCTTTAGCCTTCACTGCCTGGAAGGACAGAGTGGGTAGGCAGCCAGTAAGGCAGATAATCATAATCTGAAAACAAGATCTATAAAATGATTTTATTAGTCTCTCTACACCACACAACACTGAATTAAAAAAACAAGTTACTTATGTAGCATTAGTTGCTCTATGTAGCAAACATTCTTGCAAAAAACAGTTCTGGAACGTCTGTAAATAATATGCTATTGCTATTGCCCAGAAAAGCACTAGATTTATCTGTAATAGGCCATTTGGCAACTGTGAATAACTTTCCTTGCACGGGTCTAATTGCATTCCACCACATCCCTTCTTTGTGGTAGAATGATGGGACAGTGTGTTCTACAGTTTACATTTCTACAGTGGTCAATTGTGTTCACCTTCATGCAATTTTGGGTCACAGGAACCTTCTAGTCCTTCTAGTCACCTAGCTAACAAGATAATGGCCCAAAGGTGTACCATAAGGATATGGGCACAACTCAATGCGGGGGGGGGGGGGGGGTTGTATAGATCTCTGAGAAAGAGCACTGTGGAGAGTGGAGGAGGAAACCTTCCTGTTATGCCGATTTCCAGCAAGGGGTGGAGACTATTTGCATGAGGCCTCTGCCCTTACTCTTTGCAAAGTGTCTGTCAAAAGCAAGGAGACATACAAAATGCCCCTTTGACCCCAATGAATAGTGTATACAGTTCCTTTTTTATCCCTTTGAGCTCAGGTACCCCTGTGGAGTGACATGCTTCAGAAGGACTTGAACAAGACTCAGGAAGTCAAGCCAGGCAGGCATTTGATTTGTAAAAGCCCTTGTGACAACCATACTCAGCGTGAGAGAGAGGAGACAGACAGGAGATCTTCGAACTAGCTCAGTGTTATGGATGCTGCACCTGTCAGTCTGTAGCATACAAAAAAACATACATCATACTTACCCTTCTGCTGTGGCCTCTCTTGCTTGACATTTGACCTCCCTGGTGTCTTGTGGAGCTGGAAAGTGGGCTGTCTGTGCTTCTGATGAATGATTGTTCTTTGGCACAGAGGACACTGAGGCTTGCTGTTTTACTCACCTGGTGAGGTCAAGCAGCAGGGGGAGGATAGCAGGGGCAGCATGCACTGAGACAACTTAGTGGCTGCTTGAGGTGATGCAGCGAAAAAGAAGCTGCTCAGCACCATTCATGGTGCTTGACATGTATGATTTAGTAGCAGCAGCCACAGAATCTCTCTGAAGTTCTTAACTGCTCCAAACTTCTCAATTAGTATTTCCAACAGGTTCTCACTGACAATTCTGCATTTTAGCTCTGTCTCCATTCCCCACTGTCCTCCTTTCAACTCCTTTCACCCTACTTACTGCAATGTGAGGTTTCCCTGCATGCTGACAAGCTGGTGAAAAACATTCTCCTCCTGCAGGCAAGCTGAACATCTGTCTCTGTAGGTCTGTGACTTTGGCTCTGATGCCTGCAGATGGGGACCCAGTGGGAACTCAGAGCTAAGCCATCCAAAAGGGTAGGGAAAACACACTAATGACCAAATTCACTCAAACTCCAAAAATACTACAATTATATGCATTAGACCTATAGTAAAAGTGAAGCACATGCACAATTGTCTGCATTTATATCTATTGTAGCTAACTGACCAACAGATGAGCCTAAATCCCCATAATACCCATCACATTGCAACAACTAAAGATGCATCAAAGATTTTACAGGTTCTCAGATAATAGCAAATACAGTATATTGAATAATTCAAAGAAAGATCGGTGGACATCATTATTATGCCAACAGTCTTGAGATTTTAAATGAGTTGACAAGCACCACTTTAAACTTGTTGAAAAAACACAGAAATATTCTGATGGACAATTCTACATTGTAATATCAGGCTACACCTTTTGTACCTCTCTGAATATTCTGTTATGTTTAAGTAGTAAAGTGTGTACATATAGATTTCATGCACTTTGCTATTGACCAAAGCCCCAGTCGTATTTCAAATGTGATATCGATTTTAATGTTATAGCAAAAGCTGGCACTGGGCGAGGAATAAAAGGTGTAGGTTGATAAAGCCATTTCTGACCTTTGGTCAGACACCTTTTTCCACTCTTGCTGGACAGGCCAGTGGCTGGAGTAAATTAATTTGGGCCTGAACTCTGGATGAACCTGGTCAGAGGAGAGGGTGCTGACAGTGCAGTGCTGTTAGGGCAAGAACAGTGCAAACCCAACACCCTGAGTAAATATTGGAGCAGTCCATCAGATGATCAGGGGAAAGAAACAGGGATGTCAAGTCCCTGCAAACTTTTAGGTGGAATCTATAGGAGGCTATAGGGCTGTATTTAATCAGTCATTCAGTATTTGGCAGTTCAAATGGAATACATATATTTGATAGCAGTGCTAATGCAGGTAATACACAAATGTACTGGATGAATGAAATACTACATAATGAAACTTTATTGTTATTAAATATTATAAGAAATGTTTAGACCACACAGAATGGTTAAATGAACTAGAAAACAATATTTTAATACTACAACCATATCTGTGATTAAATGATGAATTACATATACTTTTTTATGAAGCTTTTTAAAAATAAAATCATTGTCAAACTTTACCCTGTTTCAAGCTATGGCATATGCCATTGTATGTGTATGTGTATATCTTCCAATTCAGGACAGATCACAAGGAAATAATATTACGATCCATGGGAAGTTTGTGGGTTCGAATTTCAAGGCTGCCAGTGGCACCACTAAGGTGCCCCTGCACAAGGTACCATCCCTACATTTACATTTACATTTACGGCATTTAGCTGACGCCCTTATCCAGAGCGACGTACATCAGTGCCTACACACTGCTCTGCGGGCTGCTGCATTGCTGGCTGTCCACTGCTCCACTCGAGTGAAAGAGTTAAATACGGAGAAGAAGTTCACACTCTGTGCTGTGCTATGTTCACAGGTGACAAAAACAGTCATTTCAATTTACATGTATACTGTTCTCTGAACAGACAAATAATTATGAGAAAATCTAAGTCTAAAAGAATACCCTTTTCTTTTAAACTCAGGTCCCTGGGCCCAGGTTCCATGGTGCTGACACAAGAGTAAGCAGAACTGCAGAACTAGTCAATGTGGTCAATTTTGTAGTAGTAAGCAAGCAGGAGTGTTTACATGTTTAGAAAGCCTGGAGGCACTGGGAGGTGAAAAGGTCATAGGAAGCCACCTGGTGTGTACTGCAACATTCCTCTTGTCAAACTATAAATACTGGGGTAACACTGATTTAAATGAACTCTGTTGTATTGTAATGTCCCTTAACAAAGCACATGGCATTACAAACATTAGACAGGAGCATCTAAATAATAGAGAATCAACACATTATCAATCCACTAATAGAAACTCGTCAGAAAAATAAAGCAACTTTTATTAGTAGTATTTCACAGGACAGATTATTATAGTGTACATACAAACAGCAACCCTTTTTCCAAAGTTCATTTCTAGTGCAAATTCTCCCATTCTGTGACTTTGTGGCAGTTACAAAACTTGATTTCACCGTTTTCTATAACACTGATGTAAGCCCACATTTCTGAGCATTTTGAGTGGAAAAAATAAACAGCAGCATGCTCTATCATAGCTTGATTGTTACAGCTAAAGTATTTTGATGCCAGATTACGGACTGTTAAGATTTACATTTGGTCCATAAAAAAACAATAAGTTACGCAGTGTCAGAAATAAAATGCTGGAACGTGTAACAGCAAGTTCATTTTGCCGTGGAGGCATAAAACGCGCTGAAAGTCTTAACAGGCATAAACCCCTCTGGCTGTGATCAGTTGAGAGACACAGTATCCGAGCTGGGCGATCCAGCTGGGGATGAGGTGTTGGAGGTGCTCGGGCTCTGGCCAGCTACGGAGTCGGAGCCGCGGTTCATGACCGGGACGGTTCCTTCTCTTTCACGTTTCTTCTGTTTCATTCTGCGATTCTGAAACCAGATTTTGACCTGCGTCTCATTTAGTTCGAGGGTGGCGGCCACTTCGACTCTCCGAGCCCTGGTGAGGTACTTGTTGAAATGGAACTCCTTTTCCAGCTCTGTGAGCTGCTTCGTGGTGAAGTTGGTGCGAATCATGTTTTGCTGGATTCCATATTCAGCTACCTTGACTGTAAGAAACAAAAAATGAAGATCAGAATTCAGAGTTCAGAATTCCACATGAAGGCCTACGTGAGGCGAGGCTGCGGAAACAAAAAGAAACATGGCTGTTACTGACCAGTTTTGGGTGGGTTCCTCTTCACTTTCATCCAGTCGAAAGTTGGTGCTGGGTTGGGGCCCTTCCTGGACTCGTTGTCCGCGTGGGTCAAGCTGGAATATTTGCTGTACGCCCCATAGCTGTGTTGATCTTTCTCTCCATAGGAATATGACGGATACTGATTCACTGCAAGAGGTCCTGGCCTGCAGTTTGCCTCGCCTGGTGTTCCGATGTTGGCTCCCATGTTTACACCTGGGAAGCCAGGGCTCTGCAGATACATAGGGTCTTCTCCTTGGCTGAGCATGCTGTGGTGACCATAGTCCAAGTGCGCACGGCTCTGCTTGCCATAACTGGTCTGTCCCGTTGTAACAAGGTCCAAATTAATGTGATATGGTTGGGACGGTTGATGCGCATAGCCCATGCCTTGTGTTTCATGCAGTGCCGGTGTGAAGGTGCCCCCTCCAACGGGCCGCCCCTCTGCCGTGCAACTATTAGAGCTCGCACATGCACCCTGCATGTATTCTGGATCAAAGGAAAAGCATCCAACTTTGGCATTTAACGGGTTAGGTCCACGGTTATAAACTGTGTAATCTAAGTAAGAATTCATTTTAAGCATGGATTCAGAGGAGGCAATAGACGCCAATGTGTTGTCCCGGTGCCCTACAACCTCTGAGCAGTATGTCAAACCTCAAAAGTTTCATCCGATTACATATCAACTGAGTGACACCTCACATGACCAGAATGTTCCAATGGCGTGCGACCTACAGCAGCAACTTGGGCGTAGCGAGTGTCCATCAAAGGGCTGGCATTTACATGACAAACACATCAATGGCATCCACCCATCAGTCAGATAAACGCACACGTTAACAGGGCGCGCCTGAAGAGAAGAGTCCTTATTGCAGCAATAAGAACACTTTTACGGTTTTACTGTGTTTTTCTTTGGGTGATTTGGCTACACAGCAAGCAATATGTGCTGTATTTTCTTACGGGTGGTATCCAGATTAGTTTAGTGATGTGCTTCTGTTTGTTCATGGCTACAATACATGAGTGGCCGCTGTAACTAATTTTACGCTCACAGTCTTGCATGGAAAAACCTACGCAGGCATGCAAGGGATTAAATCTGGTAAACCCAATAAAGTGGCCCACGTGTGTTAGAAATTTAGCGTTGTTTGAAAGTGACTAGGTAAAACCTTTAAATAT
>JBBPCX010000114.1:35531421-35546831 GCA_037974365.1 Hydrocynus forskahlii | reverse complement strand
AGAAGAGCGGACACAACGTTACTTCCCATTCGACGTGCAAAAATCTAAAATGCTTCACCGTTGCTTGTTTATGGGGAAGCACAGAGAAAGCCCACTGGGTGATGATCAGTCTTTCGAGTGACACGATGTTGAAGGATCTTCGAGGAGCTGCAATCTGTGCTCGCCGAGAAGAAATGAAAAATATTTCAGAAAGACAGGCAGGTCAAACGACTTAACGTTATTATTAATTGACTACCAATGCGGTTGGTTGAAGGGAAAATAAATACCATTGGTTTAAAACTGTTTTATTATTATTATTATTATTATTATTATTATTATTATTATTAATATTATTATTATTTTCTATCCTATACTACACCCGTGAACTCCAGCATGGGCTTAGTCCATGGTGCTGACATATTAAAAAAAAAAAAAAAGCATTCTACACTAAACACAGTGACTAACACTGTTTATATATGCTTGTAAAAATTATAAATGTTTACTTATTTGAGAAGACATGTTCCTACACCTATCCAAAATGTTTAAACCTATTAAAAACCTATTTGACATTTTCAAAGTGTCATGTGAGTCGAACGAGCACGAGCTGGAGAAAATCTGTAGTCCTTCTGGTTTTGTATGAGAGCTTCAGAGATGTAGTTGAGCTGTTATTGTTCACTAGGAAGGGCAGAAGACCACGATAGGTGATACAGTCCAACTTTGTGCTGATTATGAGGAACAATGTGTGGAAAATGACTGAACCTGTGGACTGGGGGCGGGGAGGAGGTCGCAAATGACCCCCGATTGCCGTCCACATAATTGGAGCAGCCGTGGTCATTCAACACTATACTATCGACATTATTTTGAAATAAAGAACGCTGGTCACCTGCAGGTTCGTGATTCTGCCCATGACACCAAGAATCCAAGTGATTTTGGAAAACGTCACTCATATAATGTGCTGCGCTCTGAGGAACGTGAGCGACCTGGGAATACATGGTAGTCTCAGTGGGCGACTTCAGTGGGCGATCACTAGCGCTCGTGCGAAGGGCAAGTGGTGGGCTTGCACTGGGAGTGGGGGGTTTCCATTTCAGCTTATCGTCTTTTTTATGCTTCATCCTTCGGTTCTGGAACCAGATCTTGATCTGCCTCTCACTGAGGTTCAGAAGGCTAGCCATCTCAATGCGTCGCGGCCTGCACAGGTAGCGGCTAAAATGAAACTCCTTCTCCAGCTCCACCAGCTGGGCGCTGGTATAAGCAGTGCGAGTCCTTTTGGAGCCACCTGCTGCACAAAAATGAATGAATGAATGAATAAATAAATACATATATAGATAAATAGGCAGACAGATGTAATAATTGATGGATAGATACACAGACAGACAGCTAGCTGGCTAGGTAGCTAGCTAGACAGATTGAGAGAGGACGAGTTAGTTACCAGGGAGCTGACGTGTTAATAAATAAAGAAAGAAAATCCCCGGAGTAATCTGCTTATAGTTGACTGTAAAGTTAAACAGCATAGTCCTAACAACAAAGGTTCTTGGGTTAGACGTATTGTACTCGTGAACAGATAGAAAAAATACAAGGAGATAAATCACACTCTCATCTCATTAACTGGTGCTTTAAAGAGCAAGCAGTTTAAACGTTCTTTAAGGAACCAATGTGATGGTTCTTCTATGGCATCGCTCCAGACCGATCTCCTTATCGGCAGCTTTATTTTTGAGTGGTCGCGAGTCCGGCAGCATGTTCAGAACTTTTTACAAGTTTAAAGCTTGCGTGATTGTTGGTGCTAATAAGGATAGGCCGGTTCATCATGTAGAGTAACCTAAGATTAAGACAACAAACCGATTTTACCCACCATTACTAGATGTATCGCAGAAGCTGGGACTTTTCTGTTTGGAATGTTTCTTAGACTCTGTCATCCAGGGGAAGACCTGCTTGCCATCAAAAGTAAAACTGAGTTTTAAAGCAGAGCTCGTGCTGCTGTCGTGCAGAGAGGAGCTGTTTGGAGTTGGCGCAGATGGTTGAATGGGTGATGCTGTTAAGCATTGATGAGATTCACTGGGAAAGCTGAGCCGAGTGCAGTCCATGTTGGTCCTCTTAAGGTGATTTGGCATGTCGTTTCCAAGGTATAGTAATGAGCAAACATTCCTATGTTGGTGATTTTCCCGGGGTGCCATGGATAGGGGGACTTGTTTCTTGATACTGTGTCCAATTGCGGTGTAACTCTGATACGAGTCACTGGAGCTGATGTTGTATGACTTGTCCTGCATTGTCTGGAAGGGTTTCATTAGCTACGTTGGGGTTGTTCGAGCTTCTGCCGAAGCACTGGCATGTCAGGTCACGTGAGAGTTTCCTTCCAGAGGCCTCTTGGCAGGCGACCTAAAGGGTCAGAGCAGCGCGCAGTATGAATGAGAAGATATAAATCCATCTGTACAGCTGAAAGAGCACGTGACAAGGAGCGTGCCTTTCATGCAAAACAGATACACACTGAAAATGAATTTCATTTATTCTAGTTAAATCTGTGTATCATTCAACACAAAATTTATTACATAAACACCATTTTGTGTTCCAGTTTGCTAAGTTTTACCAGCATTTGCCTATATGTTTAATACATTTTATTGTGGAAATGATGCACGCATTTAAACAAGTAAATATTCTGTATCGTTTGCAGTCAGAACACCTGGAAACGTGAACCAATGTGAACCAAGCGCTGGACGTCTTATTATGTGGTGTCAATAACAGACATGATTAGCATATGCCTATAACAAGGCAGTCCGTCATTAAGATAGAACTGATTCCTCTCGCCTCAGAATTTGACTCTTGTAAAGCCAAGACGGATTTCAGCAGAATTACAACTCCTCACATTGCTAAATGCGCCGCGCCCTGCATATTTTGTCAACAAGAGGGGCGTTTTAGAAAATGAAAATTGAAACAAAAAAGTTTGCCTTACAACTTACAAACGAACTGACAATTGACACTTTTCCAATAATTCCGTTTTTCCTCCTGCTAAATGCGCCCTATATATGCCAAAAACGAGAAATATAACCATAATTTTAAGAAGCTATGCATGGCAGCTCTCAGCTTACTTAGTAATTTTAATAAATCAATAAGTATTGCAAATAACTAGCTACAAAGGCTGGCAGTGATCTTACTACTGTGAGTGTGGTAAATCCTCAAAAACACAAATATAAATGCGCAGAAGGAGAACATTATTTTCCTCAACAGAGAAACAGAGAATGGCAGCCGTCTCAAACAAGTGAAAAACAAGCACAAAAAATTAACACTTTCATGTCAGGCACTTTCAAAAACCTGACCCCAAATGAGCTATGAAATAAGAGAGATCTGTTCGCATTGTCTTAAGTTTGATAAACAATTTGAAATGAATATTCTATATTCGAAAGTAGTCTACTTTTTGACTACGATCATGCTAGAACGGTTACAGGATAGGTCCTAATGGGAAAGAGACAAATGTGAAAGAATGCATAGGAAAAGAGACGAGAGAAAGGAAAAGAAGCGACGAGTATGAAGAAAGAACAAAGGCTGCTGAACTCGTGGTGAACTCTAGCTGAAGTAATATGGTGATAAATCACCCGGACATATCCGCCATTCACAAACTGGGTCTATTTCAGCGCGTGGAGCTCCGCTATCTCACAGGGTTGAGCTTTTCGTTTTCAGTCCACAGATCAGCGAGTGTTCAGGGATCTGTTAAATCGGTTGATTTCTTATCTGATTAGAAAGAACACTGTGCACTGCTATTCATTCCTTCTTTTTCATTTCTCCATTTTATTAATGGCTAGCATACTACATTTAAACATATGACAAGTAAAATACCACAGATTCAAAGCACTGAAATTGTATACTTTTATCTTGCATGAAGATCTGAAGTAAAGTGATATTTGGCAGGCGGCCTTTTCCAGAGTATGTTTTTATTAAATGAAAAGTTCACACATTACTTCGTAATTTGAATTTTCTAATGGTTTGCTAAAACATTAGTCCCGTGACAAGCTAAATTTGTTAGATAAAAGAAAATGAAAGATATTCATGGACAAACCCTATATGAATCAGTTGACCCATTAACTTTCTGGAACTCATGAACATGCAGTAAAACCCCTGTGTGTTGTTTCGTTACTGCCCTTGATTTCAGCTATTAAGTTGTTTCACATAATATCTTTACCTTTTGAATCACATGAAAAGTTTAAACTGATACGCGTTTAATTCTCAATCTGTTCGAATACAGATTGAGAAAATGGTGAACACTTCAGTGCTACTTCAGTGGATTAACACAATTTTACATCCCAGTTAAACAAATTTAACACTGCGAACTCTGTTTCTACTCACCAGCAAATTTTTCCGCTGGAGACTTTCTGCAGGAGAATCCAACCCCGGGCAAACGCCTGAAGAGGGAAACCGTGAATTAAAGATATTCACATGAAAATTCTGACGTTATACATCGTTCTATTTTTTTAGCATTAAACATATTATGTAGAGAACACCCCCTACCAAAAGAACTAATTGTAATTACACACAAATAGCAGTAATAATCAGAACATAACTTCAAACAGAATTTAAATGAATCATATCTAAAAATCCAAATCAAAGTTGGGCTCGGTGTACAGGGAGAGTATATATATTAGAAACCGTGTAGCCTTCAAACTCCACAGCACTGGAACCACGGGCTGAAATACTAGACCGTTACACAGCAAGGAACCGAGAGGAAGGAGACGGCACTGTAAAAGCTGATCGAGGCAAATGATGTTGTGTGTGTGTCCGAGTAAGCAATCGATATAAATTGAACTGCGAATCAAACAAAAATTAAGCAAGATCAGGATGTTCTTTTAAAGCACTATTGACGTTCTGGACAATATAACGAAACAGCACAGCGTCTACTTTAACCAACCCAAGCAAGCACTTTTACAGGGAAATGGCATTCGATGCTGTATTTTAATGTTTAGTTTAATAATAATTAGCACCTCGCATTTCACTTCAATCCAAGGGCTAATGTATTTACATAAATAATAATAGCCTTTCAAAAGCCTACTCCTGAGGATAGCAACAAACGCATATATTATTAGAAAGAAATTCGTGTTACCAAACATGTTATTATATTTAATTTATGCTGCCTTTATTAGGAATTCTTTTTAAATAATATTGATATTACAGTTTAACTGCACCTATTTTTTATGCTGTGCACATACACCTAATGTAATCCAATATAAAACCACAAGGACTGTGCTGAAAGGCAGGTCCCCTCTCTGTTGAACGTATCAGAACAGTCTGTGATTTTCAGCACAGCAAACTTGTCACCATGAAAAAAACGGTCAATATGGCGTTAATGTCTTGGACAATCGTCTATCTGCATTTTTCCGTGCCTGGTAGTCTATTGTAATTACTGATGAAGAGGATGAGAGTGTGCCGCAGTCTAGTGATGATTTTTAGATCAATTCCTTATTGGTCCGGGGGCCTTTGATCCCTCAAGTTGATCGCTAGTGTTCCGTTCCCTTGCTCACACACTCTTTGTGGAGAGGAGTTAATATCTAACTAGGACCACTAGCATTAAGCAGTGAGCTACAGGTAGCCTAAGACCCCCCTTAACGCAGATATTTTGTTGTTGTTGTTTGTGTTTTTTTGTTTGATCAGGTTTAACTGATACAGATGTGATTATTATGGACACACAGTTGGGCCGTTGCTAGGTTTAGAGAAGCTGTTGTAGGCCAATAGACATTTCCCATCCATCCACTCGGATCTGATAAGTCATCAGTACTGACACCTGTTAATGAATTTAACTCCTAATAAAAGTTTACATAAGGCAGCACAGTCCGCTCGAAAGGTTTTCGAGATGCATTGTCGCCATTGGTCACCTTACAGGGCTATCAATCAAACCCCAAAAATGATTAGACTCATCAGTTACCACCACCTCAGATATTCCCCTTCTGCTTGTTAGGCTAGGTGTATTTTTATTTTTTCAATAAAATGGCTTTACAGAATTTCATACCCTAACTAAAAAGAAAACGGTTGCCCTGTAACCTCTCTAGTCACGTAACATGATAAGCAGGGAAGGCCCTTTAAATATCAGTGTCCTTTCTTTCGCACTATGAAACCCAGTGGAAAGATGTGTATTTACCTTATATATCAATTTACATACATTTCTATTTTTCTCTTTTAAAGTCTCAAAGAATAGACAGTATGACTGCAATGACGCTTCTGTGGACTTTGCTTACAAATGTGGACAAACAGGAACATTATTACATTTTATAAAGTCACATAAATATATATAATCTTGTTATTAAAAGACAGTAACAGTGAGAAAAGAGAATTTTGCATAGCAGAGCAAACAACTGCATAATCGAAATGGTTTGGCTGCATGCAAGGGATGTAGGCATTTTTTTATTATTATTATTTATGACAAAGTACCTGGTCTGTTCCATTTTGTTTCTTCCGCTGGTTTCTGAATGTGATGAAAGTGTGACAAATACTGCATGGAAATCTGGCTTTGGTGCTTCCGCCCCACTGCTTCTGTGCTGCATAAAAAAGAAAGAAGTGGAACGTAAATGGGATTTAGTAAAATCAGCCTCCGGTTTTGCCCACCCTGTTAGAGTCATCAGTTAATGCTGCAACCTTTAATCGAACTATAATTTAATTTGTACAAAAGGGCTGAGGCTATAGGTTAAATCAGTCGACTAAACAACTAAACGTGACTCTGTGTGAGAGATAAGAGTGGGTTAAATACTACTGAACCAATACAAAAAGAGAAAGGAAAGTGGATGCTTGTGCAGCAGTCCTGTAGAGGCCCAGTTTTATGCGAGTGGATTTTCACAAGAAACTCAGGTCCAGTCTGTCATGCTGCCACGTATATTAAACAACAAAAAAACTGTGGGTACCATGGAGACATTCTTGTACGTTTTCTGGTAAAAAAAAAATGCTTAAATAAACGATAAATATTCAAACGCATTTAACCTGCATTTGCATTTCGTTTCGATTCAGATGTGTTGTTAATTTACTATCCACAAGACTAAAAGAGACCACAAAACCAGTCTTGCCCAGGCCTTGGCTAAAATCACTCAGAATGAAATGGTCAAACGCCCCAAAAGAGGTCATCCACACATTTCGTCTTCCAAATCGACGCTGCGTTTACATCAACTACATACCCCCTAAGACACGAATTTGCGAATAAATAAGCTTTCACACAAATTCGGATCTACAGGGTATATATAGATGACAGATATCTCCGGCCATATGACTAATATACAAAAACGAACAATACTGTTCCCATCAAAATGGGTCTGCCTCAGACCCCGTGAACTGACCAAAGGCATGGCTCCTGTTACAGTGCACATAAATACATATAAGCACATATGGTAAAGAATAATCTTTCCTTTAAAGCAGACTGCCAGACTATTGCTTATGATCTTGGATAAAACAGCTGCAAAAGGCACAGTCTGTATTAAGGAGCTCTATATCAGATGAACAGTGCCAACGCGTTGTCTTGCTCTTATCAACAAATTAAGTCCACATATTGACTACATCAGATCGTGTAAAGCAGAAAATAAACAAAGCAAACTTACTTTTTCCTTTTACTGTTTCTCTCTCCA
Organism: Hydrocynus forskahlii; assembly: GCA_037974365.1. Taxonomy (NCBI): domain Eukaryota; kingdom Metazoa; phylum Chordata; class Actinopteri; order Characiformes; family Alestidae; genus Hydrocynus; species Hydrocynus forskahlii. The sequence goes on along the minus strand of JBBPCX010000114.1, from coordinate 35,539,269 downwards.
GCACATGCGGTCCATGGTTTTATTTTCATCCATCTTATCTCTGGCCATTTCCCTGTCCAAATTCTGAATCCGTTCATAAAATGCAAATGAACGTTAATACATGATGTGATTTCATTTCTTTCTAGACGCACCGTTTCGCGTTCATCGCATCAGGGATACAAACCCGGGTGCATTTGTGATAGCAGAGAACCTTTTGGACGCATTACAATCGATGAGAATGAAAAATTAAAGATAACCCTAAGCGCGACATCATTGATCAACTGCATTAGGCATGCTGCACCCTTCCATTTGTTCAGCACACTGTGCTAAACATCCAAACAAACGCACAAAACACAAGGCAGTTTGTTATTATTACAATATGAAATAAGCACATCAGTATCGTGTCTATCAGACAGGCAGTTTATACAAAAAACCTTTTTATTCTTAATGCATACTGAAAAAATATGCTTTGAAATGTCTTGATTGAAATGTGTTAATAAAGTGTGCTGAATCAACACAATTCTTGCCCTAATAAATGAACTAAAATATACGATATGCGTGACTAAAATGTCAGTAACAGTTACTGACATTTTAGTCACGCATATCGTCATTTTTATTTTTTAATTTGTAAGAGAACCTAATGTATACTTACGTGCTGTTATGTATATAATACAAGCATGGAACCTTATAGGATGACGTTTTCTATATATGTGATTTTTTTTCACAGATTTTGCCATGAATTCTCTACTCTCTGCTGCAGTGGGCATCTGTGTTGTGACCTGCCATAAAATGAGCATCATACCGTTGTTGGGTGACCTCAGGATGAACTCAGGACCCATTCAACATGTCGCGTGGCTCAGGCCAGCTCATTAGCTTAAACACATTTATGAAGGAAAGATACGATGTCATGAGTATTACTGAATCCAGTCTACAGAAACAAGTCTAATCTGAATGTAGGGTCCAGTAAGTGGTCCGGCTGCAGTTTGTGGACTTGTAGTGAGCCGAGGAGCTTAGGCGTGTTGTTGGGCTTTTATTTACAACATTTTATCTGCATCAGAATCCTCCATGTCTAAGAGGCGAAATGAGTCGTGCTGGGCGAAAAAGGACGAACGGGATTAGGCGCTCGGAGTAAGGCGGGCTCTGCTGGCCATGAAGCAGCGTTACAGCTAAAACGACCATAAACTCAGTCTGAACCATTAACACAGCTTGCACCGTGTTTCTTCACTCGTGATGTGTACAGCGTACAGTAAATTATTTGTGCACATCAAATATTTGTTTTGTTAACAGGTAACAAGTTTTATTTTGCCATGTTTTTTACCCCTCTACCAGATATACGTTGTTTATAAATTTGGCCAATATACATTCAAACAAATCAGAGGCTACAATGACTTCCAGTGTATTTGTAGTGATGTGTATGTATTTAAGGGTTGAGGAGCTCATCCTGGCAGCTTGGCACCGTGCTCGTGGCTGTCTGGGAAGGCACACGTTCAGCACTAGTCTCCTGAACTCGCAGTGATCCCTTCCCAATGAATAATTGATGAGAACAGCGCACAGATTACCTCTATCAATATGCAAAACACATTATAGTGGTACAATGAGACTTTAATAGTCATGAATCGTGAAAACGAGTGTTGCAAGATTTTGCCACAACTACAGCATGTTTTCTGCCTTTTCATCTTCATCAGCGTTTGCAAAAATATAGATACAAAACGTCAGATTCAACCTACTAAAAAAACAAAGTTGTAAGCTAGAGCAAAGTTTTAACAAAACCAAGGTTCTCGGTACTCTCTTATTAGTTCTGTTCAGCTGAATAAAAGGTAAACGTTAAATTCGATTTATCTCAGCGAACAACTTAACAGTTAGTTATGACAAAAGATGCCACTTTTAAACTGGTATTCAAATTCACGAGCTGTATTATGAGAAAAATATAAAAGAAAAAATATAGGCGAGAAAATACCAGGAACAAAATATTCAAGCACTCCACAACGCATAAACATAATCGGAGGGAAACTCTGTTTGAATGTTCAGACGGAGAATCCTAAAAATATGTAGGCCTAAGCGCTACTATCCTATACATTGCAAAGTGCGATCTGTCAGAAAATGTAAATTAATGAAATGCACGTGCAGACAAAAGGATAACTTACTCTGAGTTGTCAGTTGTCTGTTTTGCCCAAAGCCAGCAGAAAAAATAACAGTGACCAGCCATGTCAGTGTGGGATATTATGACTGCCCAAGGTGGCTGGACTACAAGAGCACACCACACGCCGTCCACAACCTTTAGCATCCCGCTGAAGCAGTCAAACCGTCACATTCATTCAAGAATGTGAATTATGTCGCACATTGTCAACCCCCAAAACCATAAAACTAACTTTATGGACCTCACGTGACTTTTTTGAGAGCTACAGAGAACTACAAGGATAGGTTTTAGACTGGACCTCACGAGGAAATCATAGAGGCGAGTCCAGCATGATATTTCTGATGTAAGATCACTGAATAAATTTTTAGAGATATTGTTCCAAAGAGTCGCAGTTCCTCTGACTTGACCATTACGAGGTAAGTAAATAGGTTCAGTAATTTTAGATGTAAATGCAACAGAATTTTTTTTCATGTTAAAGTTTGACATCCCTTTTTGATATTAAAACGGGCGTATGATACCACAGCACACTTTCAGACGAAATGAACTGGAAATAGAACGAAATAATGCAACTAAATGGCCCCATATGTCAGTGTTAGGACATGGCATCAAACAGGAGTGTTTGTGCATTTAGGTTTGTGTTCCTCAGGCCTACGCGCGACTGCCACGAAAAGGCTGAGTAAAAAGATTAACAGGATGTGTAGATTAAGGGAGAGAGGCGGCTGTAAACTTGACCCATTTGCTTCAGGCCCTACAGGTCTGAAGCGCAAGCAAACACTCAAACACCATAAGACTGGATGAGATTTTATTTTATTTTATTTTATTTTCAAAATAATGATAACCAACCATTTTTTGTTCAGTTGAGACACAAATAGAAAAAAAGTCAGCTGACAAAATATCCAGCATATCAATGTTAAAACATTTTTTCCTCGGCTTTTTAAACACGGAACACACCACTTGACATTGTACAAATAAAACATTGGTCACAACTTGACATCAAACATAGCTCACCCTTCATGGATCAATTCACGAGCCCCGAAATGTTTAAATGCAACATAAAGTACACAAACGTAAAATAAGTGCGAATAAGGAGTTCCCTTTTAAAATTGCATTGTGTCTATCCTATGCAAAAAAATGAATAAAGACGGCACAAGCATAAATGTCCTGCAAAAAATGAAAAACGGTATACACTGACGTTTCTATACAAGTTCATAAGAGTACAACAAAGTTTTTTGACTATGACCTCTGATATAGGTAGTGCGCGTTGTTACTATACAGTATTCCTGTTATAGGTCTGGAGTTACACACAAAGAGTTTACATGAACATGCTTTCTTCCACGAAAGTATAAACTTGATACGTAGCATTTACATTTATTTTACGGCAGCTGCAACCAGGCTACCAGTAGCCTATAGCCTATGGGATAACAATATTCAACGGTTGACAAACTTCGTGTTTACACCAGTTACACAGAGAACTCGGATGCCTGATAATACCAAGCAGAGAAAAAGGTGCAGTGCTATAACAGTAGTCGAATACTCTCAACTATGGACGAATATGGTCAGTTTTGGAAAGCGCTTCCTGCCGTAGCCAGACTCATGCTTTTTAATTTATTGTCCTTTTTCCATTTCATCCTCCGATTCTGGAACCAAATTTTAATCTGCCTCTCCGTGAGGCACAGTGCGTGGGCTATCTCTATCCTCCTTCTCCGTGTCAGATACCTATTGAAATGGAACTCTTTCTCGAGCTCTAGCGTCTGGTAGCGAGTGTAGGCAGTTCGAGCTCGTTTCCCATCAGGTCCAGTCATATCTATGGCATAGACAAGGTGGAGAGAAAATGAGTACACACCGTGAAGTTTTAATAAGAACTGTGTTGCTAAAACTCATGTCTACACCAGCTTTCAGGAAATCATTGAACTTCACAAAGAATTTCTATATCTCACCTCCTGACAAGTTTACTAAGCTATAGGTTACGACATGTGGCCTTTTAGATCTCTTTGTTTCTGAATGGTAAATCTTGTTTTTTAACGCTCTCCACCTAAATGTTATATTCGTTGTAAAGGTAAATGACAAAAACAAACAAAAAATCAGTTATTTCTCTGCTGCATCAGATTGTTTATCCACGTAATTTCGCATCAGCGATTTTATTGAGAATTTTATGGCGCTCGTTTTATGACTCTTCGATTGGAGAGCGGATTTATTCGAGACCATTTGAGCCGCGCGTAAATCAAAACACCAGAAATATTTACTACCGTGACTGATGTGGAGTTTCCTCATCCACGGAAAGATCTGTGGCGATTGCCCGTCGCTGGGCGCCGTGGTCGAGGTGGCCACTGTGTCTTGTTTCTGCGCCCGCGGGTTCGCGTTGCTCGCCTGCGCGCCATCCTCGGGCTCAGAGACCACGTTCGCCTCGTCCGTTTCCACGAAGTGCGTACTGCTTGTACTGCTGGTGAGGCTGCCGCCACCGCCACCGCCGGAGAGCCTGCCGCCGCCACCGGCTGTGCTTTGCTCGGAGGCAGGAGAGGAGCCTTTGAGGCTCAGACTCTCGTTGTTGGGGCAGGGCAGCTGCTCTGGAGATGCCAGCGAACAGCTTGTCTGCCTGTACCGGGCATCCGCGCCGGGGCTCTGGAAAGCGCGGCCGCTCTCTCCTACGCCGCCGAAATGGGCGTTGTTGTTCGAGCGGTTCACACTCAGGTCTATTCCATTGTACGTGTACCCGAAAGAGCCGGGGTGCATGCTCGTGGAGTCCCTGTAAGAGCCGTTCATAGCGCCGTTAGTCCCATAATTTAGTAACTGATAGTCGGACCCATTTGGATAGCGCCCTGAGAAGGAGTTTAGAAAATAAGAGCTCATTTGGAGATTTCTAAAAAGGTTTCTTGATGAGCAGGTCTCGGTCGTTAAAATCCCGCGCAGCACAATTTATGATGGAAAAATGAATTATAGCAATGCACTGTACTTCGTTTTTGCCATGTATGCGGCCAAATATGGGAGCGCGTTAGGGCGTCACGTGCCTTTGTTGACCAGTCGTAAATTCTCTCTGATGACTTCAAGAGGTAATTCATGCTCCGTGCTTACAAATGATGACGAAATGATGATCGTTAGATTCAACTCAGCGGTGCCTCCCCGTTGCGCGCCGCATCCCATGTTAGCAGAGGGCGTCACCTACTGGGAGAAGTGCAAAATGCCCAAAACACCTGCACAAGTTTTGTGCAAATCTCAGCCTTGCACTTATTTAGCACTTTGTGTAATCACGCAAACTGTTTTAGTATATTTAGTTTGGTTGTAATAAATGGAACACAAAGCGAACATTAATGTACCAAAGCATTGTATATGCAGGCCTAATGTCCCTCCTATAATTTCTGGACGTCCAATTGTCATTGTTTATCAATTTATTTTCTTTGTTATTGTTTGAAACAGTAAAGTAAAAGAGGTAGCATACAAACTGGTTTTCTCATGTCTTTCCTGCTCTCCATGGACTAATAATTCCCAATTTGGACATGACACTGATTTAAAAACAGATTTTCAGATGTCAGTCTGCATAGAGAACATAGACCTGTTTTGCGCTTCAGATTATTGTAAGTTACGCCATTCGATATCAAGTCTGATAAGTTTGTTTTAATGAAACCTAAAATTATGGGTTTCTTATACACATGCTTATACCATTTACAGTATCATTGGGCATGAAAGTCACACAGGCAAGTAGGTAAACCTGGTTAAACATTTATTTTATTGACAAAAATGGCATTGCTGACAAAGTTCACTAATGCACTGTTCTTAGTGCAACCACATACACAAACGTGACGAACAAAATAAATAGAGCATGAGAGCATTTCAAAACACCAACTTCACATATGTCCATTCTTAGCCTCCACTCCTACTTCGGCCGTAGCAAAAGCTAACGGGTGAAAAACAACGGACCTGGAAATGTAGTCATTCGTTTTCTGCCGGGTAGTAAATGGGCCCAAATGGCAGAAAAATACGCAATGGCGTTCAAACTGTTCCGTTTTCTGTCCCCATCACTACCCTTAGTGAGAATGACAAAGATTTCTGGTTTTTAAAACCACAGAGCCGTCAGAAGGTCTCTGTTTGTAGCTTTCGCATTTTAGCGAAGTCTTAAAACAGGTAGCTGCTTTCTGTTGGGTAAATCTGTACATCTACATGGCAATACTACAGGCTACACACTGGGGTAAAAATGTTGGACTCGCTTTTTATTTGGCACAGTACATATCGCAGTGCGTTTATCCCGCCTTGCCACCATCCTCTTCCTCGTTGGCCTTTGCAGAGTTCATCACTTTGTTCTCTTTCTTCCACTTCATGCGGCGGTTCTGGAACCAGATCTTTATCTGCCGCTCAGTCAGACACAGCGCGTGGGAGATCTCGATTCTGCGTCGTCTGGTCAAATATCTATTGAAATGAAACTCCTTCTCTAGCTCGAGAGTCTGAAAGCGTGTGTAAGTCTGACGACCCCTGCGGCCAGTGTTTCCAGGGACGCCTGTCAGAAAGAAAAAAGGAAGACAGGCTTAGAGAGATACATCAGACATGTGAAATATACAATGTTATTATTATTATTATTATTATTATTATTATTATTATTATGCGCTTTACTGATTTTTGTTGACTTCAAAACCCAATAACACAGATTCCACTGACTAAAAAAGTAATTACATGGATGGAAAAACATCACCCTAAATAAGCTCTAGGCTATAGGCTACGACTTTCACTCTTCCTGATTAGTTTTAAGTACACTCTCCAGGGTCGTTGTAACTGCACATTCTAACAATGTCATAACAAATGTTCCAAAATAGCAAAACATCTCTAAATGCAGACAGATAACTTGCCCTTAAACGAGAAACGCTTGATCTTGTTGATCCAGTATTTGGGCTTAGAATCAAACATTGCACTACGTATGAAACTGCAGCACATGGTTGAGGATCTAGAGAAGACTTACCGTTACACGAGTTCATCCTCTGCATCCATGGGTAGACCGGGGCGCAGGGTTTGTCTTCGCTGTATGAGTATCTGTCTGAGCTCTGCTCCGTGCAGTCCGTCTTGCACTGCTCCTGGCTCAGCACCAGCGAGTCCTCCAGCCCTCCGAGAGCACACGCGCGTTCAGCGGTGTAGTCGCACGCGCCCGCTCCGTTCCTCCCGAACACACCAGCAGCCTGCTGGTAGTACGAGGGCGTGTACACCTTCTCCTGAACATTGGTGGCTCCGAACGCGGGGCTCGGGTAGTGCCTTAAAGAGTCCGTATATCCTGAGGAATATAACGGGATCTGACCCAAAAAAGACTCCTGTCCCCCGGGCAGAGACACAGGAAAAGTTGAGTTGACGAAGTAGGAACTCATTGGGTGGCCACGGTTCTTGTCCGAGGGTTTATGATTTGTTGTGTTTTATAGTCCAAGTGTGCTTTGCCATTACTTTATGTGTGGTTTGCTTTTAGCCGGAGGGGGGGTGGCGAGGTGCCAATGTGAGAGCGCAGGGAAACGCACCAGCTGATCAGTATCTGGCCAATCGTGAGCATCTCCAGAGCAAGAGCGTTTAGGGAGGGGGTACTTTTGTAGGACTGGATGGAATCCCCATATGAACGCATCAGATTTAAGACTTTCTTATCGCCTTATTATTAAACAGGAAAAAAATTAAGATTACGCAAACAAATGTCAATATTACGAGGCCGAAACTCGGCTTATATCGTGGGCTCAAATCTCCTGTAATTTCAAAGTTCTCTAAAAAAAGTTAGC
>JBBPCX010000114.1:35454158-35518413 GCA_037974365.1 Hydrocynus forskahlii | reverse complement strand
GTGTAGGTGTGTGTGTGTGTGTGTGTGTGTGAAATAACTACTTTTTGTCTTTTTTGGCACTTGTTGCAAATGTTTATTTTGTTGGCAGAGTCTCTCAGTTCTGATATCGCCAGCACGTTTATTGATCATTTTAGACTGATAGAAGAATAGGTGGTAATATTTAAAAGAAGGTCGTCTTGCAAGATTTCGTGGTTGTATGTGTTCAAATAAAGGGTCATATGTGTGTATGAAAGTATATGCGGCAGCTGGTTAGGGAGGCTTATTATCTGTGTGATGATACAGGACGTGCCCATATGAAAGATACAGTTACACCTTCAAACTCTGGTGTTTCATGGTTCGAGTGGTTTATTATCGCGCACATTTGAACGAGGTTAATCCATCTACGTTTATATGCAGGCTGGACGAGGCCTACGGAAACATCAAAACTAAAACGGCGAGTGAGCCTTCCAAACAGCTGAACATTAAAAAGAAAATAACTTATTTTGTTTTAATTCTTCCAGAGGCAGCAAGAAGATACTCACATATCCTTTTGCTCTCGACCCTCGAACATCTTAAAATCCGTTTGTTAATTCCTTTCATTTATTTATTCGCTTTTCCGCTCCTACGATATTTAAGCGTGAACTATGTATCGATATTCAATAATTATAAGCTCTAACTTAAACTTTGTCTGGATAATAGTAAGATTTTGTAAAAAAATCTACTGATTTACTCGACATAGATTATCCGTCCAAGAATCCAGGATTCATCACAACACAACAAAAAAGTTTTCTTTGTCACATAACTCCAAAAAGTTTTATTTGTCACAGTACTACATCCAACCTTATCTGCTCGTGTAATGTCTTCTTATTAAACATACACGATAAACATACAAAGAAAATGTCAATATTCATTAAAAATACATTATCATATTAACTAATATATGAGTGTCATACCGTTGATGTATTTGTTGTTTGTGTGGTCGAACACCAGTGTTAAAATATTAATTTCATGCTGATCCTCGCATCCCTTATTTAAAACACGTGTTGTTTATATATGTCGGTAAAATTTTATGAGAAACTGGATCAATCAGAGCAAATAGGAACCTGACAGAACTGGTGCCCACTCTGCTTCAAAGCCTAAAACATAAACCTAATGCTCATGCTAACACCTGCATCCTCCTCTCGCGGCTAGTCCCTGATGGCTCAGGTTATTAAAAAGAGTACAGTGTGGATCTGGGAGTAACTCAGAAAGAAATACTGGGTCAATTAAAAACTCATCTACTCGTTTCTCTGCTTGTCATGAAGCAGAACTGTCTATTCCTATCGGAAGAACATCCCTCAAAACTCACCCTGTTTTCCCCATCAGAAGTTCCAAATGTGTGTAAAAGCCTCTGTTCGAAAAATCCCAGTTGTTTCTCACGGGCAAATCTCAGGAGATCAGCTAAAATGTACTCCATGATGGGCTCCCTGTCTGACACTGTACTGATTGAATCAAACTGTGGTAGTATAAGGTTTGGTGCCCTTTCCTGTGAGGACAAACCCCCTCCTTACAACCGGAAAAAGAGCTGGCAGTAGGAAGGAAGAGAGCAAAGAAAAACAATCAACACAAAAGGGATCTTTATTGTACCCTTTTCGCACACACTTCTAACTAGAGACAATAAAAAAGACAATTAGACAGCAATCAAGTGCTCCCCTATATATATCCATCAGGGTGGAGGACTCTATACACTGAAGCGTCGCTACAGGGATGAGTGGAATCCTACTGAGTGGAGTTACTCATGAAAAGTTCATTTCACAAACAATATTTTCTAGTAAACACCGCCCTCATCAAGACAGGCATTCTGCATTCCATTCCTGGATCATTTCCCTGTTTCTGCACACCTACAAAACCCCCCTAGAGTGTCCATTTTACTGCCGTTTACTGTAAAGAATAGCTAAATACACACACGTGTACTGTAGATTATCACTGCCATGTTTTCAGTCTGTCTTTGTAATACAGAATTAATAATAATAATAATAATAATAATAACAACAATAATAATAACAGCAACAACAACAACAATAATAATAATAATAAAAATAATAATAACAATAATTAAAAAACACGGAGAAGATCACACCAGCACTTAGAAAATAATAATAATAATACTTGTAATCCCTCTAAAGAAATATAAATATGTTTTAATCAGTGCCATTTCGGGATGATGACGTGCATCTTTTCACCTGACCACAAAGTGGACATCAGGACGTACCGGCAGGTTGATATGTAATATGGGATACAAGTGTCTAAGCGCTGAATGACAGAGTGTTTTTAAAATGATTTAATTAACAAAATACGCTACACTGTTTCATTTCACTCACTCTGTTTAATCAGATAAGATGCACTTCGGGATTCTTAAAACGGCCGGTATCCTGGAATACTGAGCACTCCTTGCTTTTACATCGAAGAGTTTACTTTTAGCATGCAGATTTTATTTTAGTTTTAAAATGTACCAAATTTAGTCTACAGCATTTCAGACCCTATTCAGTGTTGAAGTTATAAGGAGTGTTTCAACGAGACTCCTTTTGAATGAGGCTCAATACAGGGCAGGTCATCAGAACAGAAGTAACTAATACAGAAAAGATGTTCATCTATAGTCTTATAGGCACTGCCTACGACTAAGGAATCAAGAACCTAATAAATAAATTAGGGCTCATTTTGGTACGCAAAAATTAACGCACATTAAATCTGCTCCTAAAAGATAAAATATAAGACAAAGGTGCGGGCCCTTTAAAGTGTCCCTTGTTCACCTGATGAGAAAGCCCTGGATCCAAGAGTAGCTCAAGTACATAAACCACATTGTAATATGTTATACACAACGCCAAAACAGTAACTGACAGTCTGTTATTTGTTCTTGTACGTATTGACCTATGAATGCAATTTCATTGATGACCAGCAAGACGCTGTCATTCTTAACGAAGTGCATCAACCACGCTGTTTCATCTTCGTCTCTAATGTGAACATAGAGTGTTCCAGTCTGCTCCAGCAAAATCGAAGTCTTTTTTTTTTCAAAGAATTGATTCGCCCTCGGCCGCCGGGCGCGTCCCTGTGTCCACTGCGCGCTCCCGCCGCTGCCTCTCGATCTCCTCTTGCTCCTCTCTGCTGCTGGGGAACTTGTCTCTGTTGTTCTCCTTCTTCCACTTCATCCTCCTGTTCTGGAACCAGATCTTCACCTGCCGCTCCGTAAGCACGAGCGCGCGCGCCACCTCCGCACGCCTCCTGCGGCTCAGATACGGCCGGTACAGAAACTCCTTCTCCAGTTCCAGAGTCTGGAAGCGGCTGTAGGTCTGCCTGCCCCGCCTCCGCCCTCCACCTGAAGGGTAAAAACAGAGGATCATGGGGAACAGAGGACAAGAAGATGGCAGTATAGAGCTCAGCCAGGAACCCTCTCTGGAAGTTTTGGGAACCCAGCAGAGACCCGACCCCCACCTACCTCAGTCAAAAGATGTATTTAGAATTATTAATTACATTGTAGTTTCATTTTGCTTTTCATTTTTAATAAAGATTCACTAAAGCTGAGGTAAACGCATTAATGGGTTATATAGAATCGTCAATCCCTTAAACAATTACATCTGACACCCTCAGATTTATTATTCAGTGGAAAAAAAATGCACAAATAAAATACAAAAATAATGAAATAGGACTGAGATATAAAAGTGTGGAATGGAAGCGTGGACGAGGTCGTTTAGAGGGTTAAATAACTAAACTGACTGCATGAAATAAATAAATATATAAATATATAAATAAATAAATACATTTGTGGCGATGCAATGAGTGACATTAGTAATAAACAAAATGTACAAATGAACAACAAGAAAAAGAGTAAGAATAAAAATAATAAGAATAAGAATAATGCGACTGATAGCATCTTATGGCAAGACATGGGTGATCCATGCATCCATATACATCATATAATCTGACACTTTGCAACATCATACAGGCAACTTTAAGAATAAATGTGTGAATGTGTTTTAGGGGTGGATTTTTAAAAGTAGAAAGGACGTGTTCCCTCATCTCCACAGTGAAATCTTCAACTCAGCGCGTACAAAAATGATTGAAGATCAGAAGTAAAAGTAGCTGGTAGAACTGCAGTGGAACATCTTAGTATATTCAGCGCCGATCAGCATCCGAACAGGAGTTTGTTAAGCGCTTTTCTTATTATTCTGGGATCATTTGGCCTATCCAATTAAATACCAAAGTAAAATTATAAGAGGTGTGATCCAGCAAAAGTCTGGTACAGAACCAGCGGAACAGAAGAACTGAATAAAATGAAACAAACTAAATTAATTAGGAATCAATTAATGAACGACAAAAGTGAAACCAAGTTAATAAAGTGATTGTTCCTTTTTCCCATCAAATGTTCTGGAATTTGTTGTCACCATTTGAAAATACCAAGAAAAATACAAGCTAGCCCACTTTCGGTCATAACGCCTAATGCGAATGCCATAAAAAGTAATTGGGGTTATTAAGTACGTCTACAGCCTTTTGAAGTGTCTCCTAAAAAGTAGACGATGGGTTGTTTCTCAGCCAGCGTTTGAGCTGGGGGGTTTGGAGCAGGAGTACAGCTGAACTGTAGCATCATCCTTAGAAAAACCTTACGAAAGTAAAACTTCATCCAGATTTCTTTGAGGAGCTTCACTGGACTGAACAAATGGAAATACTGGATGACTCTGTTTATAACGCCCATTTCTCGCGTCGTAAAATGTAATTGAGGGCAATAGACAGGCTCTAAGTGTCTTGCAAACAATATGACTAGAATGCAGTATCTCAGCTGGGGGGTTGGAGTGGGGGGTCTACGATTGAAAATGGTTAGAAAAAGTACAAATCCGTCCGAGCTGCTCATCTATGGCGACACAGCCGTGTTTTTTTCGTAGCGTTCCCATTCTCCCGTTCTCTCAGAAAATGTAAACGAGGGTATGAAGCAAGTCTGAGGTCTCTCCAAGTCTTCTGGAGATCCTGGATCTCACCTTGGGGTCGCATCCAGGGGTACAGCTGGGCTGAACATGCTGCTGCGCTCTCCAGGCCATCACCCAAGCAGCCCGCTTTCAATCCGCAGTCCATGAGATGCTGGTGTAAATCTGGGTCCTGTAGAGGATAAAAGTTCTGGCCGTGAGGGCCGTTTTGCCCCCGGGGTTCCCCGGTAGGCTCTGCGTACAGCCCCGCGCTCTGAGGGTAGGAGGCGTGCGCGGGAGTGAAGGGCGGGTGAGGGTAGAGGTCCTGCAGCTGAGAGGCGTGTGGGGCGGCGGATCCGGGGCCGTGTCCATACAGCGCGGCAGGCCGGCCGCCAAATTCACCAGAGAAACCGGGACACTCGTAATGACCGGACTGGAAAGACTCACTGCCTTTGAACTTGAGAAGAGGGTTGACGAAATAGGAGCTCATGCTTGTTTTATTGCTTGGTTTCCCTTTTCGATCAACTTTTTTCCCGAGCCGGCTGAAATTTACGAGAGCAGAGCTGAGCCCCCCACCCCACCCACCCCCACTTACATCCACGTCCACATCCACCCACCGCTGTAAGTCATGCGCTCCGGACTACAGCAGACTGAATGAATGAGTTCGCCTGTAGTTCACAACGTCGTAAACATCCATGTCTGCTCGCTCCTCAACAGCAAGTCTGTACCGCGATTTTTGGTGAGGAAGGGTCTCCAGGGTCTCTTCCGGGGGGCGGGCAAGGTATGTCCTCTGATGGGCAAACACTCCATGTGCCTGTGATGGGAAGAGCCAGACAGACAGGAGAGGAGAGGAGAGAAAAAAGGAAAGAGCTGGGTGGTCGTGTCTGGATGGGGGGAGGAGTGGGAGGAGGGCTGCTGTTGTTGGTAAATTGTTTCAGGTTTTCAGCCTGGAGAGCCTTCACGCATATGTTGACATATATTAAATCTAACGTGTGTTTAAAGTCCAACTCTGCACTGAAGGGACGTTTACTGGTGGCATTTCACTCCAGTCCAGATCTGACCTTCATCCTCAGCCAAAAGCTTCAATACAGACAAACAAATCTAAGATGTTATTATAATGACGGTGACTGGGCCCAGGGTTTCCCATTTACAGAGCATTTCTTTACTCTTCAAAATGTCCAGTAAATTTACACGTGGGTTTTGTAGTAACACTGATAGTGGTTACATAAAAGTTATTTGGGGGCTGTTTTTAACCTTACCTGCATGAAATTATTATTAGGTTAAAGTGTTCTCGTAAAGTAATGCCTCAGGCATCAGGCAGCTCGTTTATAACCGTTTCATACAACAACTCTGCATTTAGAGGCAATAAACTTCCAAAGACGTCTGGTTTCTATCGCCTACACTAGTAACGATCCTGAAGTTTCTCACAATCTCACATGAAACCTCTCCGAATGACTTTTTTATCGTAATGATTTGATCACGTAGAAATATTATAAAATAACAAAGCTGTTAGTTTTTTTAACAAGACAAATAAAACGGCGTGCTTACAGACTGGATTTGCTTCCCACACGAGCGTCCAAGCTGTGGTTATAGAGCAACAGCGCCGAAGTGCGGTGGAAATCAGTACTGTACCCAGAACTTCCCCACACACACGAGGCTCAGAACTACAGAGAACATTCTCACAAACCAGATCAACCGTGTTTTACTGGACAAACAGAAACAGTCTCATTAGCTGCTAAATCTTATTTATTGTAATACCGGAGGCTAAAAGATTTTTCCGAAAATACTCAAACGAGCAAATAAAGTTGATCTGGAACGATCTTAAATATTTTACCCTAACAAAAATACAAGCCTCCGCCTGCCTCGTTCTGGTCCTCAAGTCTGACTCCCTTCACTCGGCCTACAGCCAGAGTAGAACTGAAAAAGTAAAGCGAGAGTATTTTGATGGAATTTAAAAACCCTCTGACCACTGGTCCACTGGTCTGAACAGCAGCTGCAAAATTCTGTTGTTCTAATTTCTAAAATGCACCGTTTCTTCTACAATAATTCGTAATCAACAAGCAGTGAAATTTTTGTGTTCGCTTACATTAAAAAGAATAAAATAAAAACGTTGAAATATAGTAATAATTATAATAAACTTAGTAGTAGTAGTAATATGGTAGTCTTTGTGTTGCCATTGGTTGGGGTTGTGTATGGCTATAGATCAGGAATTTATTTGGGTTTTTTTTCGTTTCGCATCATTTATTTGGTAAACTAATGAAGTCACGAAGTAGAAACTCAACGGGGGATGAAAGTGGAGAAAAAGAATTCCTTATATTTGAAAAATTTTATGTGTACAATTATTGTTCAATTAAATTTTTAACCCTTCAAGGTATACTACAAAGAAACTTTGACAAATTTTTAGAATAAGAGATATTTGGGGAAAATTAATTCATGTTTTTTAAATCCGAGTAAAAACGTGTTTTGAATTCCAAAGGGTTTTTTTTGGAGTCCTGAACGAAAAACGTTTTAATATGCGCTAAAGAGTAAATTAAAGTTCACAACTATTAAAGGGAGGTTTCGTCTGTGTGTTTTGCACGGGTATTTTTTTCATTATCTGATCTCAGAAAGGCCTCCGAGCTGAAGAATTCCAAACGAAACGATATGAATTACTTGGATTTCTGAGGGGAGGGTGTGTCTGTGTGTGTGTGTGTGTGTTTAAACACCACTGACAAGAGAAAAAATTTCTTCGCGTATTTAGTCACAATTACTGCTGATACTGAATGGTTGTTTTCACTTTGTGAACTTGTATAACTGTGAATATGTGTGTTTGTCATTACATATATATATATATATATATATATATATATATATTATATATGTGTGTGTGTGTGTGTGTGTGTGTGTGCGTGTGTGATTGTGTGTGATCTTGTATGTTTGTGATAATGAATGTGATTGTGCGCATTTGTGATGATGTTTGTGATTCTGAATGTTTGTGATTGTATTGCAAATGTATTAAAAACTCCATCTATACATTTTGTAAACTATAAAAAATGCTGACATTTATTTAAACACATATTACAGGCTCAGATATAAATGCTCATTGAAGTACATTAATCTGTGGTATATTTAATTATAAAATAAAATATTAAGGAGTACCTACAATAGTTCAAATTAATGTGTTATAAATTTTACTGTGATGAGAAAGTCCCAAGCAAGAACACCCCATAACCGAAAAAATGAAACAATTACCTACATCCGGCACCAGTACTTTTCATTTTCCAACACCAAATATATAATACTTGTTTAATTATCAGTAAAAAAAAAAAGACATGTCAGAATAAAAGACAGAGAGAGCCCAGTGCTGATTGGAAAAGAGGTGCTGAAAAGGTTCTGAATTACTCCGAAACTTGGCTGTGATCTGACATCAATGGCCCTGCTGGGGTTCTTTGCGGGGGGCTTTGCGGAGGGTGTAAGAGAGCTCTGGCCGTGGGACCAGAGGGGCTGCAGAGGAGATGATGAACAGACTCTGCATGGCTTTAGGGTCAGAAGATACTGGAGCACAGTGCAGTCGCCTGGAGACCAGCTGTGGCACAGCAGTCAAGGCAGCCCTCACTCTCGACTCCACAAAAGAGGTGCTTATGCTGCTTTGCTTAGCAATAGAGCTATTAACTGAAAAAACAAAACAAAAAAACAGTATAACTTTAGGAGAAATATTTACATGTGAGGTTCCACAGAGGGCATTTCACAAGCCAAATTTCTTAAAAAACTGTTGTTTGTACCTTTGTGCCATTTTTCTGATAGTCTGATTTAACTTCAGGCTTAATTTAATTAGTTTCATGAGAAACCCTGCTTTGTGAAATGTCCCTCATATTCAAAAAAATAATTCTAAAGAGCTAAAATTACTATTATTCAACCTTAGCCCTTGCGACCTCACATTTGTGCATTTGAATAACTGAGTTTGATGTAGAATGTTAATATTGTTAAAGTTACAAAATGTACAGTTTATGAATCCATATATATAGTCCTGGAGCTTCAAGAACACTCCCGTTTGAACATATTTTGTGTTTTTCACACAACCCTGTATTTACATACACCCACATACTGAGTTCACAAGAGTTCAGGTGTGCCCATTTATGGGTTTCAGCTGTTTTTATAGGATGCACACTCATAAAAATGAATACTTGGCATAGCTCAGTTTGACTTCTAAGGGATATAGAAGGGTCAAATGGCCATGTAAAAATAACTACAAGTGCTTTTGGTACATCAATCCATGCATTTTATAAATCTAAGAATGTATTATGTAAAATGATAATCTAAGAAATATATAGGATATGAGCCCTTTAATTTTTGAATTCCTTGATGTATATAACATTAATTATGTATAATTATGTATAATGTTTACTTGTACACTGCACACGATGAGCACTGGAGGCCCTCCTATATTCCGTTTGGCCTTGCCGCTCGCCTTCTTTGGCTGTTGTCATTTCCAGCACAAAGCGTTGCAAATTGGCTGGTTCACCCAGCACAGGTCGATGAGACCCACTTTCATGCATGAGCCAGTGTGTGCCCTGCTGCTGCAGGAGGCGAGCGTGTACATACTGCAGACAGGGCTTAGCTCCTGGTGGAACTGGTCGCTGAATCACAGCACAGGGGTGTTTCTGCCTCCAGAACTCTGCCAGAGAGTCCATCTGCGTCAACAAATAATATATGAGCATTACTGGAAATATCAGTGTCATTTTAAAAGTCATTTTCTACTTTCCTTCTTTTGGGCTCCCTTACCTTGCTCAGCTTGTAATGTCGGTTGTGTGAATGACAGCTGGTTTGTTCTTGAGAATGTCTGGGAGCATCACAGTGAAGCTGGGTGCCCTGAAGCATCTTGTATACCTGATCAACCACACCCAAGTCTCGCAGCAAGTTCTCCCTTTGGAGAAGTCCATTAACTCGCTCCAACTCCTCCTCTTCAGATATTTCCATAGTGAGAGAAATGTCACCTTCTGAAGCAGGAAGTGGGGGCATGGACAGGAGCTAAAAGCAAGTCCATTAAAAGAAATCACAGGTATAAACTTTAAAAAACTTCAAAAACAACCTCTCTCAGAGGAGTTTTGAAATCAAGAAGTCTGAGGCAGTTCAAAGGCTGTGGACAATCCACTGCAGATGAACTTAGACGAATCAATAGCCCTTGGATATGTAATGACTACATAAAAGAAATAAAACACGCTTAGCATATAGCCTTCCAACATGCTAAAATAATTAAAGGAATTCCTACACCCAATATATGTGAAACATAAAATAATATAATGTTGTATATTTATTGAAAATTAATTTGTATTTGTTTACATTACTCTTTCCATTATTGTTGCATCATTGACAGCATACGGAGGTTGGGGTAGCTTTCAAAGAAACTTGAGCCCAGGTGCCTTAGGCAGGGGAAACAGATATAAAGCTAACTGTGAAAATACTACATGAATATTTAGAATGTTAGGGGGGAGACGAAAATACTAAAAGAGAGAGATAGCAGGTATGACCAAATTTATACACATCTCCAGGTGAGGCAAAACCTGCCACCACCTACTGTCCCCTGCACTACCACAATAGGGCCAAACAGTCATTAAAGCTGGATATATTTATTATTTAAATATACATTTTCCTTTCATTCTCTGGTTCAGCTTTCAACAGACACAGTATCATCAAATAATATCTTAGCTCCCTCTAGTGGCAGATTAATGTAACACTACCATGTCTGATCCAACCACAGCTGTGAAGAGGTTTTGTATTATGCTTACCCACAAAACAGTAAGAAAAAAAACATACAAGCCAGCAAATAGCACCCAAGAGGATGACTCACATCTTGTTTTTCAGTCACTGTGTGGCAGTGTGTGGAGCGAGTTTGCATTTTGAGTGGTTTGGCTCTCTCTCCCGCAGATTCCCCCTGTAGATCCCGTCTGTGATTTCCCTTCTGTTCTCTTTCTTTCTGTTCCTGCTTCAGACGTAGATCCTGCAACTGCTGCCTGCATATACATCAGGGTATATACAGCAATCCTTAAGTTAAATTTAATACCTTTTAATACCTTTTTTACTACCTTTGGAATAAAAAAAAAAAAACATCAAGACACTGAGTTGCAAGTGTTTATCAGCGACCTTTCTAACGTTTACGCAGTGTTTGACATATATAACACTATACAACAGAATAGATTTAGTTCACTTTGTGAATAAAAATAAAACAAACTACGCAACGAAGACGAAGATACAGTTCCAACACACTGGCTGGCATTCACTACATGAACTGTTGATGCATTACAAACTGGCATCTGCTATATGAACTGTTGGTGATATCACTTCACAAACTGGCATCCACTACATGAACTGGTGAACTGCTATTATCAGATTTTAACATAAACATGTACTATAAGTACAAGTCTATGGGGTGACGTTTGTAAAAACAGCTTAACAAATTTAGAGGTGTCATTTTTTCGTAATAATAATACCTCTAAAACCAAATTGAACACTTTTAATGGCCTTAAATTTGGCAATTTTGATTTATCACCTTTTAATACTTTTTAAAACCCCGCGGACACCCTGATACACACAAAATAATCTGATTTAGACGTTCCAGCGTCTTACTGCGATCAACAAAAAAGGTATCTTAATCTTTTTATTGCTTCATGTTCACAAGATTTGGTAAAAAGGAGATGAGTGAACATGGAGCACAAACCTAGCACATTCCTCCCTTGCTTTGGAGGCCACTGTCTCCTGGAAGAGAGAGCTGCTGTGCTTGAAGTATTTCTCATATTTCTCTCCTCCATCTCTGGGATAGATGCGTCGGAATCCTCCCAGGTGTTTAGTTTCATATCTCTGCATCTGCTCCATACTGGCTGCCAGGAACTGGCGAAGTTCCTCACTCCTAATTACAGAATGGATTATCAGAGGCTATGTAGTGACAAGAGCATCTAGATTTATAATAAAAATGTGCTAGCTGTGATGTTCTGGTACAGCTGGATAATTACAGAATGTGACAGAAGACACGTGTCAGGTCATCCCCAATGCAAACTTGGAGATAGGTAGAAGTGTAAAGAAACATGATTCAACTACATTCATGAAACTGGTTTTAAAATTTGATATTCTTACATTTGGTCAAAATTTAAATGGAGCAAAATGTGTTAGCTATACAAAGGAGGAGTGTTTAGTATGTTGCAAACTGGTGTTGGTTGTTTTTGAACTGTAGCAGGTACATCAAATGAACAATGCAATGCTACACCTTACACTCCAAGGTAATGGAAAACCGGGAGCAAACTCCCCCCTTTTAAATAAACAGTGCCTTTTCTTTTTCTTTCTATGACTGTCATTTTTTTTGCCCAATGAGTCATCTGATACAGCAACAGAAAATAGTTCTCAATGCATGAATCATAGACTGGACAGCCACATGCATTACTGCAGTCTGCAGTCATATTCAAAGGGTTGAAAACCTCTGGTCATACTACATGTTTTGCTGTTCGTCTAACTGAAAATAATAACATGTTCTCTATAAAAACATCAATGTGGCATTTTCTTTACATTTTAGCTATGACTTTAATATACTGTAATTTTTGCACAGGGGGTGTGGTTTAAAACAGAAATAATGTACAGATCCTGGAAGTGTGTCTTTGTACTGACCCAAACATATACACTAATCAAAAATCCATGTCAACAATGTGCATATATAGTTTAAAATATAGTTTTAAAGTCAGTTAGCTGTATATATTTTGAAATAAGCACGTTTACTGTTTGTTGATAAAACATTACTTAGGTACTGAAATTTTGTACTAAATGACAATTTTTTGATGCTCAGTACTACTGTAGCAGTTTAGCCAGTAATTTAAGTGTCTTTAACGTTAATACCCAGGCTGATTTCCAGTCACTGTTATTGTCTGTTTTGTCATAAAGCACAACAGCAGTAAATGTGTGTCAAAGCGGCACTGTAAAACCTGGCCTCTCTGGAGCGATTCTGCTGTAGTCGTTCTTTCACCCTACGCTTCTCCTCTTCTATGATCTTCCTGCGGTCACAAGCCCCCAGGTTTATCAGCACCAGAGTGTCATACAGCAAGCCATCCTTCACCTCACGGTCCAAACGAGAGTCTGTGGTGAAGCTTGGAGAATGGTTGACCTTTATATAAATACAGAGAAAGGAGGGTTGAGGCACAAAAGCATACTTACGTCCCACATACAGTGAGAGAGTGGCATAGGAAAGACAGATGAAAAAGGCTGATCTAGGGCTTAATCACATGACTGGATAAAACATAATGAAATACTCTGGAAGTGACCCCACCTCTAGCAGCCAGGGTTTCAGTCGGTGGTCCAGCAACACATCAAAGCCCAGAATCTCAAAACAGGCACTGCCTGCCGCATGGTTGGGGAAGCAGGTTTGGTAATTGTGCTTGAGAATAGGATGAGCTGAAATAAGAGTCTTTATGATCACATCCTCAATATCCACCCACATCTTCTCTGTGTCATAACACATGGCTTCCAGGTGCTTGTTGAGGGTAGAAAGCTTCCTATCAAAAGATTATTTTTAAAAATAGGATTCAAGTGTTTTATGTCAGCTGTTATTTGGTGTCAGCATGATTCTTTTAGCATTTTCAATAAATGTGGGAAAAAATATCACCGCTTGCTGCCTGTGTCATCATCCCGGACAAAATTTTCACTGTGCTTGTTGATGGCGTAGTTGGTCAGATGCATGCAAACTTCGTCCTTCAATGACAACATTGAGGTGATCGAGAGAGAGAGAGTGAGTGAGGGAGATTTGTTATTTGTTAACTAATTCAAAGGGGCAAGCATGTATTTTATAGTTGGTACTGACCTTTTGGTTTTTTAGTCGTATACTACCAATTAATTAATTAAATAACATTATTATATATAAATTATATTGCTGTTTGTGGGTGTCTACTGTCTCTCACCATGTTGTTGCTGGTGGGCTCATTGTAATGGCTAGTGCAGAAACGAGCCAGTCCCTCGTTATACACGAAGATACGGAAGGGGTCACAGCTAGTCACCAATACATAAATGCGAAGGTCAAACTTGAACCCATCAATTATGAATGGCTATGGGAAGAAAGTCAGCCAATTTGAATATGAGAATGTCCACGCGAGTCAATTAGAGTTTTGATTACCATCACAGCAGTAGGGATTCTTACCCTGGATATATACACCTGGCAGATCATGTGTTCCCCTGGCCGAACGTCCTTGTTTGACTTGGTGAGAAAGATACCGCGACCTTGGCAACCTGAGTCTGGCTTGCAAATGTACGTTTTGTGCTTTTTGGCTCTCGTGTAGGCTTGAAAATCACTGTAACTAAAGGATATTTTATGTAAATACAGTACATAGATTTATTTTTTACCAGAATATTTATTCATTCATATTCATATTTAACATGTAACAAATATTTTTCTTATCTTTTTTGTAGCCAGAAATGTTCTTGACACATATCCCTGCACATCAATCGATGTGGGGAAAAAACTCACTCTGCAGGGAGGCACCAAGTTCGGGGAAAGATGTTATAGTCTTTGGGAAAGAGCTTCAGCATACGGTTCATGTTTCTTGCAAGAAGATCTTTCCTGCAGATCTCACTCATTCCTGGAAAATGGTTGATTTTCTGTTTTCCAAAATAAAAAAAATCAAGTAAACAGACACTTTCGTGTAACTAGAACAGCTGGAATAAGCTTGCATTATGAGTGGAAAAAGAGCAAACTGTAATTACTTGGTACAGCTTCATCTCCATGACTCTGTCCAAAGAGACAGAGCAGTCTGTCCAAAATAAGGTCCAGTCCTCGCCTTCACCAGCCTCTCGAAGGCCATATTTGCGAGCAGCACGGCGCACTTACAGAAACAAGACAAAGCTCAGGACGCAGTAAAACTCTAAAGAACAGTTAAGATGGCATGGAAGGTTTACACATATTCACAATTCTTCCAGCATTTCCAACCTCATATTTGTGCCACACCTGTATCAGTTACCATGTGTGATCATTTCAGAAATTAGTGTTCCTGGAGTATTTCTTGTGGAATAGAACTGAAAATATATTGACACGAAACTCACTTATTATTGAAGCCATTTGGCTTATTCCTGCAAGATTCAGTTTTCAGCAGCTTCCCAGTGACTTCCACTATTTGTTTTCATGCTATGCACACAAAGATTAAGTGGGGGGAAATTTGTGGAGTAACCTATTAAATATGCCCCTACAAGATTTTCATTAAAGCTGAGCAGAAACTCACCACTTTCGTATTTACAGTTGGTGAGATTTATCCACACTCATCTGAAAGAGAGGAAACAGACAAAAGGACAGACCTGTGCATTGCACAGAGCTTCTGAAGTCTTCTCTTCAACCCTAATAGTTTCAGCTTGTTACAAAAGAAAAGATAAAAACATCTACCATCTTAACAGATTAACGGATACAAAGGTTATGTGTATTATTTGTATTATTCAGCTGCTCATGGTTGTAACAGTAAACCTGTAACATTGCAACATGCACAATAGACTACATTCCTAAATACGGCTTACCTCCTCTTCCTCTTCTTTCTCTTCTTGTTCCCTGCAGATAAAGGGCTTGGGGAGCAGGTTTCCGCCTGGCAGTCGCTGCCCCAGCCCTCTCCCTCCTCCCTTGCTTTGGGCTCACACTGAAAGGTGTCCTGGGGTTCTGGATTCTCTGCAGGAAGCCCCATGCTGAGAACCCAGAAGAGACACATGGGTCAGTCAAGAAGGCCACTTGACTGACATACATTGGAAAACACACAAAATGTTATGCTGGTAATAATTTTTTTCTGAGATACAGTAGGGTCAGCCTTAAAATCAGTGTTACTTAAAAGGTATACTCTTTGATAATTACTTCTGAATTGTTGATGCTTCATGTATGAAAGTTTCATGGATTATTTTATTAAATGTTCTATTAAAACACACACACATTTGTACTTGTATTATACAACCCAAAAAACTAATAAGGACTCAAAACTAAAATGAATCATAATACATTTGTCGCAGAATGACATTATTTTCTCAGAGTATAAAGTGAATATGGGATGGTCAGTTGGGAATGCTTTCAGAAATCAGATGATCTGTGGCAGATCTACAAACAGAAATATGTGGCACGTGTCGAAGGATCTATATGAACTTTGAATGTTTTCCTCACAAGAATACCGATGTGCACATCCTCGCACTGAAACTCAATCAACCATATCGCTTAAATAGCTTGTAGCGCTCAAAGAGGGACTTAGCATCACATTTCTCTCCACAAGGTAACTGAGCTATCAGTGCAATCCACACGGCCATACAAAAAGTAATCATGAAGAGTAAGAAATAAATATGGGGCACAACATTTTATGCCTCATCACTGAATGA
The DNA here is from genome assembly GCA_037974365.1 of Hydrocynus forskahlii. Lineage (NCBI taxonomy): Eukaryota > Metazoa > Chordata > Actinopteri > Characiformes > Alestidae > Hydrocynus > Hydrocynus forskahlii. The sequence goes on along the minus strand of JBBPCX010000114.1, from coordinate 35,502,160 downwards.
CAGACACCTTGCCCTCACCTGGCCACAAAAAGAAAAAGGTGTGCAGGGACACCCCACCAAGCTGTGGGAGGCCTGGGTGCTGGGTAACTGTATTCTGATCCAATGATCTGGATAATCCTGACCATGAACTCTTGGCTTCTCTGGAACAGCCCACTGACCTACCAGAGGGGTAAAGTTACAACTGAACATTCTGGTTTGTTTCTAATACCTGTGTAACCTGTTCGTATGTGCAGTCAGATATTTTAGGACATGTCCGCAATACATGGAACAGGACAAAGTGTGTGAAACACACAGGTAAAATATATAAACATATAAAATAAGTATTTGAACATGCACCTTATCAGCTGAGCTATCCCACTGAATCATTTCTCACACTTAACATTTGCCACAGCAAAACAGAATGTTAAATTAACACACTTTACACATTTACCTGTGAATGTGTTGGGAACAGAATGACAGAGGTTTCGTCAGCCTCTCCAGCTTCAGGTGGAAAATTTCTGGGCATGCACTCAGTTTAGTCTGTCTGCTGGTGTGCTGTCATTCTCTGTGCAGGGGTGACATGCACTGCATGTCTGTCTCAGGGCTGGCACAGAATCCCTGACAAAAAGGAACAAATTCATCTCCCCAGTACAGGGATGAGCCAGCACGGATACCTTTACATGCCGACACACTGGATCCTCAAGATCGAGTGACCAATTAGAAACACACAAGACAAACACCTGATATGTGCCAACACCGAGATAAACTGAAGAACATGAACTGAGCAAGAATGAGAAGAGAGTCGTAATCCCTCATATTAGTACAAGGTAACCAGAGAAGAGTGTGAAGATTTTTTGAGTCATACAAATGTGTGCCAGAACATGCACAGCCTGTAGGGTCTGAATAAAAAAATCCTTAAAAATCATGACAAGATGCTGCAGAGAACAGTCATTTATGCTTTACAAAACTACCTATCCATTCATACACGTCAACTCTCTATAAAGTGTATGACCTAAGTGACCCATCTTAACACATACTTATTTTAGTCTTTAAATGATTACAGTACATAGCATGAACTTATAACTCTTGCCCCTTTCCCAGCTTTACAAAGTCCTTGTTGTACAGTGGGATACAGTGAACCCCTTTCTGTCCTTTATCTATGCTCCCTCTCCACACAGAAGATGGCTTAACCTGACATAGTTGAGAATACACCTGCATTACTTATTGTGTCACTCTATAGTTTGTCCTAAATACATCTCTGATTTGTTTGCAGTATATATTCTTGGTATGTCTCTTAGATCTGCAGGAGCTGTTCAGCTAGTGGCGAACTGGACCAAACTGAAACTAAACATGGTGAGATGGTGTTTAGTCACTATGCAGCCCACTGCTGGAACAAACGTCCCATCAGTATCAGATCTGCACAAACTGTAACTTTAAAAAGCTGCTAAACTACACTATTCTCCTCTGCCTTCCTTTAAACATTTGCACTTCAATCGCACTTGCAATTTTCTTTTCTTTTCTTTCTATGTATTCTTTTATTATTTAATTCTATTTTGTATTCTATTTCTGTAAAGCACATTGAATGACCCTTTGGCTATCAAAATGTACCATATACATAAACCTGAACTTTGTGTTGAGTTCAGCTCATCAAAGTGCAACAGACTCGACTTCTCTTCGCCAACAGTGTAAAAGAATGAAATTATACGTTGATCCCAACTTGTAAAACCTGTCCTCATCACTGAATTCCATTCACTATTTCCACCAGCTTACAGTTTAAATGTTACTTGATGTTGCTGTACCTACAGGGGGCCTGAAGAGTCGATAAATACTGAACACACTCTTTTCTGGTTTTCATTATTTTTCCTCTTTATTATTTATCGAGAACAATTGATAATACGCATACCTTACGTTACTTTTTATCATAAATGACAAGCTAGGCTGAATCACTGCTGTTTAACATTAGCGCTATCAGGGAGTCTTTGCAATTGCCATGGTAACATGACGACTTATAAACAGATTAGCCGCTAGCTAACACGCGGAACATATTCACGAATAAAACCAAGGCGCATTACAGATTAATGCGAAAAACACTCACCCGTTTCTCGTTAGAGTAAGAAATGGAAGGCAGCTACGGACACCAAGATATGGCAAGCAATAACATGGAGACCGCTTTCTCAGCCTGAGCCTGAGATCAGTGCACTATGTCAAGCGGACGCAAAGCCGTCCAATCACGAATCGAGCTCATCTACAGGGGGCTTCCCGATTGGTTCGACCTTCTAAAGTTCTAAAGCTGGCCCCGCCCCCGCCCCGCGTGCGTGGGAAACTTGGCAAGGTAGGGGGCTCCCCTAGTCCACAGTAGTTGGAAAAACTGACTTACTTAGTCTTTAACTAGTCATTTCTGCTCTTCTGCTTTTGTAATGTTCTTTTGTAATTGCTGCCATTACAATGCAATTTTTTCACTGGTAGGACTAATAAAGGGTTATCTTAATGCAAATCAGTACTGTACTGAACCCCACAGCCATCCACCGAAAGACGGATGTAACCATCAAGAAATGACAACCTAGGTAATGATATTTTTGGTCTTTTTATTTCAACTGACTTTTGTTGTTTCAATCTTTCAAGTAAAACAATGTGGAATTACAAGGGAACAAAAGGAATGTAACAAATCAGAAGAGACAATAAAAATAAAGACCATCACCATGTCCTACCCATACCCCCCAAAACAAGTCTCTACCCCTAAAATGGGACAAAGAAAGCATCTTACTGCCAAGGGCCAGCTGGAAAAAATAGAGGTGAAAAAAAGTCTTCCATCGAGTCTTGCCATAAAAATGACCAATTTTAAGAAAAAAAGACAAACAACAGCAATTTACTTTGTAGAGGTGTTTTCAATTTGGTTGCACTTCAACAAAGATACACCTCTTATGGTTTAGGATGGAAATGTTTTTATTACACTTTAAACACTAAAAAAAATTGAAGCCCAAACATCTTTCCTTAACAAGGCATACAGGGATCACCTCTCATGTGGACCAACAGGCATTCTCACTTTCTCACACTGATTTGAAACTGACTAAATTGAATGAGAAGGAGACCATATTGACTAATACTTTGGAAAAGGTGGAAAAACAAATGAGATTGCCTCTCATATCCATATTGCCAAAAAGCAAATGAGAAGCAGACTTCAAGATTCATCACAAGCTCAAGAGCTATACATAAACATTGTGAGGTACCAGTAGAGAAATAATTTGATTGAAAAGGATTAAAAAACTATCACAATGCACTCAAATGCCAGGGACATTATATGAGATGTGCAAATGGAAAATAATGCAGGCTGGACTTAAAAGTAATGGACAGAAAAAAAAAATTACAAGACAAGGAGGTCTGAGCAAAGACTAACTCCAGCATAGTGCAGCAAAATCACATTTACAGACCTGCTCTCTTCTTCATACCCTGGAAGAAACCACAGAATATTCTTAATTTACCAACTGTCTTGAAACAAACAATAGTCAACAGCTGGCAAACATCTGTCACAAGCCAGCTGTTTAAAAACGTTATAACATTTGTACAATCCCACTCAATCTGTTGAATGTAGCATAAATGACTTTTTGCTTTCCCCTCTGCAGCACAAGTATACTCTCTATAAAGGGTACAACCTAAGTGACCCATCTTAACACATACTTCTTTTAGTATTCCAGTCTTTTAATGATTACAGTACATAGTGTGAACTAATAACTCTTGCCCCTTGCCCAGCTTTCCAAAGTCCTTGTTGTACAGTGAGGTACTGTCCTTATGATCTCATCACCAGGACTGCAATGCCACATTTTAAGGGGTACCCTTTTGGCCCCTTTTCTGTCCTGTATCTAGGCTCCCTCTCCACACAAAAGATGGCTTAACTTGACATAGTTGAGAATACACCAAAAGCGAGTTCAGCTCATCACAAAGTGCAACAGACACGATTTGACTTCTCCTCGCAGACAGTGTTAAAAAATGGCAAGTTATACGATTGATCCCCATTCGTCAAAACCCGTAAAACCTTTCCTCATCACTGCATTTCATTCAATATTTCCACCAGCTTACAGTTCTATCACTTTTCCTCATCATGTCTTGGAGTGCCGTTGTTGAATGGAGGAGCGTGTATTGCTGGCCGGAGTGCGAGCATGGGCTGCAGCAAGCGCAGCTACACTGCGGAGCACCCGGTCAGGAGTTCCCTCACTAGATCCTGTGCTAAGTTCTGGCTTCTCATGCTTCTGAGAGCGCCTCTCGCTCCTGCCTTCACGACCTCTGCTCTCGCCGATCTTTTTCTGCCTGCTTTTGCCTCTCTCTGTGTCACTGCCAGAGGAAGGAGCTCTTGAGTGAGAGTGTGGTGGCCCGGTGCTTCGTGAGCTCAGGCTGCGAGTGCACTGGCTACTGTTGCTGCTGCTGCGACTCCTGCTGCTCCCTGCCCCTCTTTCACTGCTTATGCTACTGCAAGCACTGTGGCCTCTTGAAGACCTCATCTCTCTGGTGTCATCTTCCAATTCCTCCTTGTGGCCTGTTTTTTTCTTTTCCTCTTTTTTGACCCTCTTGTTTTCAGTTTCTAGAGGAGGCATAAGGTTACCCGGCCGCTGCCGTGTAGAACGTGCAGTAGAGAGATTTGTTGCAGTGGTAGACTGTGAAAAGTCAGATGATAAAGTAGGGGTCTGCTGTTCATTACCCGTTTTAGTATTAACTGAATTTGTTTTTGGGGAGTCCTGTACCAGCTTGCCCTTAGACTTGTTGCTTGTTTCGGAAGCTGGTTGCTGCCCAACAGCTTTACCCTTGGAGCTAGGACTTTGCGCATCTGGACCCCTTCCTCTCATAGCAAAAAGCTTGGCAGCAGCATTGAGGGCTGAGCAACGTTTGCCCAGTACCTCAGGCTCAGGGGAAGCTGGCGCGGTCAACAGAGAAGCAGGTTGAGGGCCTGTGGATTTACGGGTTACCCTAACAGGAGTTGCTCCTCTAGACTCTCCTTCTATGTTGGTGTGAGGACTATTCTTTTCTGACTGCTTTTTTCTTCTCTTGTCACCTTTGTCATTTTGGGTCTCCTTCTCCAAACTTTTATGTGCTGACCGAGTAAGGCGTCTCTTTGGGCTAGATGAGTCGTCAGAGTCTGAGGAAGAGGAGTTCGAAAACTGTCTTCTGGCAGGTGTCACTGCCTCCTTATCAGTTCCTCTGTCTGTGCTCTCTTTTTCTGAGTCTGTTTCTACTCGCTTTCGCTTTGCAGGCAGCCTGCTCTCTTCAGTCTTTTTTGACCGGGATGAGCGAGTCCCAGAGGAGGAATTGGAGGATGGAGAGGAGGACCGGACAGATTCTTGACTGCTTTGTCTGCTCATATTTCTTTTCTTGCCTGAGACTCTAATGTCTTGGTCCTCCATCTGACTCTCCTCTTCTACTGGTTCATCAACTCCATCGCTCTCAGCAGAAGCTTCCATCACTGTTTCTTGAACAAAGGATGCAAGCTGTGGTGCATCAGGCATTTGAGCCTCTGGTAAATTCTCCACTCTCCTCCTTTTGGTGAGAAATTGGGTATTATCGCTGTCTACTTGTACTTGATTTACAGAAGATTCCATGTCTATTTCCTCTGTACTTTCAATCACACTATCTTCCTTTAATATGGTTGATTCTTCCTGATTCACAGTTGCAGACTGTTCTGTAGTGGATTGAGGCATGTACGTGGGTCTCTGACTTAAAGCAACTGAAAGGGGAGTTGTTTGGTTGGGTGATGCTGGAGAAGGTTCAGTTTGGCTTGAATGTGGAGGAGTCATTTTAGTTTCTTCAGGTGTAGTCTGAGACTGGGAAAGCTCAGTTAAGTCACATAATGGTTTAGAAGAACCAACAGCCACAACTGGCTCAGACAAAAGTTCATTAGGTGGTGGTGGTGGTGGACGTGAGGACTGTGGAGAAGTTTGAGTTATAGAGGGACTAAGAGAGACTTCTTGCGTGCCTGTAGTTGCTACCTTGCTTTCAATAGAAGGCTGTGCCAATAATTCAGTAGATACAATTAAGGTTTGTGTAGTTGTACTATGATTGGACGTCATTGATAGTTGTGAAATATCATTGTTTGATTTAGCTGACTGCTGTAAAAGAGAAGTGGTTACTTGACTGCTTTGAGAAATAGAAGATGCGGATGAAGGTGACAGTTGTTGAGTTGGTACTGCAGCAGAGTTATCAAAAGTCACATTTTGGGTAGCAGCAGGCTGTAGTGAAGAAGGTTTTGTGTTGGTCTGACTAACATTTGCGGTAGGAATGGCTTCTTTTAAAATTGTAGTTGAGGTGGTAAGTAAGTCAGATTGAGGGGTTATGGACAGGCTGGTGTTTTCATTACTAGTTGAGAGTTTTGACATGGCTGTTGACTTTGTCTGAGATTCATTTAATGTTGCAGGTATGGAAACAGATGTAGTGGACTGAGTGGTTTGAAAGTCTGCTTTAGTGGGTGGGGTGAATTCTGATGATGCAGAAGGGCTGTCAGCTGAAGAGCTCACTTCTGTGCACTCAGGAACAGAGGGCAAAGTTAAAGGTTCAAAACTGGAACCAGGTAAGCTTAGGTTTAGAGAGGAACACCTTTCCTGTGGCATTGTACAACCCTGTCTCTCTTGTTCAGATTTACTAACATGTGCAGTATTTACAGTGGAATCTTTGCGAGGGCGGCCTCTCTTTCTTTTTGGTGAGAGAGATGGACTTTGTTCTTCACTTCTTAATTCCTTAACTGCAAGCATCTCCTGCTCCATGGGTTCAGGTGGCTTAGGGGCTATCTTGGGAGGTCGACCTCTTTTACGTTTCACGCATATGGAACTGGCAGTATCAGGATCAGAAGCAACAACAGGGCTAGTAGTGCTTTCCTTAGACAAATTAGGCTCCTGTTTCTTTGGAGACAGGGGAGTGCGTCGGTCTAGGCCTCTGCCTCTACCTAGATACTGTTCTCCTAACTGAGCAGCCATACGAGACTCTGTTTCCAGGCGGCGGCGTACAGGTAAGTTACGAAGAACTGGCATGTCTGGTGAATGTGTGGGGGAGTAAGGCTGGTTCCCTCTCCCCGGACTTGCAAGTGATGAGGGGGAGACCTGATCTTGCCCTTGCTGCATCGGAGAAGGAGGAGATGCAGAAGGTGACTTGGAAAGTGTCTTATCTTTTAGAGGCTGACTTTCGTCATAGGGAGAGTGGGAAATTGAGTCTTGTACTGACTCAGTCTGCTCCATCTCTTCTGATGAACCTTCAGTCTGCAATCCTCCACTTCCACTTGCGCCCCTCCTCCTTCTCCTTGGTTCCTTCTCCTCAACAACAGTAACAAGACGGCCAGGAAGCTTTCTAAGGACCTTCGCAGATGGGGAATCTTCTGGAAGGCCTTTTAGAACCTCTCCATCAGCAGTTTGACGCTTGCGTGGTGAACGAGGGTGCAGAGAAGCCAGTGAAGGACCATCCTGCTCTGGCTGATGTTCTGGAAAGCAGATAGAATCTGAAGATACAGATGCCCCCTGCTCTCTCTCTCTTATGCTCTGCTGAGGGCTATCTGACAGTGGCTCTGCTCCTTGCTCATCACTTGTTTCTCTGTGTGCTGTTATTGCAGAAATGTGTCCACTGGAGCTTCTGTCCATTGATGGAGAACCACCTGCTGAAGGCACTGAACCAGATGGAGAAAGGGTTTGGTGTTGCTGGGTTGGTGACAGTTTTGATTTGGAGATTGGATCTTGTGTTGGAGGAAATTGTGTTTCTGAATCAGAGGGGTGTTGATCATTTTGGGATTTCATGACTTCTGCCTGGGTGGGTATTGAGGAGGCCACATGTTCTTTGGTTGGCACTCTCCCCCGCAGACCACCACGTAGTCTTTCAGGCACTTCTCGGGGTTGAGGGGATTTGATACTGGAGTTAGAGCCACAGGAACGGCTCCCACTGGAGTCGGAGATCAGTGCTTCCCCCCTCCTCCCTTTCTCTATGTCTGGTGACGGACGTGTTGCTGACACATCATCATCTGTTTTAGCAGGTGTTCCTCTAAGCCTACCACTGACCCTCGTAGATGGGGCACCTTTCTCTTTGTGTTTGCGTGTGCGGCGAGCTACAGGGTGCTCCTCAGGAGTGGGAGGTGTGGAGTCCTCTTCATCATTATCAGATGACTGATGCAGTTTCAGACCCTCTTCCTTTGCCTGATCTAATCCTTTCCTTGCAGCTTCAACTTGCTCCTGTTACCATAACAAAATAATATCGTTCTAAACAAATGAATTATTCAATAAACATCACTGAAATCACTATTATTTACTATTTATTACAGTGATTAGTACAGTTTGCAACATTTATGTATTGAAAGAACAGTGGTTTACCTCTGCCTGTTTCAGTTCTTCTTTGCAAATATCCTCAAGAGATGCCTCCAGGAAATTCATGGCATATCGTTCTATGGGGGTAAGCTATTGGGAGGCAGAAAAACATGCACAAAGGCACATGACACATTGCAAAACGCAGAAAAAGTCTGATCATGTAATAAAGACAAATATTACCTGTTCAACTAAAGCTGCAATTTCCTGCTCAGCCTTGGAAAGTTCCTCTTCCTCTTGGTCTCTGCTCTCCCCATCATCCAGAGGAATATTTTCATTGAATTCTGCTAGTTCAGCTACCTGTTCCGCTTTGGCTTGGGAAGCTGCTACTATGTCCTCCTCATCCTCTGCACGACATAAAACCTGGTAAGAAAAAATAGGTAAGACACTGATTGTTTCATCAAACTTGCAAGAAATCCTTCTGCCGTACCAAGCAAATTTCCCACTTGTGGGACTAATAAAGGCTTATCTTATCTTATCTTACAATATCAGTGTCTTGAGAAAAAGATTATCTGACTTACCTGCTCTAAAATATTGGTTTGTTGTTTATTGACCGTCTCCTCATCATCTGATGGCGGTACACTCGATTCAGCCTCCTTCTTCTCCCCCTCCGACACATCAAACAACTCTCTAATAGTTTGCTATTTTAAAAAAAAAGATACGACCAAGCTTTTAACTATGACTCTCTCAGTATGACTTCAAAAGATAGAAAAACAGAACACCGAAAGAAGCCTACCTGTTTAAAAAAGGCAGTGGTGAAGTTTCCTCCTTCAATCGCCATATCTCCCAACATCCTCTTCTGATTAGCTTTTTTAAGGATGTTTTCCTCCACAGTCCGTTCACTTATAAGTCTAAAGAAATTTTGATGGGAGAATGATCCAGTGTTAATTATCCAGTCACTCACAAAAACATGAGATTTGTCTTGCTTCAATAAGGAGCCTATAATCAGTGTTGGCTAACTTAAATACAAACAATTATTACTGGCACCTGTATATATGAACATCTCTGGTTTGTCCAATTCGATGGCAGCGGTCCTGGGCTTGAGCATCCATGGTGGGGTTCCAATCACTATCATAGAATACCACTGTGTCAGCTCCTGTCAAGTTTACCCCCACACCACCACTGCGGGTGGATAAGATGAAACAGAATATGCGGCGGTCTGCATTAAAGCGCTCCATCAGGGCCTGAGAGGTAAAGAAAACACAGAAGTAATGATTGAAGATAAGCATATAATGACTTGAAGTTAGCTGAAAAAACTAAGTTAGTAGGACACTCCTTTAGTAAGACACTACATCCATGCAGTGTTCCAAGAGGACATCGCTGACCTGTCGCTGCTCCACTCGTGTGCTACCATCCAGCCTTAAGTAAATGTGCCCATGGTAGTTGAGGAACTGCTCCAGTACATCCAACATGCGAGTCATCTGGGTAAATATGAGTACTCTATGACCTTCAGCCTTCAGTTTCCGCAGCAGGAGGTGCAGAGTCTGTAACTTACCTATACACATACAAAAAAGCATTTCAGAGCTCATCCTGAGACTCATGCATGACAGCGTTTAAAACACAGACCTGTTATAATTTATAATATAAAATATAAAAACAGTCACAATGCCAGTGTCCTAGACAACATACTGGTAATGATAGCAACGTAATTATAATAAGATAAAAATAAACTAGATGGGGCACTCACCACAATCGTACTGGATAAGTCTCAGGTCTGGAAAGTGTGTCCGCATATTGCACTGGATACGGTGCAGCATATGCATGAGGGGAGAAAAATGAGCAGACAGCATAGAGGAAAAAATAGCCTGCTGGTGACTGAGAGACGGAGGAGGGTGGCAGCAGTGCATGGTTATGGGCTTGGCCTCCACTGGAGGGATGGCAAATGTGAACCTGTGAGGAGGAGCATTGGTTATAGAATAAACAATAATTTGATATTGTAAAATCATTGTACAGCACTGGTTACCAAACCTCCAGCTGGAGATCAACCTTCCTGGTGTGTTTAGCTCCAGACTGCTCCAGACTGCCCCTTCCCCCTCCCCCCTCCCCCTTACCCAACACTCCAGACAAATAGGGACTGTAATGCAGGGAGAGTGTTCATTAGCCAGAGGAGGTGTTCTAGGTTGTGCCTGGGACTAGATTTTACCAGAAGGTAGATTTCTATTACCAGGGTTGGCGACCACTACTGTACAAGATAACAGGGCTAAAGGGGTGAAACAGTAGGCATACCTGTCTATGACTTCTGACAGTAATTGTAGCCTCTCTTCTGAGCTATGAATGGATTCCCGGAGAGTTTTGCTCTGGTCCAGGTAGTCACACACACAGTTTGACTGAGCAGCAAGACAAGAACTGTACCCAGAGTAGTTCCCTCTGTTAACAGGGCAGGCTGGAGTGGGATTGGGGCCTGGGAGGAAGGTAAGGAAGTCCAAAACCTCTCTGCCATACACTGGCTTAGCACTGCAGTGCAGTTCATTGACTCGTATAATTTGTGAGATGCGAGCATCTCTCTGAGCCTTACGCCGATCTGCAAGCCATGACTATCAAAACAGAAGCAGACATCACAACATATTTATATAAAAAAGAATCATTGAAAGAAATAAAGAAAGAAAAAAAAAGAATGATCTAGTCATTAATAAGGCCCTTGTCAAAGTCACTCAAATCTTTATGATTCTATTTTGCCCGCTTTCAACACATTCAACAGCTGACTGTTCACTTGCTGACTTATATTCGTACCCTTGACAGGTGCCACTGTAATAAAATAATGAATGTAATTTACTTCTCCTGTCAGTGGTTTTAATGTTTTGGCCGACTGATGTATATAGAATAAATAAAAGAGTCGATGTTCTCCCAATCTGCAGTAGTTTCGACATCATTTTTTTCAACTGTAAAATCATACCATGTAGAAGGGAGATCTTGGAGGAGGTGGTGGCTGAACTCGGGGACGCTGAAATGCAGATGTACTGCTCTGTGACGAGGATGTAGGCTTAAGATTGCCCATTCGCAGTGTAACAACATCACTACTGCTCTCTTCACGTCCTAATGAAGCATTCACCTTAGCTACAGGAAAAGCAAGAAATCAGCATGTTATTTTGCTAACAATACATGTATACATGTATCAGGGTTCATGCAGGAATCCTACAGTCGAATTTACTACCTTTTTAATACCTCCACAATATTTTTTACTACCAACACGACAATGAGCAGAGGCCTTTTTTTGTGTCATGTTGTCCTTACCTTAACCTGAGCCCTTTGTTTTTCCTAACCATAACCCTTAGTCCCACCCTAATAAGGTCAACTTGACACTTCTTAAAACAAATGACACATGACAACAGCCATAATATTAATACAAGTGTGTTATGTCTCTCACACACACACACACACACACACACACACACACACACACAAAGACAGCCACACATTCTTACACACACAGACTAAAGTAGTGAATTACTCTCTTAAAGGAGCAACTGATTTCATCACAAAGGTAACTTGTGGCAATGATTTACACTGTGGACTCAAAAACTGCAAAGAGTCCATTGGGTGATAACCATTGATATTTATTGGTTGATGCAATGTCAGATAACAGTTTGAACAAATTTTGAGAGAAGTTGTAACAAGTTCACCTGTGTTCATCAGCTGATAACTTGCACACACTGCAGAATGCTTCCCGGTCATTGCCCATGACTGGCTTAAGCCAGTCTTTAAATGACGGGTCATCAAACCAAGTTTGAGAAAACGTACATTTCCCCAGTGTGCGAAATACCTGTCAATATTCGGGGGGGTCCCCATCTCCCTATAGTTGCGCAGTACTCAACATGCATTTCTCAACATGCTGTGGGCCTATAACCTTACAATATTTCATGGATGCAAGACAATTAGCCCATAGCCTGCATGACAACACACACGCACACAATTAACATTGTTTTTTTATAATCTGATATCCTATAGTAAAAGCAACACTGACATAGGAAGGTGCATTGACTAAAGTTGTATGGATGCACGTTGTTTTATAACAAGGAGAGGCAAAGTTGTACATTACCATGCAGACACGTTCCAATCTGGCGCACTTACAGTTGTTACTAGTCATAAATCTCATTTTGGATACCAAAAAATTAAAAAGACTCTTCAGATATCTATAATGTAATTATGACTAGTCAAAACGGTATTGAAGATTTCTGAAACGAAAGTTTCTCCTAGTAAGAATTGTATTTCAGATATCTGTAATGTTCATTGTATATAGGAAGAACGTCGTTTTGGATATCTGTAATGTTTATTTTAACTAGGAAGAACTGAATTACGGATATCTGACGAACATATTCACTGGCTATTAAATGTTAAAACGGCTTGCCATAGGCACGCAATCACTGCAAATGAGAGCCTGCAGTATGCTGGCCAATCGTGTGACATAATTGAAGCATCCATCTACAGCAAATACATCACATTGAACAGATACATAATTGAACACATACACGGTGGGTGTTAAAAAAGCACAACGGCGGGTGTTCTCGCTCTTTCTCACACAAACACACACACACACACACACACACACACACACACACACACACACACACACACACCACGTCGGGTGCATCTGGTGGCGAGTGGCCCACTGTGCTGGCTGTACCAGCATCTTCATCTCTAAGTGCCATCTTTTTGTATGTGAGGAAACCAAGGTGTGCTAGTGATACACCCTGTAGCTTTCGCTTGCTAGCCATTTTTAATATGACTTTATTCTCAATCTCAAAGTTTCGTCTTACTTCTGTTTGGCGCGCATGTTGAATTCTGAATATTGGATATAGTGAGCTTCAAAAACATTTTAGTGATCATTAGTGACACTTTTTGACACAATTTGAGACCCCCTTAAAATTTTGCTTTTGAAGTTTTCAGGGGGTCTCATGGGTTAATCGGGGGGTCGGACCCCCCGTATTTCGCACACTGCATTTCCCCATTTCCCGCTGTAACTCTGTGAAAAAACAGAAGCGGCAAGTGACTACTAGCTAATATTATGATGTCTAATATAGGACGGGCTCTGCTAATATGGAGCTGTGGGCGGACCAAGACACTGGACTGCTGCTTGATGATTGGAGGAGCTGTCTAAAGGGCAGAACCCCTATTTGAAAGACTAGCAGCCGCCTTAGCTAAATGTGCTGTCAATCAAAAAGGGGTTCCGCCCTTTAAACAGCCACTACAATCAACAAGCAGCACTCACAGAGACGATGAGCTTCCCAGGAAGTGAAGATTTTGGTGCATTTATCTAATAACCGTCATCGTAAAGGAAGCAGAGCTTCTCTTGCAGCCACCACTGTTTGAGGCAGTGAGGAAAAAATTACTGACAAGTAAACTGTGCTTACTACCTTATACTACGTTTCAAGGGCCTTAATTTGGGCTGATTTCATTTACTACCTTTTACTACCGCGCGGACACCCTGTGTATACACACACACACACACACGAGTGTTTTACTTACTGTATTGTTCAGATATATCTACACACACGCACATTTTAGAAAGACAGACGGATCACATACAATTAAAAAGAGAGCCAATTCACATTGAAAAGTACTACCATGGTTCAACGGGATTCAACACCACTGGTAACTGGTGTAGGACAATAAATACTATACCAGGATAATAAGATATTTCTGCTCACCTAGTCCTGGGCTTGGTGCTGATCCTTGAACCACCTTGAGTACAGGGCGGTTGGGGGGAGGCTGGCTAGGGCCCGAGGTAGGAGCTCGAGGTGGAGCAGCATAAACAGGAGAACGAAGGGGAGGTTGTTGAGGAGTCGGCGGCCTGAGGGCAGGGTTTGGGGTGCCGTGTGGGTGCAGCAAAACAGACTGAGGAGGAGCAACACGAGGGGAGGGTGGCACAGCCATAGTGGGAACCTGTCCACCCTCTTTGCTGGCTGCTTGGCGCACGACAATTTTTACAATTCCTGGTCCACTTACCATAGTTGTTGGTGCTGTATGAGAAAATAAAAGTAAAACAAAGGTTAATATTGTTCTGCATCTCAACCCGAGCTTGTATAAAGAGTTGTTACCATTTTTGTGACTAGCGTTACACTATGGATTACGTTAGCAGATCTAAATCATTCACTATGGTTGGTGAAATTAAGCTTGCTTTTCCAGCAGTTCACCCAGGAATCCAAAAGTAAAATGATGTTGGAATTTGTGCAAAATTCCTATGGCATTTTCCTATTGTCTAAACCCAATAAAATGAAGCCTGAGGGTCATACAAAAACACAACAAATATCTTAAGCTCACTTACACCATACATAAAAGCAACATTCTAATCTAAAAAGAGGTTACAGAAAAGATCCATGGCCCAGAAAATGAAATGTCCCTGAAAAGTGTCCTTTCAGTAGTTATTACAAAAAATCTTTAGTCTGACTATGTTTCCATTAAGCCTTGTTCCATTCATGTCTTATTTAAAATCTCTATTATTTACACCACTTACAGCAAAAACCAAACAATCAAAACCATATTACCCATACTCTGTTGAGTAGCAGGTAATTTGGCACCTAGGCTACAGTACAGCATCCATCATCATTAGAATGACTGTGAGGATTAACTCAAGGACAGCGCCAGTACCTTGAGCAGCAGTGAGGGGTACTGCTAGTCCAGAGCAGGTTGGGGTTGGGGTGCTGCTTGGGGTGGGATTTGCTGAGCTGCTACCTGACTGACTAACTGTATGGAGGACTGCCACCTGAGCTGGCTGACTAATAAGGTGGTGCTGCCCACCGCTGGATACCAGATGCATTATATTTCCTAAAGGACACAACCACAGGAGAGAGTGTTAGTCCATAGACCACACCAATACTTAAGACAGACTACATACGTGCAAGAAAATAGACCTCCTTGTGGCTGTTCATGCAAAAAATGGGCACAAATGACCTTTTTTCATTATTACAACAAAGGCTGCACTCACCTTGAATGGGTCGTGGCTGGGGTACAGGCACTTGGTGTAACGGGGCACCAGAGAGGGTTAGTTTGTTGCCTTGTAGCTGAAAGGTCACGGGTTTACTGCCCTGACTGGATGACATTGGACGACCAGCCAAAGACGCCAATTGAGCAATACTGACAACCTCTCCAGCTGTAAATTAGATAATGGGGGAAAAAATGTGTATCTACTTTTAAGTAATTTTACCATGACAGACAGTACAAGGCTCCTATTTAACAGGGAATGAACTTACATGGTAATCTTGCCTGCATATCAGGGCTAAGAAGGACCCTCTGTGTCATGACGTTGCTAGGGGGCTGAGGGGAAGCAGACACAGTTTGGGTGCTGGGGGGTGCTGGGGACCGAACAGGCATGACCGGGAGTGGAGTGCTGGGCCTCACTGCAGCCCCAGTGCAGGAACTACTTGAACAGACAGGAGCTCGTGGAGCAGGAACAGGAGTGACCTGACACACTGAAATCCACAAAGTTAATAGTGAAGGAAGAAAGCTGAAAAATGCAGGAATTTTTTTTAAACTTCTTGAAATTAGGCTACACTTAAGAAATTTGCTACTGTTCTCTAATTTGGCAGAGCTTCCATATATTAAAAAACTAGATGCTAAGAGCAGCAGGCTGACCTTGTGGTGCTAGCTGCACAGGAGCTTGAGTAGGGGTGACTTCTGTTATTAGAGGGGGGCGTGGAGGCTGGACAGCAGGAGAGACAGGACACGTGGGCCGTGGGTTGTTTGCCGGTGTTGATGAACGCGTTTCAGACTTCGGAAGTGGTTGGAACATCCTTTACATGAACATGTTCAAGCATGTGGTTAATGATCAATAACCACTTTTAATTACATGGACAATGGCCTGTTAACATGAGGGATACTGGTTTAAAAATAATGAACTTGGGGTCTCTTACCTGTTCACTTTCATGCGAACAGGTTTGGGTCTGGGTGGAGGCTCAGGAGACTCCATGATCTCCTGAATCAGATGATGAGTCACTTTTCTGCGTGGAAGGAAAACGTCTGCTTGATATCGTGACACATGTCCCTCCAAACCAACCAGGTCAAACATGGAAAGATCACACCTCTGTGAAAGGAGAGAGACAAAAAGAATCCAGACTACAACAGTGCACAAAGAAAACAAGAATAAAACTTGCATACCAATAAACAACGGTCAGCACATTTTATTTGTATTTCACATGTTACCACATCCAATGCATCACAAAAAAATAATTAGGTATTGCACACAGCTTAATTGATCAAAATGCTCAAAATGCACACCTGCAAAGGGGAGGTCTCTAAGGCGCGCAGGACCAGGGAGGCAGTGGAATACACGATGGGCTCAGTGATGAAGGGAGATTGGATGGGTCGTGGGTCAAACAGGTTGGGGTGGTTACACACTTTACGCAGCTGCATCAAGATGTTGATCACAGACATGAAGTGGCCACTGGCCAAAGTCTCCTTTGTACTAGTAAGTAAGCAAGATTGTAAAACAAAAAGAGAGAATTTTTAAATTTTAATTCTTATTTCCCACAAGATGTCAGCAGCACCAGTATGATTTTCTAGTCACTGGACACTCACGATGCCTGTGCCATGAAGTCATCATACAGAAAGCGTTGTCTTTTGGAGAGGCGACAACGTACAACATGCTCATATTTCTTGGGCATTTGTTTCTCTACATCTGCTTTTATACGCCGCAGGAGGAAAGGCCTCAGCACCTAAAATAAGGGAATGAATTGAGTAGAGGATAACCACTGATGCATGACATTTTTGTAGGGCAACCACTGGTGAACTTGCATGCAATAAATCAACTGATTTAGGTAGAAGTGCAGTTACACAAACACTCATTTACTTTTGACTTTAGAGTATTTACCTTGTGCAGCCTTTTGACAAGACCCTCATTATACTCCTGACTGCCCTCGATCATGCCAGTCAGTGGGTTGGAGAACCACTCTTTGAACTCACGGTGGGACTGGAAAACATGTGGCATGAGGAAGTGCATGAGTGACCACAGCTCCATCAGACTGTTCTGCAGAGGGGTGCCAGTGAGCAGCAGTCGCCGGTGACTGCAGGCAGAAGAACAATTGCAGGAAAGGAGGGGAGGCTTTAATAAAATGATAAACACCACACCACTCTCTGAAACACCATGAAAAATGAATCAGTTTAATTCAGTTCTAATAAATTTAATTCAGTTTCAGTTCACCTGTTGAAGTTTAACAGACTCTGCCAGCGCTGAGACTTGAAGTTTTTGATGTTCTGTGCCTCATCAAGAATCAGGTACCTCCAGGACTTGCGCCTGAAGGCCTGGTGATCTTGCAAAACCAGTTTATATGATGTAATACATACATGGAAGGCATTGGGTTTTGTCCAGCCCTAACAAAACATGGAAAAAGTTATCACAGACCCATATAATTAACGACATGACACTTTGTGACAGAAGGTCACTGAATGATTAGGCTTACTTGTCTTTTGAGTTTACGTTCTTTCTGGCTGCCATAGTAAGTAAGGATTTTGAAACCAGGGCACCAACGCTTCAACTCCATCTCCCAGTTCAGCATCACACTGGTGGGCACTATGATCAGGTGAGGCCCCCAGTTAGCTTTAGGGGGGAAAAAAAGTCACCTGTTACATCTACATATGGAAGAAATCACTGCACTAAAATGTGTACAATACACTACACAAATATTGTAATAATTTACATTAGCAACAATATTATGCAAATTGTTCTTTTGTCTTCCTTTACCCGTCACTGACAAGTGTTTTTTGTTACTTTGCCTTTATTCAAACATTCTAATCTATAATTGATCACAATGTATGCAATATAAAGACTGTAATGCCTATGACTAAGTGCAAACACCACTAAGTTAAACTAAGTTAAATACACACATACAGTAACAAGCCACCTACCTGCTAAATGCTGTAAACCTATCTACCTTACATCTACACCTCATTTATGGGAACGCCATTTATGGGAACACCATTTAACGGAACGTCATTTAAGGGAACAGCTGAATTTTTCTCAGCCAATTATAGGTAAGAACAGACAAATTAGTTAAACACAGAAGGTCCAAATGAAAGTGTCCAAACATGCACGCATGCACAATTGTTTTGCTTCGTGTTTCTTCACGTTTAGGTTTTTCCCGCCTTTTTGCCTATGCCAGGCACCCGTACCTCTCTCTCTCCCAATATGTTTCGGAGGTCTCTCAACCAGTTTTTAAATTATCAATACTCTGTCACTGATCAACTGATCACAAAGTTTTATACAAGCACACTACTACAGTTTATAGTGACGTTTTGACACTGGAGCAGTTCTGAAATTCAGCATGAGCTCAGAGGAGAAGTGGCGCCTATTTTGGCTATAGAAAGAATAATAAAAACTACAAAATGCATTTCTGCGAGAAAATGTGAAGTGTGATTGCCATAAAATCAGTGTTTAGAGACACGCAAACACTGGTTTTGTAGGCAAAAAAAAGTTTGTGTTAAAAAATAATTGCCGTCTGGAACTCTCAATGTTTTGGTTCAGAAACAGGCACTCTACCCATTACGCGACTGGGGGGTTGGGGTGCCGGCTCTATCCAAGCCACTTATGGGAGTGGCTGAATGTATAGCAGCATTCACAGACTGATTATATTTAATTAGACAATATAAAGAGTCACACATGTATTTTTTAAAAATAAATTGTCTGTAATTTTTATGAGCGTGTTGTGTGTTTTGCACCGTGTTTATTTCTTCATGTTTGTTTTTTTCGCCTTGTGTTCCATCCTCTGGCTTTCTCACCACACTAAACTAAAACACTAGGCCCCCGATCACCTATACCATTAACGCTGTACAAGTGTAACACACTGTATACTAACAGATGTTTTGATGTTAGAACCATGCTCATTTTTTTTAAAGCTCTAGAAGTGGATACAAAAATAGGTGGAATAAAAATAATAATAAAACCTAAGAAGAATAATTGCATGATTGCTTCCTCAATCACACTAATAAAACTTAAGAACAGTAGTATGACTTGATGTAATCACACTAATAACAGTGATAAACCATTCTTTAACCAAGAAATGTAGCTTATTTAGGATGTTCTATTTTGACAATCAACCACGAGCTACTAAAGATCAAAAGCGTGCACCCACCACTGCACTCATTTCATTAACAATTTAACGGCAATAATGAATACACCCCAATAAATCAATGTTTACCTAGAAAACGCTCATTTTTTTTGTCCACCAAATGACAACCATGTTTTCACCAAGAGCACCTCAAAACTATACATAAAAATGTGTTTACCAAGACACAGAACAGAAACTACTGCACAGATAAAGAATGTGCTGAATAAAGAGCAAGCAACTCCAATCAGCAAAACTACAGTCAAAAGGAGATCACTGGGAACAACAAATAAATCAATAAAAAACTTATCACAATTTTGTCAGAACTAAGCTTCACTATGTCTTGATTCTCTCCCACTAAGACGCAGATCGTTTAAGCATAGGGTCACATGGCTATTTTGTAACTGAGAAAGATTATGAGCTCAGATGAGATTCTGCTGATGTTAATTTTTTTTTTCTTTTTTTAAACATGAAGCCTACAACAGCATTAGAAATCAATCTCTCACCTTTTTCACAGGCCAGATGTGCCAACAGGGCAATTGTCTGAATAGTTTTACCAAGACCCATTTCATCAGCCAAGATACCATTGAGCTTCTTTTCATACATGGTGACCAACCAGTCCAGTCCAATGTGCTGGTACTCACGCAGAGTACCATGAAGTAAGAATGGAATAGGTGTTTTCACCTTGAATGGAAGGAAAAAAGTATTAAAAAGCAATTACGTAGTTAGTAATCCTTCACCATATTCCAACAATTAAAGAGAAGATGTTTAATTAAATGAACACTCCAGCCAAAATGAAAAGTGTAACCCTTTCATCTGTTGTAAACAAGATTACTTGGTAGCTCAGTCTCTAAAGTGAGATTTTCTAGTTTGAAGACCAAAAAAGGCGACAGAAGCTTTTAAAAACAACTGTTTTGGGGTGGAAACTTGAGGGCAGGGTGTATCCCCCCTACAAGCTTGTGAATGCAGAATGAAGCCAGATATCTAACACTACTACAAAAGTATCACTTCTGTTAAAAAAAAAAAAAACAGATATAACTAAGCTGTCAATGTTCTTTGGTAGCATGCCATGGACCCTTACCTTTGTTGTGGCCAAAGTGTATCCCTTAGGCTGAAGGCTCTCAGCAGTAGCAGCAATATGGCTGATCTCCTTTTTAGGACGTGGAGATGTGGGAATAGAAGGGCTATGATCTCCCTCCCCCAGTAAAATTTCCATTCCCTCCCCGCCATCCTCCTCCTCATCACTTTCCTCAGCTTCGGCTTCTTCTTCTTCCTCTTCTTCACTATCCTCAGCTGCAGTTGAATCTGGATGTCAATAAGAAGAAAATGGATGTCATAACAGTCGTCAAAACTTTTACTGTCTGTATTAAATTAACCAGGACCAGCTGAACCTAAGTAGAATTAAAAATGTATATATCTGATAATTATTCCACTCAGTATTTAGAGAAGTTGTTTAACTGCATTATATTTGGAGCTTTGTTTTTTTAAATGAATGTATGAATTACACTTTGTACAGTACACATTTAACTACCTGAGGAGGTACCACTGTCATCTCCGCTTTCATCTCCTTCTGTCTCTTCCTCCTCCTCCTCCTCTTCAGTACCCTCTGACTCCTCTGACTCCTCTGGGGATGCTGAGGGCTCCTCAAAGTCAGATGCATAAGCCCCTCTGTACTTCTCCAGAAGCTCTTCCACACTCATCTCCCCTGAAGGCAAAGCATGCAACATAAACAAAACAAAAAAACATTTAACTGTGATTTTAAATCATAATACACCTGAATGTGTTTAAAAGCGTAACAGGTAACTACCCGACCGTTTTCCAAAAAGGCACACATGTCCAAGTATAATTGCAACAAAGTTGATTATTCTGTTTTTCATTTTAATTTTACTTTGATGGAAGGCTGGTCAGGAGAAGAAATTTTACATAGTTGTGCTAAAAATGACAAGAAAGAAAAACTGTTCAGTCATCCGCATGCAACTATTCAAAATAATTTATTGTTTTTTGATCCTTTTTGAACATACAATTATTGAACATGCAGCTTTAAAGCCTGGGCCTTCCCCCAACACAAAAAGAATTTCTTCTAACCTTCTCTGGCCAAGTCATCAAGCTCCTCTGCATGATCTCCATGGCCCTCAATAATCTCCTGGGCTTCAATAGTGTCCTCTACATCTTCCGCTTTGGAAAAGAAGAAAACAATCAATACAAAACACCCAACAATCTTGTCCTTGAAAGGTAAATTTCAGTCTTTACATTCCCTTACTTAAGAGATGCCTCAAGATAAACATTTGGTCAATGAAGCTATGTGAAAATCTCCTGCAACTCACCATCCTCCTCATTTGCTGAGAACTCTTTGTCTTCATCTTCAACAACTGAGGAGGATTCATCTGAAGCTTCTTTTTCTGAAGCAGAATCCTGAGAAACAAACATAGCTTTCACAGAGAGCCTAGCGAATACACACTACAGAGGCTAAACAGAAATAACGACAGTGTTGACTGGTGTGAACAGTCCT
The DNA here is from genome assembly GCA_037974365.1 of Hydrocynus forskahlii. NCBI lineage: Eukaryota > Metazoa > Chordata > Actinopteri > Characiformes > Alestidae > Hydrocynus > Hydrocynus forskahlii. The sequence goes on along the minus strand of JBBPCX010000114.1, from coordinate 35,480,321 downwards.
CATAGTACCTGGGGTAGAGTAAGGGTGCTGAGAAGTTGGTCCAAGGGAAGAGTGCCCTCCTGCCTCAGCAACTCAATCTCCCTTCGCTGTGTCTCTTCATCATTTCCCTCCTGCTGCTCTTCCACCTCAATTGTCTCCTCATCATCCTCCTCCTCACATGGAGGCTCAAAGTCTCTATCTACAAAGGAATAGATTTAGAACTACAACACACTTAATTTGTGCAGCAATTCTTATGCTTAAGAATTCATATAATCAACATGCAAGTACTTTTGCTCACCATCTTCATCAGTGGCACTGAATTGTGAGAATTTGGTAGGGATATTGGAACTGGCTGCAGGTGTCGCTTGCAGGGACTGACTGAGCAGGTCAGAATAGCGCTCTGTCTGGCCAACAATAAAATCTAACTGAAGATCCAGGGCCTTCTTGCGTTTCTCCTCCAAGCGAGACTGCTGTTTATACTGGACTACCTATGTGAAAGAAACATATTTCAAATCTGTAAGACCAAAGACAGAGGTATTTGGGGCACCTGGTGTCCTGGTGGTAAGGGTTAGAATCCCAAGATTGCCAGTTGCACCACTAAGGTATTCTTGAGCAAGGTACACACACTGCTCCCCAGGCGCTGCATCACGGATTGCCCACTGCTTCACTTGGTGAATGGGTTAAATGCAGAAAAAGTATTTCACATTGTTCACATTTTGAGCTGTGGGGTTTTCACACGTGACTGAAAGTGCCACTATACTTTTTATTTAAGCAAATAAGGCAAACAGAAAATTGAGTTTTTGAGTTGGTACAGTTGTGCTCATAAGTTTACATATCCCGGCAGAATTTATGATTTAACCATTTTTAGAGAGTATGAATGATAACACAAAAACTTTTCTTTCATTCATGGTTAGTGGTTGGCTGAAGCCACTTATTGTCAAACAACTTGTGTTTACTCTTTTTAAATCATAATCACAAAACAAACTACCCAAATGACCCTGATCAAAAGTTTACATACCCCAGTTCTTGATACCGTGAATTGCCCCCTTTAACATCAATGACAGCTGGAAGTCTTTTGTGGTAGTTGTGGATGAGGCTCTTCATCTTTTCAGATGGTAAAGCTGTCTTCCTGGCAAAAAGTCTCCAGTTCCTGTAAATTCTTGGGCTGTCTTGCATGAACTGCATGTTTGAGGTCTCCCCAGAGTGGCTCAAAGATATTGAGGTCAGGAGACTGAGATGGCCACTCCACACCTTCAATTTATTTTGCTGTAGCCAATGACAGGTCAACTTGGCCTTATGTTTTGGATCATTGTCCAAGTACGTCCCATGCGCAGCTTCCGGGCTGGTGAGTGCAAATTTTCCTCCAGTATTTTTTGATAACTTACTGCATTCATCTTGGCCTCAATTCTGACCAAATTTCCTGTGCCTTTGTAGCTCACACATCCCCAAAACAACAGCAATCCACCACCGCGTTTCACAGTAGGAATGGTGTACCTTTCATCATAGGCCTTGTTGACTCCTCTCCAAATGTAACGTTTATGGTTGTGGCCAAAAAGTTCAATTTTAGTCTCATCACTCCAAATGACTTAGTGCCAGAAGGTTTGAGTCTTATCTCTGTGCTGTTTGGCATATTGTAAGTGGGACACATTGTAGCATTGGCGCAGTAATGGCTTTCTTCTGGCAACTGGACCATGCAGCCCATCTTTCTTCAAGTACTTCCTTATTGTGCATCTTGAAACAGCCACACCACATGTTTTCAGAGTCCTATATTTCACCTGAAGTTATTTGTGGGTTTTTCTTTGCATCCCAAACAATTTTCCTGGCAGTTGTGGCTGAAATTTTGGTTGGTCTACATGACCGTGGTTTGGTTTGAACAGGACCCCTAATTTTCCACTTCTTAATTAGAGTTTCAACACTGCTGATTGGCATTCACAATTCCTTTGATATTTTCTTACATCCCTTTCCTGTTTTATAGAGTTCAACTGCCTTTTCCCGCAGATCCTTTGACAATTCTTTTACATTCCCCATGACTTAGAATCCAAAAAAGGTCAGTGCAGCACTGGATGAAAGATGTAAGGGTCTGTCAGGTGTCCAGAAACTCACTGACCTTTTATACACACCCTCTAATTACAATCAAACAGATCACAGGTGAAGATGGTTACCTTTAATAGCCATTCTAACCCATTTGTGTCAAGTTGTGTGCATGTTATCAAGCCAAATCACCAGGGTATGTAAACTTTTGATCAGGGTCGTTTGGGTAGTTTGGCTTCAGCCAACCACTAACCATGAATTAAAGAAAAGTTTTTGTGTTAGCATTCATATTCCCTGAAAAATGGTTAAGAAATCATAAATGCTGCCAGAGTATGTAAACTTATGAGCGTAATTGTATATATGCCAAGTACATCAATCTGGTCACTGGACAGTGCATTGAATGTAAATAATTGAACAGTAAGAATGGCATGCAGTAATACAAACTACAGCTTAGTAAAAACGTGTCACCTTCTCAACACTGCTCCAGAAAGCGCGGACCTCCTTTGCAATGGATGCAGCAACTCTCCTCAGCTTGGCCTGCTCTTCACGCTTTGCTCTCTCCTCTTTCTGTCTAAGCTCTTCATGGTGTCGCATCACCATCCTCACCACCTAGACACACAGTATTTATTCAAAGAGGGGTCTCCAAACTTCAATAACAGTGAAGCAATACATTTAGTAAAGAAATAAAAGAAAATTCACTTTTCTGGCTACGCCTCTCTTCCACCGCCTCTCCTGTGCAAAGTCAGCAGAAAGCCACTGCATCTCTTCACAAAGATAGTCCCAGTGCACCTTGGGTCGGACTGGCTCTGTCAGTCGTGACAAACGTTTTAGGGACCAGAATCCTTCTCGCTTCAGGGCTAGTGTCCGATGCTCAATCTCAGCTTCCTGTTAAAAACACATAATACATTATAAATCAGCATGTTTCAGCTTAATACAATATCATCTAACATGCAAAGCAATGGGTGATCCTGGTAAAAGCCACAGGATATGGTCAGAATTCTAAATCACAATTACATTTGCACACACAGTACCAGGGAAAAACTAATTGGTGAACAATGTACGTGATATTTCTTTCATTCGGTTTCAGTTTCAAATACCTCACCTGTGGAAAATGGTTTAATCAAGCTGTACGCAGCATTGCTGGTCGGCAACAGTTTATTTGCACGTAACATCATTCAAAATGCTAGAAATGCATGAATGTACCACAAAGGAAATGAGAAGCTTTATCCTGTTACATACATACATTAACTGCACTTAACAAATCTGAATATTAAGACTTATATTCAAAATAACTTTTTACAATAAACAAGTTTAAGGGACAATATAAAATCTTGTAAACTTTGCCCACTTGCCTGATCAGACAAGTTGAGGTACAGGGTCATGTTGAACCCTGAGCACATGCTAGATATGATAGTGTTAAATAATCATCAAATGATTCATCCAAACATCCAAACAACTACTAAACTTAGTCCGGGACCTCACAGTGATACATTCAGGTACTGATTAGACCAGTCCCACAGTAATATATATATATAAAGTTCAACCCTTCCTTAATCAAAAAAATTAATATAAATACTTCACTGACATGCTTGGCCAGCTCTGCCATGTCAGTATGCTTCTCCGAGCGAGGCCGCTGTGTGAGCATCTGATCTGATTGAGAAGCTCCGCCAGAGCTATGGGAAGAAGCTGTGTGTTTGCCATGAGAGCCACAGAGATATGTAGCCCTGTCTGTGTGAAGCTGGGTCCAGTCTGATGAGGAGCCTGGAGGGGGAGATGGTGTACGAGAGGTGGAAGGAGTAGACCCTGTTGTGGCTCTGCCTGCTATCCACTGACGAACCTGGAAAGAGAAGAGGAAAGTACACAATTAAAAAGGAAGAAGAAAACAAAGAAAAGGGAGGAAAAACAACTTTGTGAAATTTGTGAAATTAGAGTAGAAGGAAGGTCAACACAGGACGAAAAGGGTATATAGTTTCGCATAATAAGAGCTACAGTGGGTATGCACAAACAGTTGGCCTCCTACTAGCAGAAAAACCTTTCCTATCCTTTATATGTAAAACATGCGATTGTGAGTAAAACTAAACTTTTCAGTGAGCTTTACACTAGGCTTCAGGTTAGAATTAGCAGAGGAATTGTCAGCTTGCGAGTTCAGACTGAGTCCAAGAATGAGAGATGCCGGAAGAAGATGCGGACACCTCTTACCTTCAAAAAAAAGGCCTGTCTGTCTGTCCTGCTCTGTCCACGCTGCAAAACACACATGGCTCAACATGCAGCCAACTAGAGCACCAGAATCGGCTGATGGCATTCACACAGCTACAAACTGAGCTTTTGAGCACGACTAGGCAGTCTAAAACACTGATGGTTGATAGATGCATTTCTCTTTGAATTTACAGATGTTGAGTTATTTTGATCCGCTTGATATTAGAAAACTAACTTAGCTAGCAACCTAAATCAAACACGTACAAGCAAAGACAATAAGCGAGCTATACATGAGAAACAACATGCTTTACATTGTAATTAATAAAGCATGAACATATGGCCTAAGCTGGTATAAGGCAAATATATCGTTATGTTGTCCTTACCTTGTTCTGCGCGGAACTAGGCATAATAATGCTGTCATCTGTCTGGGCTTCCATAGAACTGTCTGCCTCTCCATCACTGCTCTCTCCTACAGAGGCATCAAGTTGTCCTGGTGCGTTGTCATGAGAGCCTTTTGATTCTGCCAAATGCTGAACTGGTGAATGTTGTTCCTCCACTTCCAACTCCCCCCCCAACAACATGGAATCTTGGCATGGTCGGTTAGTAGGACATTGTTTAGACTGGTTCTGTGCAGTGATGGCACTGCACATGCTGCTCCAAGCACTGCCTGAAGTTTGAGGCAGAATGGGCAAACTATGGGACTGACAGGGAGTAGACGCAGACTTTGAGAGAAGCTCATGTTGTGGAATTTGCTCACCGTGTCCAAGGGAATATTCTGATTCGATTAAGGCCTCTTTTTTAGACTCATCCTTCAAGGATGAACTAGTAATATCAGGGGTAGAATTTGGGTGAGAACTGCTGGGAGGAGCCAGGGCTTCCTGTTCAGTTGGGATAGCCATTCCTTCATACACAGAGTCATTTTCAAAAAGGCACTCTACAGAGACTGTGTCCAACCTTTCACTGGGGGTGCCAGACTGGACAGGGGGGTCCTGGTTACTGGAAATCTTAGTTAACATTGAAGGAGGTGGTTTGAGGAGAGGAGTCTCACCTCTCTTCAAGATAAGCAGCTTTGGATCAATAACACCAGATGGAAAAGAAATACAAGACACATCTGGTTTATTTTCTGTCATTTTGATCTGCTCCTCTTGCACAGAGGACATTGTATTTATTAGGCTAGGATCTGACAAAGTAACGGCGCTCTCAACACTGCAGCAGACAGTGGGCTTTAGACCCATATTTTGCATGCAACTGTGAGATATTTCTCTCTGACTGGAGGACACAGCAGTTAACTGCACCATAGGTTTTATAGTTGTTGGGCAAGATGAAGCATTTTGTGAAGCAAAAACATTTCGAGGATGGGTGGATAGAGTTTCAAGCTCTCCTGGCAATGTTTGTGTTAAAGGTTCAAAAGAATGTTTATTTGCAGGATCTTCTTCGTCTTTTTCTGGTAAGAGCAGCTTAACACCTTCTGAGGGGAAACAGGGCACTGCACACTCGTAGACAGCAACAGATGACTGAGATTCAGAACACTGCACCATGGCCTCTGTGCTTACATCCAACATCTCAGCATCCTCAGTGCTTTCACACTGCCCATCTAACAAAGGAGAAGACTCACTTACAACCAACCATGTGTCCTCCATACCTGGCTGCATTAGGATACCTACATCAATGAAATTCTTCACCTCAACAGTGCTTAGTCCAGACAGAGTCACTGAACTCTCCGTTTGCTTCTCATCCGTACTTGTATCACCTGGCATAGAGAAGCCATCATTTACACATATTATCTGTGAGAGCTTACGGTCTACTGGAATGGATTCTTGTCCTTGCTGGATCAAACAGTCAGTGCTGGTTTGAAAGAGACATGGCTGATCCGAGTCCAGTCTCTCTGAAGTTAAACATCCATCTGTGTGTGAAAGACTGCTCCCATCATGTTGGCGATCTGGGTACAGAGTCACTCGTATATTGTTGGCACAGTCATTCTCTTTAACAATCACATCTGTAGGGCCACATACTACTACATGGGACCCTTCAGTCACTTTGGAGGCCTGACCATCAAGTGTACACGTCCCATCTTCCGGCACCTTTGGTTCTTCAACAGAAATATCATAAAGTACTTCTGTAACAGCCACACTCCCGATCAGATCTCCATCTAAAGACAGGGTCTTATTTCCCTGCTCCTCACTTTCACTAGTCTCATTCCCCACTAAAACAGGTTTAGGGGTTCCACTGCAATTCACATGCTCAGGGCTCAACTGGTTCTCTTTTGTTGCCTGTGCATTATCAGGCTGCTTTGAGAAAACAGATGTTTTGTGAGAGAAGGTAGCATGAGGGATAGCTGTTCTCTGTGTCTCCACTGCTGCAAGGGGAGGTTGTACAAGGCATTTATGGAGGTATCTGCTACCCTCTTCAGTGTCATTTGGAGTGTCGTTTCCATTGTCTGTGGGAGAGGGCACCTTAGACAGAGGCTCATCTTGTGTGGATAAACCTCCTGAGTTTGGGTGATGCTCACTGTATGCCTGCCCCTCTTTCTCATCTGGGTTTGTACTTGAACATATGCCCTCCACCTTCGTGCTTCCATCGATAGTATTCTCGACATTTTTAGGTTCACTGAATATCTCGCTGTTTGCCATGATGATTGCTGCTTTAAGTGGTGCATTTTGGAACTCCTCCATGTCTCCAAGCTGCTTATGGTCTCTGTCTCTGGTTTTAACTGCACTGGAGACTGCCGAGATGGACTGACGAAGGGGGATTCGGGTGCTCTCTCCAGCTGTGTCCGGTGTTCCAGATAATTCCTCTGGACCACTCTTTGATTTGATTCCCAGATATGCCTTTTCTGGAACCAGGTGTCCCATTTCCATCTCGACAGGAACAGCGGCATCCCCCATAACTTCTGTGCTAGGAGTCCAGTCTTGGCAGTGGCCCATGCCAGTGCTCTCTGCCATGTCTGTCTCCCTGTGTGCAAGGCTTGTTTTCTCAGTGTTACACCCGTAATGTAAATCCTGCTCTTTTCTGATCTGGTCAGTCTCACAATCTGAAAGTCCGTGTGAGAAATTTTGTGAGTCTCCACTAGCACCTGACACCAGGTGGGTTTGGACAGCTTCAGTACTAAAATCCAAGGATGGTTTCTCCTCAAGATTTTTTGTGTTGCAGTTTTGACAAGCCACTGTGGTGCTCTGCTCTTTATCTGCAGCCTCTGTGTCTGCTTTCTGCTGCTCCAACTCAGTGGCAGGGCCAACCAGTGGTGGTGGTAGGAGGGCAGCTGCGACCGGCTGCAGGGCATGCTGGGGTGGCCCGGCCACATTCTGCGTAGCCGCAGGGATGCCACCCAGCACAGCCACAGCCGGAGGGGTGCACTGCTGCACCACCTCCTCCCTGAGTCTCCCTACTTCTGGACTGCCTCTGCTACACACCTCACCTAAGGGAAAGGAGAGGACAACATAGATATAAACCAAGCTTTTAAAACATGAACATGGCATGCAACACCGCTTTAAAAACAGCAGTAATCACTGCACTGCACCAATAAACAGTTCTGATTACCTGTATGTGGTGTAGGACCAGTCTCTTCTGTACTTTCCACTTCCAGGATGCTGAGATCAAGGAAACCAATGCATCTAAGGAACAAAAGATACCAAAAGTGAAACTAAATCTAGGGTGGATTCCCCCTGGTCAGTAAAAAGGGGAAAAACGAGTCAAACTCTTAAGTCTGAGTGCAATACTGAAGCTGAGGTGTGCTTTGTGTTGCATACTTCCTCAAAATACTGTGACGGGTCAGGCTCTCAGTAAGGTAGGGTAGGATGACTTCTCAAGACCACAAGGACGTGTTATAAAATACCTTATGGTCTAGTGACACAAACCGGGCAATATTGGCTCTTCGCGTGGAAAACACGTTTCTCTTGCGGAATGCGTACAACGTGTCATTTGAGAGTCCTGGAAAAACTAAACGACCTGCCACGCATAGTTTGTAGAAATGTCTCAGTAACTAGCCATAATGCTAAAACACACGCTCACACAGCACTCACAGTAGCTAGCCTAATTGCTTGGCCCTAATTACCCACCCAATTAGCAATGTAGGTGATGGGATCACAAAGATAAATCTCAGGCTGCTCTCATATTTAAATCGACATAACGAGTCGACAGCGACTTCACTGAGGGGCTGATCCGGCGGGCTGCAGCTCACACGGGCCTGAAAAAGGCCGTTTAGGTCTCCAGAGAGGCCGGGATCATTTTCACCATCGTCTAAGACCCCCTGCCAGCACTCCGCCACCACAAATCAACGTCTTTCGTCTTTAGGCGCTCTGTGCTTCGTAGGGCATTGCGAGAAAAAACTTGGAAGCTGCTTAGCTTGCTAACGCGTTGGCTAGCCAGCACGCTCTCCCGCTATTTCAGGCTTATGTTATGTCGTGTTATGTAAGAGTGACCTTTACACGCCTGCGTTTATTTTTTCTGTAGTGCTTTGGACTTTTCAAAGCACAATAATTGAACAAAACGTAAAAGTAGCCAACAGTCTTCATTCTCTCATACACTGCTAGCTAACCTAGCTAATATTAGCTTTAGGAGGAGGGAGGGGGCAGTGTGACGTCACTACGAGGGGCCAAAATATGACAGTCAACAAATTCTGCAGTGTATATATACTTTTAAAAAATAAATATATTACTAAATGCAATGTAGTTGAGGATGTAATTTAAATGGTTAATCTGGGAACAGAATGTGAATACTAGAGGATGAAACAAAATTGCTTCCCAAAAATGGATTAAGGAGAGTTGATGCACTGGAAGGAGTGTTAGGATGAATTTAGGAACACTAATTAGTAGAAAATACCAAATAAAATACGCCAGGACCCGCTCTGTGACGTATCATAGCTTCAGAGTAGGCTGCGTTTCCAAGTGAACCAAATTCAGTCTGACCAAACTGATGGTTTGGAGTGAAACAGTTCTTTCAGAGAGCCTGAACTCTTGTCTTCTGCCTCACCAAATACAGTCAGCCCAGTCAAATCAGACATATTAAGTTTGTTTACGAAGTGAACGCCTCAGCCAGTCAACTTATCCCGCCATGTCAAAGCGCCCCCCAGTGCCTGTAGACACCCCCTCCCTTATACCACCTCCCCCTCATACCACCTCCTCCCCCCCCCATCTACCGCCGCCATCTTAAGTTCCCACCTACCTGAAATTTCCGAGCACTTTTCTTTTACTAAATTCTCGCTGAAGGAGTCGCCATCCGCGTCAAATCGCACTCAATCCGTGACGGGGCCGTTTCGAACTATCTCCCGGTACCCAACGAGGTACTGGCAGGCCGGTGAGATCACGTTAAAGAGCGCTCCGAACGGAGACTGGGTCCGGCTCTCTGAGTGGAGCGGTCGCGGGGAGGAGACTTTCGACGAAATGGAGGCGCGAGCGGCTGGCTCTGCGAGAGCTGCGCGAAATCTCGCGAGACTCCAATCACCGTACTGCCGCATATAAGACAAAACACGTTCCTGCTTTTGGAGATATTTTTTACAATTTTTATATTTTGGTCGCAGCATTATCGCTACCCCTTTCCCCCTCTTTCGAAACGTCCCCTTTTACTCTATCGCATAGGCCTAAACGTTGGGCAAAAGTGCAAAAACTGCCCGAGTATTGCTAACTTTTACTTCTGCAGAGAGATTGACAGTGTTAAGACAGGTAAAGTGGTGCTTATAATCTCATGTGAACACACCACAGCACAGCACACACTGTGAACTACTTTTTCTGCATTTATCCCATGCACCAAGTGAAGCAGTGGGCTGCCACTAGGAAGCAGTGTGTGGGGTTCCTAGCCCAAAGGGTACCTCTGGTGCCACCAGCACTCATGAGATTCGAATCCATAACCTCCAGATTGCAGTGGCAACCCCTCTTACCACTAGGCCACTAGCTCTGCATATTATTACTTTTCTTTCTTTAATGCTGTTGTCATGCCAATTTTTTGAGTTATATCAAGTGTTTTTCCTATCTTATTGAAGGCTATAAGAAAAACCCACCTGGCTTTTCTGCAGGAATTTGTTCCTATTCATTCTGTAGAGCCCTAATAAGGTCAGGCACTGATGTTGGACGAGAAGGCCTGGCTTGAAGTCGTTACAGTTAATTCCAAACATGTCGGATGGTGTTGAGGTCAGGGCTCTGTGAGGGCAAGTCAAGTTTTTTTCACATAGAACTCATCCAACCATGTCTTTATGGACCTTGCTTTGTGCACTGGGGCACAGTCATGCTGGAACAGAAAAGGGTCTTCCCCAAACTGTGTCCACAAAGTAGTTCAAAATGTCTTGGTATGCTGAGGCATTAAGATAGCCCTTCACTGGAAGTAAGGAGCCACCTGAATTCAATAATTAGAGTGTGTCCTGATACCTTTGTCCATGTAGTGTATGTTAGAAATGTGTTATCATTTTTTCACAGATGCAGTAATGTAGGTTACAGCAGAGGGCCAACGTTTGACTGACCTGATTTCAGCAGAAATAATGACAGCTTTAAGTCTTTTTTTAACCGGTGGTCACTAACTCAAATCCAACACTAGGGGGGCATTGCAAAAAGCAGTTTGGTGAGATAACATAAGCCTGAAGTCAAGCTTGTTCAAAAGCAGTGAGAGACATTACCATTGGCCACTCCTCAGTTTGAGGCCGAACTTATCCAGCTAAGTGAGAAATCCTGCTTTGTAAGACACCCTCAGATACCACTAGCCAGGTTTTTAGAAGGCACTGATTGGCTAAATGATTTTGGGTCAGACTCCCTAGAGTAATGTAGACTCTTCATGACAGGGGTCTGCTGACCCCTGTCCTATAGTGACTTTTTTATTATTCAGCCTTTAGACTAAGCTTAAGCTGAATCCAAAACATACCATGGCAAAGGATATTTATCAAAATAAATCCTTACTGGGCCTTAACACACACACTATAAAGCAGCACCAAATATAAACAAAGAAACAGGTATACAATGAATCAATACACCAATGCATGTAAATAACCAACAATTTGTTTAATAATTAATCTTTGTTGCTTTCTTTTCAGGGGGAACATATTTCAAAGGTATAAAATTGTTTTTGCTCAAATAATTAACCCAGAATGTTCTGTACTCATGTTAAAATCCCTTCAATCCTGCTGTTTGTTTGCAAGTACAAAGCACTCCATTTGTCTAGTTCGTGTCAGACATGCATCTTTTGTGGAAGATGTTGTCCACATGTGGACTTTCAAAGTTCACCTCAATCTCTCACCATCTATAAATATATATATTAGCAACCAACACGAACAGCATAGGGGGCAAGCTTTGTGATGGCTACAAACCCAGTTCATTGGCATTTAATATCCATACTTTCTTGTAAAAGTTGTACTGTGCCATATCCTGGATCAAAATAGTAAGTTGTTTTAACAAGGGAGTGCAACTGGTGAGACCTGAAACAATGACATTATGACAAACAGTGAATATGTTTATTATATAAGGTAATTAATGTTAACAATAATTACAAAAGCAATATCGCTATTCTACTGTATTCTGTCCCAGCTCATGTATTGAGTCAGAGTGTAGGAGAATGAGTTTTCCCATTTAAATTTTAAAATATTATCAAACAAGATGTACAGTTAATAATAGTTTTTAAAGATTAAAATAAAATAACTCTGCAGACGTTCATTGTAACGTTCATGGAAGGTGTGCCTCAGATTGCTGTAGACTGATTAAGAACAGGAAGCTGAAGATGTGTTTTCTTTGAATTAATTTTACAATGGTGCTTTTTCTCCTCCCTAGTAATAGACAGAGCACACACTAGACAATCTGAGGAGCACTACTTCAGCCATTGTTCAACTCATTTTTTTCCCACATCTTCATATGCAGATTTCAATCTCTACAGCAGGCCTTTTTTTTTTTTTTTTAGAGCCATGAGTTCATAGAGGGAAACAGATGTCAACCGATGTGTTAAAATGCAAACATTATCTCAGAATTCTGGATCCATCAGCCTGGAGATAGCCCTGCAGGGCTAGGTATGTTTATCTCTTCATATGACAGGTCTTTAGTCTTTAGTCCACAGGCCTTTTTGAGAAACAAAACCCTAAATATAAATCAAAAGCACAGGAAGTGGGGGAAGGGGAGTACCTTAAATTGCACCAATATAACCACAGTGGATAAATATACTGAGCAGTCCCGTGAAGTCTCTGTTCTCCGCTCAGGTCATCTCAACGTTCATATACGATCATTTTAGCTTCAGCAGGTTGGGCTCCTGCATGTCCTTCCATTATTAGGAAGAGCAGTTCAAAAGCAGTATTTCTCAACTGCTCCAGTCTCACCTAGTACTATCTGGACTCGCCATCCTTGTGTGTGCTGAAGAGGGCCAAATCTCCAGCCCCGGCAAGTCTGGAACTACGAGGCGGAGTGGAGGGCCTAGTCACAGATGGAATAAGTGGTGGGGGGGCGCCAACTGACAAGGGCCCTACCAGACCGGGTGTCTTAGCAAGAATTCCATTTGGAATGTGAGAATGTGGATGCAAGGGAGCCAAGCGAGAATAGATACTTGGGTGATGTGGTGAAGGTGTAGAAGCTCCAGCAGGATGGAGTGGAGAGTGAGAGAGTAAGCCTACATGCAGCTGCTCGAGGTGGGCTGCAGAGGTGGGCAAGTGAGATGCAGAAATATGCGGATGCATTCCAATGAACCGCACCCTCTCATAGTCCTCTCGCAGTATCTGGGTACGCTGGTCCTCATCCAGCAGCCCACCACCAGGAGCACCAACCTGTGGAGGACGGTCAAAATGATGAGCCATCAATCCAAAATCTGGTCGGATCGCTGAGGACGAAGCAGAAGAGGAGGTAGGTGCTTGTGGATGATGTGGGCCAGCTGCCACCGCTGCAGCTACTGCTGCAGCTCTCTCTGCCTCTATGTATCTTGAGTGCTGATGCTGAAGTAGGCGGGACAAGTGAGGGTCAGACCGCAGTGCAAGGTGAGGATCTGGCCGCAGAGCCAAGACACTTTCTCTACGCTGCTGCTGTTGGACAGCAAGATCTCGCCAAGGATCCCAGGGGAAGCTGTGAGGAGCCTGTGAGTGAGCTTGGGGTGGTGTATGTGGATGGACTGAAAATCGATCCCCTGGGGGCCCTACAACCAGTCCAGCCGAGCTGCCAGGTCCACCAAGATAAGCCTCAATAGCACGTGAGCGATCCAGGAGAGAGAAATGGTGGGTAGGGTGTGGGGTAGGAGGGGGAAGAGGCACTCCAGGCGTGGGAGTCAATGAGAGGGTTGAAGAAGGAGTTGAAGGATGGTGAGTGTGGCGACTGTTAGGCCGTTCAAAGCTATGAGGAGGTACAGCTGGGTGGGATAAAGAGATGGGCACTTGTTCAGGCTCTTCTTTTCTTTCCTCTTTCACCTTCACTTGAGGACCAGTGGGTGGTTTAGAAACAGGAGTCGTGGTCCGATCAGGCTTCTTGACTGGCAGCGAACTGACAGAGGAGGAGGAAGATGATGGACCGCTGCTCTCTCTTTGGGATGGATGGGAGGGTTCTGAGTTGAGTGCATGCGGTTGTCTGGGAAATAGGTCCAGAGGGGAGGGTGCCAAGGAGGTATTTGGAGGAGGAGTTGCAAGAACAGATGACGTAGATGAACGAGGTCTGTCTGGTGCTGAGGAAGCTGATGCTGGTGCCCTAGATGCAGACACTGAATGTTGTCTCTTGTCTGGCTCTCTATCTCTCTCTCTTTCCCTTTCACGATCCCGTTCTCGCTCCCTTTCCCTGTTTTGCCCATCTGACTGTCCAGCACCTCCACTCAGGGGGCCCAGGCCATTCATGTGGGAACTGGGGGTGTTGCTGCGGTGCTTGAGTGATGGGGCACTGGGAGACATTCGCACAGGTGGGCGACCATACATTAGGTTGTCTCTGTAAGAGGAAGTGAAAAGCAGTTAGTACCTGTGTGTGTGTGTGTGTGTGTAGGATATATAGGAGTTGTTGCCTACCTGTCCTTTTCATCTTTTATATGAGTTAATTCTCTTCTCTCCATGTCTTTCCCTCTATCTCTCTCATCTCTTTTGTCCAGTCCTTTAGCCCAAGAAGGCCCGGAGGGGAAAGAGGGAGGGGCAACATGCAGGCGATTCCATGGATCATGCGGGTTACCCAGTCCTCCTACTGCACTTGCAGAGGATTCAGCCTTATGGCCAAAAACAGAACTAGCAGCTAAAACAGACAGAATAGATAGAATGGGTAAATACATGTATTCAGAATACACTGAATGTGACTAGGCAAGTTGTTTTTCCATAATCAAGTAAACAGTTGGACTCACTCAGTGAGGGACTACCAAGTCCTCCAAAGGCACCAGAGCCTAGGGCTCCCAGGGGTGGGAACGGGGGTGAGCGGCCATACGGATCTGAAACAAATAAAGCATTAGCATTAATGATGAGTCTTGCTTTAATGTGTTCCATCATGCACTCTGATGTCTGATAACAGTTAACATTTAAAAACATGACCATTTTCCTAAATTATTTAGAAAATTAGGCTAGGCTATAGCCAAGCTCACACTGAGCTCAGTGGTCTAGTCTCTTACCCAGATGTGTTGCTGGGGTGAGGAAAGAGGAGTGAGGCGTTGATGGAGAGATGAATGGAGCAGAGGATGGATTGACTCCACCTGAGAAGACACAGGGGTCAACTCAAATACTTATTTAACACCCTTTAATGGAGTACCATAGAGTGTTGAATTCGTTTGTTTAGTGCTAATGTTCCTTGTCCTCTCCAAGCCATTTAAGATCACATAGCATAATTTAGCTATTTCAGTGTGTAAGACAGCACAGACAAGCTTATTGATAATTCCTTCTGTATCTTGTAAATTAAATGGTTTTTCACAACTTATAACAGGGGGTTTACATAAATATCTAACAGCAGCATATATTAATCAGATACATTTTCTCCAACAACTTCTGCCATGGTACATCTGTAGAAGAAAAAAAAACAAGTACCAGCAGCTGCAAAGAGGCTGCCTGGTCTGGCAAGCTCATGGGTTGGAGGCATGGGACCTCCAAGTGCTCCAAGACCTCCCATTCCTCCCATTCCACCAGGCCCAGGGAGACGTGGCAACAGGTCATTACGGAAGTCTAGCTTTTGAGGATCTGCCTGCATCAACTAGAATAGAGCAAAGCATAGAAGAAAAAGGTTTAAACCATGACTTATAAAAGGTAACACAAGCAGCTGAATTCTAGCAATACAAAATATAGGATAGTTATAAAATATCACAGAGTCTGGTTAACAAATTCAAGATCAACCAGAACAGGGGGGGGAAAATACAAACCTTAACTTTCTCCTGGTGCCTCAAAATCATCCAGGCTACACGCACATGCATAGCACACCACTTTCCAGGCTTCTGCAGAATGGTCAAAGAAAGCAAAACAGAAAAGTAGTTATCAAAAAGGAAGTCAAATGAAAAGTATTTAGGACAGAAAAGTTACTCTTGCATTACTGACTTTTAGTGATGGTGCAAATGGGTCTGCAATCTGTGGACACAGAAAAGAGAAAGTGCCGATTATCCACTATCCAACTATAAATGATGTACAGTAAACCCCCCGCTTATCGTGGAGGTTACGTTCCAAGAGCCCCCACGTATAGTGAAAAACTGCGATGTTGTGATGAAAAAAAAAAAGTCTCAAAATGCCTATTTTAATTGTGTAAACCCTAAATATGCTCCCAAAACACTTTTTCACTTTAAACTCCGCTTAATACATTACCTTTAAAGAAAATGTAAAGGTAAACCCATATCCGTACTGTACAGTTTACAATTAACTGCCATCTCGCAGTGTTAGAATGTAAAATACCGATATTACCCCTGTATAGACAGTACTTTAATTCACGCATGCGTGTTTTCTTTGGTATGTGCTGTTGATCTCTTTGGTATAAACAGGGTAAATACAGAAATCAATTTAATTTACAGTAATTAAAATACAGGGCTTTAAGAAGAACAAAACGAAAAACACGACAACACTCGAGACGCTCCACGGAGGAAATTCTGGACTGCAGCTGCCAGAGATGCATCAAAGGGCAGCAGCCAATCAGCAGCAAGGAGAAATAAATAACATTCTCAGACTGGCTACTTTCAAACCTCCTGTCTCTGAGTACAACGGTATTTCACCATCCCAAGACGCGCTTTCTTTGTGTTCTCTCCACAGTAGCTTGAATTTACATTAATATTTGTTACAAATTTAGTAAATTATATTTTTCTTAATAATTTAGCACTCAAATGATATATTGCCACAAAAAAAGCTGTGACGTCTAGACTTCGTCGGCCACGCCCCCTCGTCCTGAGTTGCTAAGTGCCGCACACAAACATTAATGACCCAGGACGAGGGGGCATGGCAGACGAGGCCTGGATGTCACAAACGCAAAAAAAAAAATGCAGGGGACATCTGCGGTTTCGGCGAACAATTAGATTAAAAAAAAAAAAAAACACATGGGAGACTGAAGCCGCGACTGCTGAACCTCGTATAAGTGGGCGGTGACTGTATTTGCTTTCAACATCTGAGAGTCTATCAAAAACTGTAGTAACTGAATAAATAACACCCTACAAGTACATTAGAGTAATGCATTACTGAAAGTCCACTACATAGTGTTTTGTCCTGTTCTGACACATGATAATTACCTAACAATTTAAATATAGTACACAGAAAACAAATAAGCTGTGTAATATAGACAGGCCTCCAATACCAAAGTAGAGAAACATGATATATTGAGATCTCCTACCCTAGGGTCTTTAGGTTGCAGGTGGGGAGGCACCACTCCTAGACGAGCAGTCATCTCTGGGGCAGGTCCCTGGAGGGCAACAAGCTGTCAATCACAGGACACTATTTTAACCCATTACAAATACAGATTTTCTAACAGCATGCATTAGATTTTGCATTGGAGAAACTAACGAAGGAATATAGTCCTCTGTAGGGGAATTTCCATGACATTTAAATAAAAATGTCTATGATGATATAAAAATGGAATTTAATTTATTAACCCTTATAGTCACGCGTGAACACACCACAGCACAATGTGAAATTCTTTCTCTGCATTTTAACCCAGACTGCCAACAAGGGGTGCCTAGGGAGCGGTGTGTGGGGATGGTGCCTTGCTCGAGGGTGCCTCAGTGGTGACACTAGCGGTTGGGATTCAAACCCCCAACCTTCTGATTGCAGGGCCAACACCCTAACCACTAGGCCATCCAGCTGCCCCAGTATAATAATTATCAGTATAATTAAAAATTATTACTCAGTCACCTGTATCTTGAACCTAAGTTATTACTGGTGATTAAAAATTAATATTACTATTTTTCACACAGAGTAATACATTCATAGTAGTAATTTAATGACCAACACTGTAACCAGATGGAAATCAATCAAAAATCAAAAGACTGAGGTAACACTCCTTACCTTGGGCTGAAAAGCTCCTTGCAGGGAACTAAGTGGTCCAGCAGGTGGAATTACAGGCTGAATTCCAGGCACAGGCGGTGGGTACTGAGGGAAAAACTAAAACAAAAAGCAACATCACTTTACTAGCACATGCAAACTGCCACAAAAATAATCCAAAATAACAAATCATAATTTAAAAGTTACTCAGAAAATCACTGTATAATGATTTTAGCTTTTGTTCATAAACCATTTCGCATTTCAGCCTCTATAGTATAAAACTTACTGGGTGTCGAAAAAGTCCCTCTATCTTGCCTGGATATTTCTCATACTAAAAGAGAAATAAAGACATTCAATACTTGATACATTACTATCAGCAAAACTAATGAAAAAACAAAATTTCTAATACCAGTTATTTTAAAATCATTCACCCTCTTACCATAGGGGGTGCTGCAGCAGGTGGATGAAGGAAGTGTTGGTGGGTGTGGGTGTGTTGGTGCTGATGGTTGTGCTGATGGAACTGATACATTGGTGGAATGGAGGCCTGGGCCTGTGAAGCCCTGCTGGATGTGCCAGAGCTGGAGGTAGAGGCAGAGGGTCCTCCTGATGCTGAGCTTGCATTGACTCCAGCACTGCTTCCTGAAGCTCTGTTCTCTCTCTCTTGGTTCTGAGAGTTCAGGAAGTGTGAGTTCAGCTCCTGGCGGTACAGGTCTTGATCTATATACAGGGAAGGAAAGTCAAAGGAGTTGTCCAGAATATCAGAACAATTTCCATAAGACAACTGGTGGTATGTTAAGTCGCATCAGACAAAATCGGGTAAATCACAACATCAACCAAAAAACATGTATGAAGAATTACACTAGCAGTTCACAATAAATCTGTGTAACATTTTGATTCTTATCAATGAAAACACATTATACCTGTAGCAGGACGAGGGGATTGCAGGAGAGGAGGAGGTGGAGGGAGGCCAGGGGAAGGGGTGAAGAGAGCACCAGGGCTGGGCCGAGAAGATGGTCGCAGAACTCCTGCCCCAGATGGGCCTCGGACACCAGACACACTAGTTGAGGGTGTGGGCGGTCGTATTGATGATGAAGAGGCAGATGAAGACGGAGGCTTAACTGAGGTACTGCCCCTGATAAACATAAATAAATAAATGTTTAAAAACATTTGACTTAAAGCTAGGCAACACTGATAAAAGCCACAATGTGTTATAAACGTATCACAGTATCAGATGATTAAGTTTAAATTAATAGTTATTGGACACGTGTCTTTAGTACTGCTTTTCTAAACTAAAATAATGCCTTACAAACCTAACGTGGCAATTTTGTAAAAAGGGATCATCACATAGTAATGAAGCAACTTGATAAATATAATTTAAAAAATACTAAATCCTAAATGCTTGATCACTCGTTGTGTCAAATATATTTCAAATGTATTCCAAAAACCAAAGAGTAATATTAAAGCATTCTAGTACAGATGATATACATCGTCCAGCACTGACCCATCCTAATTTAAGTCTGTCCACCTATTTAAAAGTACTATTAAGATGGAATTAATTTTTTAGCGCAAGGTGAGGTAACTGTACCAACATGTAAAAATGACTGTGTTACTAGTCATTCACTTAAATGTAAATTACTTATCTACGGGATTTGTATTCCAGCATCTGTATTATTTAGCATAGTTTTTCCTAACGAGTACTTTCTGCATAGTTTGTTTCTTAGCTGTATACCAGATGTAGGACATACTGGCATGACTTGAGCTACGGAGAACACAAGAAAGTAATTAAGAAAAAGAATTCTCCACATAATATGTCCCTATTCAGACATGAACAATATAACCTGTGGTTATTTCTACAGCTTATTTTATAGACAGGAAAACTTTATTGAATCTTTATTGAGCATGCAGTCCAAATAACTGAGAAATTACTGAAAAACGCCAGTAAAAGTTCCTTTATCCCACACTCATAT
Organism: Hydrocynus forskahlii; assembly: GCA_037974365.1. NCBI lineage: Eukaryota > Metazoa > Chordata > Actinopteri > Characiformes > Alestidae > Hydrocynus > Hydrocynus forskahlii. Next base: position 35,460,806 of record JBBPCX010000114.1, on the reverse strand, counting down.
AAAATGAATTCTGTCCATAGTGTGCTTTATTCTGTACTGGCACAGATATTGAACTCTACTGACCTGTTGTTCCCCATACCAAAGACAGGTTGTGACCGACCAGGGAAGGGGAGAAAGGGCTTATGCTTGTGTCGTGGCGGGCTGCAATCATGACGGTGATGTGGTCCGCCATTTCCATTCTGCTGCTCAGACAGTGGGGTGGCCACAGAGGCAGGGGAGCGGGGCAATAGGCCGGGGAGAGAGGACGAGGTAGAGGTGGCTTCAGGATAAGGCAGCTCCAGACTCCTCTCCTGACTCCGTTCCAAGCCAGACACTCGAGGCGTCACTGACAGACGGGGCGGTCCACTGTTGGAAGGCAACAGGGTGCAGCCGTTGCTCATAGTAGAGGCCATGCTCACTGGGTTGGATACCACTGATGTGAAGAGAAAAAAATTACTTTACCAGAGCAGATTTTGTAGCACAAGATAGATAGCTTATGAGCACAAATCATATCTAACAAATTATATATAACAGTTGTTTTTATCTGTGAATTGATCAAACATTACTGAATGTTAATCTCATCCCCTCATCATCTGCTGCTATTTTATTGAATTTCGATTTTTTATTGCATTAACACTAAGTCACTTTTATAAACCATTCTGCACCACTGATCTGCTGATACAGCTCACTAAATCTTACACACAGCAATGTCAGGGCTAGTTATTTTGTATCAATAATGTTCTTGTAATTGTGTTGCACTATTGTTTATTGACTATTTTTAATTTTCTATTTTCTGGTCTTTTATTCTTCCTTGTTGCACTAAGCATGCTAATGACAAAAAGATTTCCCTCAGGATAAATAAAGTTCTTTCTTATCTCAACTTTCATACCAAGTATTTATTTGTATACTATATGTTTTATAACCATGTAGCTGCTACTTGCTTTTTTGCATAATTATTTAATGCTGTCCACCTCAATCTTTGCATTCCTTTGCATTTGTTGCACACAATACTGCTGCTAAAATACAGTCCTTCATAATACTGTATTCACTCGCTAATACTGGTACTGCTCTGACTTGTCTTGTAAATTACTATTGATTGTGGGTTATTTTGTTTTTTATCCCCCCCATTTGCGCTCTCTCTTTGGTCCTTTCCTGCCCGCACTTGTGTAGTCCTGTTTTTTTTTGTTCTTTGTATTGCACCATGGTCCTAGAAGAATGTTGTTTAATGTCACTGTGCATGTGACTGAAATAACAAACCCCTACTTGACTTGAACTTTGAAAGTGAAATCTCTATCATTAAACATAAAGCCAAACATTTGTGACATCACATTACATCTGATCAAATGTCAAACTAGTTTAGGCAGTTATTTCCTAAAGATAGACCTGTCTATCTTTGCCTAAACAAATATTCCACCTCACTGACACGGCAAAGCCAAGGAAAAAGCCCAGCTGACATATTTTTCAGTTAATTTGGCTCAAGCTGTTAATTTGGCGAAAGTACAATTATTTTACATAACTGTACTTTCAAACCAACGCATTCTAAATATTATACATATATAGTATATCAAAATAAGATTTTTAGAAGCTAACTGTGCCTCCGCCAATACACAGTTGGGGTAAGAGTAAGATATGTTTGTAACATCAAAAAGTGAAGTATATACTCTATTTGGTGACAGTAAGGCAAGATGCTTACCTTCTCTGGTGCTAACGATGAATGTAGGCTCCATATCATTGTCAGAGGCCTACATTTAATGTATTAAAAACAACATTATCAAAATGAACAACACACCAGCACTATAAAATCATCAATGCAAAGAAAATAACTCACCTTATCTCCTGACTCACTCTCCGTATCACACTGACACAAAAACAAAATGTACATCAATGACATTTTGCACTGGATAACGTTAACAGACTAATGAACAAGCATATGTACAACAATACATTCAATATGCATAGTTCTGAAGCACAGAAAACAAAAAAAAATGTTAACATGCAGCAAAAAGCTTTCCCAGAAGACTTACAATGTATCCTGTCTCCATGAGATTTCCTGAGACCTGTAAAACAAACCAAACAACCGTTTGCCCCTCAGGAAACTTCTAACAAGTAAACAAAATTAAATAATTTTAGAGTTTTACACAAAAACACTACACACCATTAGTCATGGATGTAAAAAAGTAAAGAGGTATGAATATTATCACTGATTTATAATGCACTTAGAGAGCACTTTTATTAGTCAAAAATGTGTTGTCACTCATATGTGCTTATAGTTCACTCCAAAAAAACAGAATACATATAATGAAAATAACGAAAAGGAGCATTACAGCCATATTATTTTAAACGTCTGATTGTAAGCGTCATGGTGACTTTTTGCACTTCTGGTGTGTGTAATGCCATTTTAAATTAGTAACATTTAAAACCCCACAGAATCTAAAGAATTATAGTAAATGCTGAAATTTAACTGAAATTTCACTCACCTTAGCCTCTCTCTTCCTTTTCTCATTCCTGTGCTTCACCCAGCTGCTGATAGTATACGTAGCTGGAGCTCCTTCCTCAGGCTCAGTGAGAGGCCCTCCGTTCTCATCCATACCTCTCTTCCTTTTGCTCCCTCTCCCCATCAGCATACCAGCTCGCTCTGGCGGCTTCAGAGAACAGTCCATCTATTATAACACAATGATGCATACATGCATAGAGATGCAGGAATAACAAGATTAGGCAAAACAGCCTTGCTCCACACACTGTTATAAATTTACGGCAAAAATCTAAGCTGCAACTGTACATGACTTTCAGCTTCACCAACAATCTCTAAATTACAAATCATGCAAAGCAACAGCATAAAGGAACCAATACTATTTAAGCATCATAAAACTGATGCAACATTTATTACATCTGCTGCATTCTGATGCAAACAAACACCACACACACACCTCCAAGGCCTCCAAGCTTATGAAGCTGGCTATTGCGAACCCATCGATTATGTCTTCCTCGCAGGACACTGATTCTCGCTTCCTCCGGCGAGGAGGCCGGTGTCTGGCACCAGGAAAGACAGGACGGCATTCTCCACCACCTGCGCCAAGGAGGGAATCTCCTCTGCAAAGCTCCTGATCCGAAGCTGAGGAAGGCGATGAGGCCCCAAGGTCTGCTCTCCTCCTCCGTCGTTCTCGGTCGCGCTGAGAACGGGAGCGACGACTCTGTCTTAACCCTCCGCTTCGACTCGGACCGTCCATGTCAAAATGTACTGCAAGTCCACACAAAAGGCACTAACACCTTGGTCAGTGGAGCAACCTTATTTTGACTGAGGTCACCCAAAACCTCCTTCACAAATGTAGGTATCCCAGTTTACTGCACAGTTAATATTCTTGCCTATAGCTTTGTGTCAGCTGAAGACTGCATGGTGTCAGCACACTGCTGTCTCATGAGAGTCATGCCTGTCCATCTGTGAGCCAGTTTCCATAAAAAAAAAGGGTTGCTTTCCGGTTATTTTCGGATATTCCCTTCTGTGTTATTGGATTTGTGTCAAGACATTGTCAGTCTCATCTAAGGAGAAAAAAAGAGACAAAGATAAAAAAGACATTAACACCAACACATGCCTACCCTTATTTCACTCAAACAACGACATTTGTGGGAAAACATTGCATCATGCAGTTGAGGACATCTACCCGAGAAAAAAACGCATCATTATACAACTGCATTTTTAGAAGAGGTTTTTAACGTCTACTAAGAGGAAGCCAGTAAAATACATGGACCTGGAGGATCAACGAACATGAAAATAAGAACAAAAAATGGCACTACTCAAAGCAAGCTACAAACACACCGAGCAATTTTTACAAAAAGAATTAAATAATGTGTCTATAATTCATCTGACTAGCTTTAACCAAGTAATAAAAACACCTAGTTAAAGGCTGGTTAGCTAGTTAGCTAGCTGAAAAGTGACAGGTTCATCTAATCGGGCTGGACATCAAATGTGATCCATTACATGGAAAAGAGTGTATGTCTTTATTATGAACTATAAACACGAATAAACACAAAGTATTGCACATTATAGCGGCTTTTTAAAAAAATCACAAAAATGCACTGTCTAGTTTTTTTCCAAAGGTGACGACGGCTGGCTAGTTAGCTCGCTAGGTTAAGTGGCCTCGCAGGCTAGCATCCTCTATAAATGACGGTAAGGTAATTACCATAATGCTAACCTGCTAGCTGACGCTATTGATAATACTCAGTGTAAACATAAACTAACACTGACTTAATACTCCGTGTGTCTGACACTTACAGAGAGCAATACAAAAGAAAAAACGCCATTTCTCGGCCCTGCGTCTTTCTTTCACACGCATCGAGTGAAACAGCTGGAGGCAAAACATTTATAGCCCTTTTTCTGCTAACTGCAATATCCTCCGCTAGCTTCAGTTGTTTGCTAACCCAAGTTAAATAAAATATTTCCACACACTGCGACCCCTCTCACACACCTAATACCATTAAGTGATATAAATTGTTTAAACTAAAAAAAAAGCTATCGATCTTTTGACGAGCTGAACTGAGGAAGGGAAGGTGAATGCAAAACAAAATGGTCCCGTTTTGCTAGAAACCGTAGACCAGCTGAAGCTCTCCCTTTCTCCTCCAAACACCAAAAAATAGACATCCTTATTGGGATTAGTGCTCGCAGACGATGGTACGCACCGCTTTGGAGGGGGCGAGGTGTCTGATCTCTCTGCCCGTTTCGTTTCCCCATCAGATCATCAGACCCGGAGCAGGCCCCCAGGCCCCGAGCTCGAGTTTCAGCTGCAGGAGATCCGGCCGAGCCCTGGAGAGTAGGCCGGGCAGGGCACCTCCTTCCGCCCGCGGCCCTCCGTCTGATCCGCTCGGTCCGACCAAACCCAACAATCTCCTCTTTCTGTCGCAGTCTGGACGAGCTACTATTTCGAAGACTTTCTGTAGACGGGTTCCTACAACGACAAAGCGAGCTCTGATGGTCTAAAAAGCAGAAAAACGCTCCCCATTCCGCTGTGAATAGCTGGCAGTCCGTGGATCCTGGGTGGATAAACCCCACAGTCAAACTGCATTGTGTGCCTCGGTCGATTTTTTTTTCTTTCCTCTGCGATTCACAGACAGCCGAGTCGAGCCGAGCACCAAGCAGCACTGCCGCCTGTAGGCTCCAGAGTCAGAAAATCAGAGAACTACAATCGTCCATGAGGAGACTGCTCACGCTTAGAAACAAGTACAGTAGAAAATATCAAATCTAAGTCAATCCAATAAAACCTTGGATTTTTTGGAAATATGCTATGATATATACACACAGAGACACAAAACAATATAAAATATAAAGTCTAAAGAAATAAAAAAACAACCTAAATCTGAAATACACTGTGCTATATACACACAGAGAGACAGAACAATATAAAATATAAAGTCTAAAGAAATCCAATTAAAACCTCAAACACAATTTAAAAAATCTGTAGAAAAAATCAGCCTGAAATACACTGTGCAATTTACACAAATGCTGGGTATAAATACTGTAGATAAGTAACTTAGACTTCAGTGAATTACTAATGTATAAAATATGAAGTCTAAATAAACACAGATTTAAAAATCTGTAGACAAAACCTCAATATAAAATACACAATGCTTTATACACAAATTATGATTATTAATACTGTACACCACAGCCAGAAAGCTACATTGACCCCGAAGGAAACTGCTTATGTTACAACTGCAGAGACACACAGAGACAAGAACGATATGAAATATAAAGACCAAATAAATGCTAATAATATCTGTAGAAATAAACTCAACCTGAGATACACTATGCTAATTACACAAATGCTGGGTATAAATACTATAGATAAGTCCCTTACAGTTCAGTGAATTGCCAACAAAACAGATGGTGGTTATCAGAATCAGAATCAGCAACCTACATTGATCCTGGAGGAAACTGATTATGTAACAATTGCAAAGACACACAGAGACAAGAACAATATAAAATATAAAGTCTAAATAAATCCAGTAAAGACCTCAATCTGAAATACACAATGCTACATACACAAATGCTGGGTATAAATACATTATATTTATCCCTTACAGTTCAGTGAATTACTAACACACAGCCAGAAAACAATGACTGCACAAACATACAGAGACAGAACAAATACAAAGTCTAAATAAATCCAATAAAAATCTGTAGTAAAAAACCTCAGTCTGAAATACACTATGATATTTTCACCAATAATGGGTATAAATATTATAAAGAAGTAACTTATAGTTCAGTGAATTACTAACAACACAGATGGTAGTTATCAGAATAAGAATCAGAATCAGAAAACGTTATTGAACCTGGAGGAAACTGCTTCTGTGACAACTGCAAAGACACACAGTAAAATGACAAGAACAGCAAAGACAAGAACAATAAAAATATAAAGTCTAAATAAATATAAAGTGTAAATAAATCCAGTAAAAGAAAATCTGTAGAAAAAGGTCTCAACATGAAATACACTATATTATAGACACAAATGGTTGGTGTAATTACTACAGATACAGTTGTGCTCATAAGTTTACATACCCTGGCAGAATTTATAATTTCTTAACCATTTTCCAGAGAATATGAATGATAACACAAAAACTTTTCTTTCATTCATGGTTAGTGGTTGGCTGAAGCCATTTATTGTCAAACAACTGTGT
>JBBPCX010000114.1:35438218-35453874 GCA_037974365.1 Hydrocynus forskahlii | reverse complement strand
ATCACTGATGTTTTGGGGATGTGTGAGCTACAAAGGCACAGGAAATTTGGTCAGAATTGATGGCAAGATGAATGCAGAAAGTTATCAAAAAATACTGGCGGAAATTTTGCTGTAGCTGCAAAGGGGTGACCAACTCCATATTCAAGTCTATGCATTTGAATGTAATGTCATTAAAGAACTTGTTGGTGTAATGCTCAGGCATCCCAAAGCTTTTGCCCATATAGTATATTTATAGGGATTTTTTTATTCATTGCTACAGATAATATAACGTTTCCCCTATAATACTATAAGATTGTCTGCAGGATTCCTATGGGAGTCTTATAATAAAATCACTTTGTTATAATAAAGTGTGGACAACTCAGGTCAGATTGTGACATTCATCTAACATGTCTGGTGAACAGACTTAAATACGAAATTTTGCTTCTAATTTTAGAGCAAGACTTACATTTATTTGCTCAGTTTAACACAACACTTGCACAGTTCACATAAAAATATATTAAAAAAGTATTTTTATCCTCAGTTCAATTCAACAAGAAAACAGTGTGTTTTAAAATAAACAGTAAACAGTAACTGTACATGAAAATAGATAGTAAACAGTAAGCCGCATTGAAATGTGTAGAAGCGTATTCACCAGTAGATAATAAAACATAGCTTAGAGGGGTGACCAAACTTACACAAGTATATATTATGCAAGTATTATATATCAAGTTACTGCAGTGCAGCACTTTATGGGTTTTACATATTGCTATATTACAGATTATAAAAGGATAGTTTATATTGGAATGGTTATATAGTACTATGACAATGTGTGCACTATATGGATAAAAGTATTGGGGCACCTGACCATTATACCAACAGGGAATTTAATGATATTGCATTCAAATATACAGACTTTAATATGGAGTTGGTCCCCCCTTTGCAGCTGTAACAGTTTCCACTCTTCTTGGAAGGCTTTCCACATGATTTTGGAGTGTTTCTGTGGGAATTAGTGCCCATTCATTCTGTAGAGCATTTATGAGATCAGGTACTGATTTTGAACGAGAAGGCCTGGCTTGCAACTTTCGTTCCAGTTCATCCCAAAGATGTTGGTTGAGTTTGAGGTCAGGGCTCTGTGCGAGCCAGTGAAGTTTTTCCACACTGATCTCATCCAACTAGGTCTTTATGAACCCTACTTTGTGCACTGGGGCACAATCATATTGGAACAGAAAAGCGCCTTCCCAAAAAAACACAGTGTCCACAAAGTTGGAAGCATGGCGTTGTCCAGAATGTTTTGGTGTGCCGAAGCATTAAGATTGCCCTTCACTGGAAGTGAGGGATCGCCTGAATTCAATAATTACGAGGTGTGTCCCAATACTTTTGTCCACATCGTGTACTATTTTAGTTACTGCAGCGGCACTGTATCGTTGTGTTGTACATCGTTTTTGCAAGGGGTTTAATGTTTCAAAGTCTGATTTGTATCCACTAATGTGTCATAGTTATATCAATAAAGGTGTGATTGTCTTGCTTGTGGTGTAAAATTGCCTCTAGATTTTTAAATGCCTCTGACGTAAGAACTTTCCGTAGGAAGTGTTGACATGCGGAAGGGAGCAAACAAAACGAAAAACTAGACGCTCACAGCTAGCCAGAGAAAAACACCAATCTAGACTCACTGTGTTTGAAGGCCGTTTCTTTTTTTCTGTTGGACTTTATCAGCCAAAACACAAGGTAAGTCTTAAATTAAGGTGTTGTTTGAACTCCATCGAGTTTAGGTTAGCAGTTAGCATTAGCCACCTGCTAGCAGCTTCTGTTGTTACTTCATTATTTTAACATTAAACGGACCGAGTGAAGTCAAAGCTAGCTTTAAATATATAGTATATTCAACACGTTTTCTCCTCACTGAATGAGACACTGGCACGCAAGGAGTTACAGTTTAATTTTTTAGGATTTCTGAACTGCTAGGTAATTAGCTGTTATTGTTTTGGTAGTAATGTTGGTCATTAAGCCGAACTAATTGGTTGTAACAGGTACTACCTGATGATCGTTTTATTGTTTTAGCTCGATGATCAGTCACAGAAAGATACAAGCATTTTAATGCCACAATATTTTGTGGGAGACTTGACACAAGGGTTTAAAAGTAACACCTGTGAGTCTGATGTGGGAAATGCCACATTTTAGAAAAGCCACTAACTTCTTAACTTTCTAACTTCTGAAGACTATTGTTTATTATAGACATACACAATACTGTAGGATTGTACAACTCAAACAGGAGGTAGGAGAAGTGTGTTAAGGTGTTTTTGTCAAGATGATGTCAGCAGCATGCCCTTATCTGAGTCATTCTTTCACCTAACTTATCATGTGACTGTCCCACAGCACTTCATCCATACTATTCCCAGTATCTAAGGGCATCTTTTCATTAAAGATTGGAAATGTTGTTAGGACTGAATAACATCAAGGCACTCTTGTATGTTAGATGGAGTTCTTATTCGGGCGGAGGAAAACTCCAGAGGAGATGCTGAGACAGAACCAGAGAGCCTTGAACAGAGCTATGAGAGACCTAGACAGAGAGCGTCAGAGACTGGAACAACAGGAAAAGAAGATCATAGCTGACATTAAGAAAATGGCCAAACAAGGACAGATGGTGAGAAGACATGTTAACAATCGTATTTGTTTATTGTTATGATGATAAACAATGAAATGATGCATGAAAAAATATGTTCCTGACTAAATGTGATGTTCTGATTGTTGCAGGATGCTGTAAAGATCATGGCTAAAGACTTGGTTCGCACCAGACGATATGTTAAAAAATTCATCATGATGAGAGCCAATATCCAAGCGGTCAGTCTCAAAATACAAACCTTGAAGTCAAACAATAGCATGGCACAGGCAATGAAAGGAGTCACCAAAGCCATGGCAACAATGAACAGACAGGTCAGTCTGCATGCAGCTTTTTTTTATTTTCGTCTGCTTTTTAGAACATCAAGCACATGCAGAATGGAACAAAATGGGCTTGTGAGATTAGTGTTTTTAACTGAATCCCAAACTGAATCACAAATAGATTTCAAGTGTTCACTGAAACAGCTAAGACCTTTACCTTCTCACAGTTGAAGTTGCCACAAATTCAGAAGATCATGATGGAATTTGAGCGCCAAAGTGAAATAATGGACATGAAGGAGGAGATGATGAATGATGCAATTGATGATGCAATGGGAGATGAGGATGATGAAGAAGAAAGGTGGAACAATAGATACAAAATTATTATTGGGCTGAAATGTTCATTTGTTTATCTGTGGCTGTTAACGGTCATGTTTTCTATTCTTTTTTTTATAGTGATGCTGTGGTTTCCCAGGTGCTAGATGAACTGGGCCTTAACCTGTCAGATGAACTATCAAGTACGGGAACTCCATATTTCATATATAGCCGAAATCTGTCATTACAATTTATAGCCAGCTGCTTCTTGTTGTTTAATCAGTGATTTAAACATCTGTGTATATTTTCAAACAGATCTACCATCAACTGGGGGGAGTCTTTCTGTTGCCGCTGGAAAGAAAGCAGAGCCACAGCCAACTCTGGCAGATGCAGATGCTGACCTGGAGGAAAGACTGAATAACCTCAGGAGAGATTGAGCGACACAGGACTTGGTTAAGGCTTTCGTTCAAATATGTGTGTATAAAGGTTTCTAACACCTAACTGAAATGTCAAGCGATTCATGCAGTGGTTGGAGGAACACTGCAGAAATGGGATGCAGTGTCTGTTTCTGGTGTAAGACACTCGTGTGAATGTTTGTTCTTCTGTTTTGTTTTGTTCATCTACTTGACACATACCGTTCAATGTTATTCTACCAAACAAATGCTCCAATCAAAGATGTGATCTCTTGTGGTTTCCAGGTCATTCATGCCACTCAGATCATATTTTTTAAGGAAAGCTTTTACTGGGAAAAAGCATAAAGGATCTCCAGTACCTTGCTGGATATTGCTGAGGAATAAACACTAAGTAGTACTTTCATTTAAAAAGGGGGCCTGCAGTCTGTTTAGTCAGATAAATGTTGATCAAACTGATTCTTTTTAAATAAGCGGTGCAAAATTGTTGATACAATGTGTGTAATCTTACAATGCTCAAAACATTTCCTGGTAAAATGTTCTGGGCAGAAAATGTTTAAGTAAATTTTTCTTTTCTCATCAAGGTATGTAATGATCTGCTGGGTTTTACATATCTAAAAGCAATCTTTCTTCTTTAGTTTGTCCCCATTAAAAGAATAAAAAAAACTAGTGGTAAGGGTTCAGAGAAGCAAAATGTATGATTACTAGTGTATCATAGCAAAGTATTTATCTAAAATGAAGTGAATCTGGGATATATTTTGCCTTTGTTTTCTCAATAAACATTTTTCACATTTATTTGAGACTTAATTTGGTGCTACAGTGAATCCAGTTCCTAGTGTATGTGAGCAACTGCTCCAGGTGAACTCTGTTACAAAGAGGCTGGGATTGTGTTAAACCCTGTTTAAAAATACTTAAAATTAAGCTTTGGTGGGCACGTGGTCATAGTACTGTGGGTGACTTACAGTGGAAGCTACATTAATGTAAAATCTGTCATTCAGCATCTTTTCTGGTGAAATTTCTATTGTTAGCTACATTAGCCTTGTAGTTTCAGTGAATATCAGTGTGTTCAGTTTTTTGCTGTCGATGCTGAATGTTTTTAAACCTGTCTTACCAGCAGCACTGTGTTTTCTAGATGCTTGCTAATGGAATCTGCTTTGACATATTTAATTGAACGTAACAGTGCACAAACTAATCACACTGTAGGTATACTGCTCTCCAGAACAGTATCATGTTCTGGTGAGGAGTATATCACTGAAAAAAAATTGCTCATGATGTTAGTGAAAGAAGACAAATGCAGAAGTAATAAGATTTGTATTTTTTTGCAAAACAGTTGTCTTCAGTTGTCAACATTCTATCAATATAATATCTATAATGAACAAACACTCAACCATAAATAATAAAAAAATAACATTTTCCCTTATATACATCCTACAAATATGAAGCTAGACACAAAAATCTGACACATTCAAGAAAAAAGGTGTGTGATGGCAGAACACAAATATAACAAAAAAATCAGGGTAACTACAAAGTAAGATGAGGCATGGCTTTGGGTTTTCTGTTGAAGTTTTGTTGTACGAGGCACAAAGTATATCATGACCATTAAGACATGACACTTAAATATGTTCTTTTGGATGCAGATGAAGACAGACAAATGTAATCATGAAAGTTCCTGATCACAAGGTCAGATCCTGAACATAAACAATGACCAACCAGCTGCTCCATGTGTACATTAGATGTCCTCTCAGTGCACTTGCATGGCATGTTAAACAACTTCAGAGATGTTATGCTCACAAAGAACAACTACTTGCTATGAAACAAAAGCACACACTGCTTATGCAACTCTGAATATGTAAAGTTAACAGTTCTTTTTTTAATAGAATTTCAACTGCACTTACAAAAATGGAAAATGTTGACTCGACAACCATGCATTGTAAAGTAAAAAATTACGGCTTTAGATTCTAAGCCGTTGTATCTTCACTGAGCGCTCCGATTCACGCTCTTCACTGTACCTCTGTGGTGTGTGTACAGCACAGCTTGATGTTCAAATGTCCACTGAGGCATTACATGCAAAATATGCATCAGAGAGTCTATATTCAAAAGGTAATGCACATAAAATTGTTGCTTAAAGCAGTGCCTGCATTTAGATAAAAATAAACAGAGCAGGACCAGAACTATTTTATACGGCAATCAATCAAGCCTATTCACTAGACGTTTTTTTTTTTTTTAATCACAGGGCATTCTGTGATTAGGCTTCTCCTAATATTAAAGAATATAAATACATCTGCAACACTGTAATTGCCTCTCATTGTCAAGTGGTCTTATTGCCATTTAATTATGAAACCACACAAACCCATTTGCAAACCCAGAAGCTGATCAAGTGTCCCGTGGCCTCAAAAAGGGTTGTCACCCTCTGCACCATTCAGCTTGGATATGTGCTCATTTTCGATGAAACTGCCTTACTTTCGACAGGTCCTATGAGGAGTTTGTTTTTTCTGATTCTCTATACGACAGCGACTTCTTTCATCTAGCCATGGCAGCTCAAAGTTCCTGCATAGGTGTGAATTAAAAAAAAAATTTGGTCAAATAATCAGTCAAAATTGATGAAAAGATTAGATACTTGGAAAAGATTTAAGACATGCCTTCTAAGGGTGCTTTCACATACAGTCCTCTTTAAAGGAACTGAACTCAGTCCTCTAGAAGTGGTCCAAAAAGTGGACCAACAGAAAGGGAACACAGTTCTTTTTATGTTCACAGTGCAAGTTCCTCATCCAACCTGTCGCAACTGTCTCTTCACATTCCCCATGCTTGGGAATTTTTTCTCCATAAGATTAGATTTATTCTTTTCGTTTTTTTTTTTTTTTAGTCTGTTGTCTGTTTCCTCGGGCTGTACCACGTGATCTACCTACAGCAACGCTAGAGGGCGAAAACTGTTGAAGCGAACCTGGAGCGCTTTGTGTTCACGACGCGCGAGTTAACCAAACCGTGCCACATACTTTAAGTGAACCAGACTGAGACCATTTGGTTCGTTTCAGAGGGGTTTGAGTTTGTTTTGTGTGTTCATATATCCGCAAAAAATGCTGACTATTTGATCGGAGTTCGCTTTAAGGGCTGAAATGGACCAAGTGTGAAAACACCCTAAATACCACTGTACTTGTACCAGAAGTGTACTCACTGTGGAGTAAGTTTGGGCAAAGGCCGGCCAAAGGCCACAACAGGCAGAAAGGGTGTGATGATAATCGACTCCACTGCAAAAACATTAAGTGCATTGGGGAGAAAAAATCTGATTAAGAGAAAGTCCAGTTTTTTTGCCCCCCAAACACTAACAGTTTACTGCCATAAAGTTTCCAATTACAGGACAAACCTTACCATCATCAATTTCAGGATAAAAAGACAACAACTCTGGCTCAATCTCCTGAACGTTTATCTTTCTTTTCTCCATGCGCTGCTGCAGCCTCTGGAGCATACGCTGCTCCCGTATCCGCTGAATGTCCCATCTAAAGTGAGTCAAAGGGACCAGTTATATAAGCAATAGAGAGAAATGACATGCCCTCCATAACAAACTTCAGCCCTTACCTTTTCCTTCTCTTTTCATCCAGCTCTAGCTTTGAATGGCGTTTCAGAAAGACGCAATCATCAACATTCTACAGTAAGTAGAAAAACAGAACAGAAGGCATGACAAACTGTATGTCTGAGAATTTTGCTGTGCACTATAATTGTAACAAGGTGGGGGGGCACAAATTAGCCTATGATCTCACCTCAGAGAAATCAAATGCATTTTCACTTAAAGGCTCTATGCTGTTTTCCCTCCAGGATGGGACTGTGAAAACATTTGAAAATACACATTTCATTACATATATGACTGAAAAGCTTACAATTTAAAGGAAATCTCAATATTTGAAGCACTTACTGTCAACATCTTCCTCTTTTTTGGGAGACATCTCACGCAGGGGGGAGACAGGAGGTTGGTGCCAACAGGACAAGTACATTTCTGTTGTCATCATGCATGGCGAGTCTTCATGGTCACAGTTATCTTCTACTTCTGAGTGGGCCTCTGTCTGCCCTGAGGACTTCTCTAGTTCAGTCTTCTCTGGAGTCTCTTTGTTTCGCAGGTCCCTCTGACATGGTGAGGCACCACCAGGGTCTGATTTCTGTGGGGTTAACCTAGAAGCTTTCCCCTGTGACCGCTGAACTTTTGAATCTGCAATGCCACATTTCCTATACAAAACAAAACAAAAAGCAAATTAAACATCAATATAGGAAGACTGAAGCATGACTGCTCATACCAAACACCAAAACATTTGTTACCTTTTTTGCACCTTGCTGCTTCGACTGATTGAAGGGGCTTTAGGTGTTGGGGTCTGAGGCTCTCCCACATCTGAGTCCCAGAAGTCATCAGTGTCTGGGACCCAGCGCTCTAAAGGCTGAAACAGGCGCTTATCGCGTGGTTCTTTACTCATAAGCTGTAACCGCCGTTCCATCCGCTCTATCCTGGCCAGAAGCTATGAAAACGTGTCAAAAAGAAAAGGGTAATTTGAAGACAAGGGTCACTTCACAAGTTTGCAACTGGACTTGCAGGGATGAAAAGCCCTGTTACTTCAGCCTCAGTGGCAAGGGCACCATCAATGAAACACTACTTCATGTTTAATTTAAAAACACTTCACATACCGTGTCTCTGTCTGCTTTTAGATCATCTATTTCCTTGTCCTTGGATTGCAACTGCTGCTGTTGCTGCTCTATCAGGTCCAGCTGAAGCAGGAGGAGCTGCCGAAGACAACTGGCTTGGGAATTAGGATGGCCTGAGGTTTTCTTTATGTTTTTTCGTTTACTTTCTGTGTGTTCATGAGATGCTACACTGTGGGGCCCCATAGTGTCGAGCCCTTTGGTGCTATCCTCCACACCTGAGTCCCTGGAATTGTGCGAATTCATTGAAACAAATTCTGCTTTGTTATCACCAGCGTTGGTATGTCCGAGGGGAGTTTTGCTTTTAACAGGGGTCCCTTCTCCACCCATTTGTTTGGCTTGAGATTCGAAAGGGTCCGTGCTCTCAGAGCTGGCTCCAGAAAGAACAGCCACCGCTTTGTTCTGTCCTAAAGGCAGTAAGGGTCGAGCAGCAGCCTTTCCACTGAGACCCCTGTCCAGGTTTCTGGATGCAACCAAGTGCTGTCCGGCGTCGCTGAGGGGGGCGCCAAGCGGACTTTGCGTTTCAGGCACGAAAGTGTACGAATTCCTCGGGACACCAGCAGTGCCTCCTTTCGACAGGTAAAAATTATTCGACTCTGAGCACAGTCCCACGTTAGAAATGGACTCGGAGCGCATATTCATGGCGAGAACAAAAAGCAACTGAACAAACCATAGCTCCAATGGCGGAGACAGCAATTTAAGACCCCAGTGAGCAGCCACTGAAGACGAATCAAGGCACCGGTTTATTCTCCTAACCTGTGATTAGAAGGAAAAACGTTTATCTCCTCATATTAACCAGTACTGTAAGAAGCCAGATTTTTAAAATAAAAAAGACAAAACAGTTGAAGAAACAGTGTGGTCTCACCTGGAACAGCCTGGGAGGAAAGTTGCAAGTCCTTCATGATGCTGCCTGAAACACCAGCAGCGCCTTCGGAGGCTAGCTAATTAGCCTGCGAAGCTAGCTCGCTACTCAATAACGACGCATTTGCAGACGAAATAGGGTGTTCAAAAATAAATAAAGAAAAAAAACAGTGCAAAATTGTGGTATTCTCTAATGCACAAAAAACTCGGAACTAGATTAAATTGCCCAGCGTAGCTACCTCCTCAGCAGTCCGCCTCCATTTTGATCCGCAGTGCTGGAAACTGCCGGCTGCACCGAGAAGAAGCACAACAATAAACAAAACCTTTCACACCTACGGCCCCCAAACCGCCCGGTTCAGGACGTCTAAGGAGCGCCCTTGCTGAGCTGTCGCGGTCCGTCCCGGACGTGCTGTCGTCAGGCGAGGAGAAGAGTATGAAAAGTGATACTATACTTTACTTTTATCAGTGTCCCCCATTTTCTTGCAGGATTCTCAGCACCATGTTGAGAGCTCAGTCGTTTTAAAACGGCGCGCACTGCGCATGCGCCAAGGCGAGGTGTGTTTACAAAATTACAGAGGGTGACTTTAGCAGAGCTGCTCTCTGACCAAAACACTACAGCAAAACTGCGCTTTAACACGTTTATTAAGCTCTTGCGGACTGAACACAGGGTCAAAAACTTGTAACTTGAGTGCACATATCTATTTTCATGCTGGAATGTTATTTGAGGCAGTAAAATAATGTTTCCGTAATATATGTTCTTTGTTTATCTTGTTTTCCGTCGTCTGAGGTAGGGGGTAGCGAAACGATTTTTAAGAAATCGCATAATGCAAAAAGGAAACGTCATGTTGTGGAACATCGAAAAGAAAGAACGAAAGAAACTTTCCCTCCATTTTGCGTGTGCTGTCAGTTAACCACTCTACAACCACAGCAGCCATACGGAAACTATACAGGGCACACATGTATACGTTTTAAAGACACGGTTTCATTTCGAATATTGAAACAAAATGTTTACATTTCATGAATTTCTTGTTGTTTTTAATTGTTTTACATAATTTGGTAACACCAGTTGTTTTACACATGATGAATGTTAGGAATAAACTAATTTCATAAACTTGCATGAGGTTGTTCAGTGTGTTTATTACTATTCACACACACACACAAGTACTGGGACACACCTGTTTTTCGGGCTTTCGGCTAGACTTCCTTGCCGTCAACTTTGTGGACACAGTTTTGGGAAGGTCCTTTTCTGTTCCAGTATGATCGTGCCCCACTGGTCAAACGTAAGGTCCATGAAGACAAGATTGGATGAGTTCGGTGTGGAAGAACTTGACTGCCCCGCAGAGAGCCCTGACATCAACCTTTCCGATGAACTGGAACAGAGGCTGCGAGCCAGGCCTTTTCGTCCAACATCAGTGCCTGATCTCATAAATGTACTACTTGTGGAAATCCTTCCAAGATAAGTGGAGGCTGTCACAGATGCTAAGGGGGGCCAACTCCATATTAAATTCTGTGTATTTGAATGCAATGCCATTAATGTCCCCGTTGGTGTAATGGTCAGGCATCCCAATACTTTTGTTCGTATAATATATGTATGTGTGTGTGTGTGTGTATATATATATAAATACATATATACAGAGATATGCAAAAGGGACTTAAGCTAATATTTCTCAGCGAGTGATAGTGTTTTTTTTAACATTAGAAGTTAACATTAGAATAAATCCAAACAAACAGGAAAGCATTAAAAATCAGGAAAGCATGATCAAGATGTTTGTTAAAAAGTAGTTTATATTTTGGGAGCCAGATTTCTGATTGAAGTAATACTGGACATCACCAAGGAGCAGATGTACATAAAATCCCCATTTGCTGTATAATGTTTTTTCTATTTATGCTCTTTAGTTGTACTTAGTAAATATAATAATATTAATGTGAAAAAAACACTGCTCATATAAACAGTTTTTAAATATTATATGGAAACAGAGTGTCCACTATATATTTGAGGTATGTTAGTAAACAATGGACTGCATTTAGTGCTTCACTTTCTGAAGATAACTGTAATCCCCAAAAAAGATCTGAGACTGAGACCAAGGGCCAGAAAACAGTCTGGACCAATACCGGAGAATGAAACTGTTCCACAAACATTACATATGTTCATTTATCAGATAAGTTCTAGGATACAGTGAAAGCCATACTGGCTTTACATCACTCAGAGAGCTTAATGATAATTTAAGCTTTAAAAGCATTAGACATAATGACTGATTTTCCAATTTAAACCACATAGAGTGGTTCAGCTTTCTAAGAATGTAAGCAGCAAACAGACTTGTGAGAAGGAAACCTTATCAGTATGCCCACCTGCACAATCATTCACATAAGTAATTGCTTTAATGATCTGGAACTAAGTTTTTTTTTCCAGAGGTTTTGCGGTGTGTAATATATAAAAGGCTACTGTAGTTCACTGCAAAGCACCTGACCATCTTAAACCATCACTGCTGCAGCACCAGAGCTGAGAGAGGTAGGCTTTGAGACACCTTCCTTCAGAATTTATACACTTATTTCACCACAGTTCTATGTGGGTGCCTAATTTTTGGTGTGACTTTCAGACTGTGAAAGATCAAGATGAAGGCAGAGATGATTGCACTGTGTTTCCTGTGCTTGGGTGGTGTATTGGGAGTCGGTGCCAGAGCTGCTGACAACAGGCAATATATCACACTTATTTCCTCATTTATGTATTTATTTCACTCTAAATTCTGTCTTTTCTAATAAAAATGTGTCTGTAGTAGTGATGAGAGGATGGATCCCAAAATACTGATCCTGACATTTCGTACTGAAACTTGACTCTCACATGTTTTATTTAAGGATTATTATGTATATCTGCCTTTACATTCAATTGAATGTGTCTTTGATGCTGAAAAAGTGAAGATATATATATACATATATATATAAATATATAAATATATATATATATATATAAAGAGAAGATATTTAGCAAATAAATAATATAGCTATTATTTAATTTAGTAGAGGTGGTAGTAGCCTAGTGGGTAAAATGCTTGCCTATGAACCTGATGACCACAGAATTGCAGGTTCAAACTCCCACTTTCTACCACTGTGTCCTTGAGCAAGACACTTAGCCCTCTATTGCTCCACGGGGACTGTAACTCTGTATAAGAGCGTCAGCCAAATGCCCCCTTTATCCTGTTGATATTAGACTTGATATTATTCTGTACCGAATAGAAAAGGAATAATATTGCCCACACCACTCAGGGCTTTGTTTATGGATAATACCAAATCTTCAGTGTAAAAAATATTTATAAGAATTGTATATAACTAATAGCCCAACAGATGATGACCAGCGCTTGGACCGCCGCTATGCTGAATCGACAATCGCGAGTGATATCAGTAAAATAATGGACTCCATGGTGCAGAAGAACTTTGTGAACTTTCTGCTAAACCAGAGAGAGAAAAAGAGCATGTATGTATGAAGAGGTGGAGCATTTTATATGTTATTGATTTCTTTTTTTAAATGACAGAGAAAGAACAACAGTTTTTCCTTTGTTTAACTGTATGTTGCTAAAGGCCAACAACGATGCCGGACGATCCAGAAGTTCACATCTTCAATGACCTTCTGAAGAAGGACTTCACCATGTGGGTTCACAGCAAAGGAGAGAAGTCCAAGTAAGAAAGAAAAAGGAACTGTGATTATGATGCTACCCTCAAAAGAAACTGTTAGAATAAAACAAAAAAAATCCTTTGTCTGATTCTGTTCTGTCCCACAGCAGCCATTAGTGCTCAGTAACGAGCAGTGGAGAGCAGAGACATCCGCTTCTCAATTGACTGAAGACAAATTCTGTGATCTGTCCTTAAAAGCTTTCCAAAGGTCTCATGATTAAAAATATATTATAGCCATACTTTCAATAAAAGCATTTCAAAATCAAAACTTTTGTGAGTGTGTGCCTTACATTGCAGCCAAACAAATTTGCAATAGTCACAACAGCACAATATGAGGTCACTGAACAGTTTGAGCTGAATATCTTATAGAGATTTTTTAGACAAGACACATTTCTGATTGAATAAATTGTACTTTTAAAAATAAAATAAGGCCAAGTCCTGTGTTTTGGTTAGAAAGACCAGTATATATTTTTTTCAAGGCTGGCTCCTGGTTAGGTTTTCTGTTTTTGTGGGGGTCCAATTTCCTCCCCAGTTTAGTCATGCCCAATTCCCCCAGTAACCCCACTATTCACATGATACCACCAAGACTGGGAAGGTGAAGGCTAGCATTTAGCATTTGTATTTAGTCAGAGTCCCAGTCTGAGTACAAGATACATTCACTTTAAGGATGTTAGTTTTATTTTTAAATAGATGAAAAAAGAAGTATTGTAGGAAAAAGTTTCTGTTTTCAATAAAATAAGCCAATTAGAATTTTCTAAAGTTCTGTGCAGCTTCATAGGATTAATGAACAATTAGGTGGACAATATTGTTTTGAAGGCTTTATAAAAATATACATTTTAGATGTGTCCAGAACCTGCGACATTAATATTTAAAAACTTTTTAGATGAGCAGTGAGTGTTTTTATTCACATGACTATTACTAAATATACCAAATAAAACAAAAAAGAATAAATACAAATAACATTATACAGTAAATAGTGATTTTATGTACAGTACATCAATGTGTTCCTTTGGAAGTCTAGTATTACTTGCAGTTTCCATCAGAAACCTGGTTTGACACTGTCAGTCCTTCATTAAATTAAATCAGGAGCTGCTGATGAAATTTCAACAATCCAAACAACGGCTGGAGGAACTGAGGAGGAATCTGGAACCGAACCTGTGTTCTCCTTACCAGCTCACAAAATATCAACTACTTTTTCACAAACAAAAAAGTTTTTTTTTCTGCTTTCTTGTTTATTTGCATTTATTCTAATGTTAACTTTGTTAACAGAAAGACACTATATCACAAACTGAGAAAAATGTTTTGAATCAATTTAATAGACTTTTGCACAGTACTGTAGATATGCTTTAATGATTTTTTAAACACACAAAAGGGTTCTTTGTAGTGATGCAATAGAAGAACTATATCCAGATTTTTTTTATTTAGAACTGCATGTACAAGCCAATAGGCATTCAGAAGCCTTTATTCTTCACGGTAGATGTTTTCTTTGTTTTACCAGACAAATTAAACTTTTTTCTGTCAGAGCTGGTGGATCTAAATTCTGTAAATGTACTGCCTGTTACCTGAACCTTGCATGGGTTCTTTCTCGCTACAGTGTTTCTAGGCTCAAATTTTTTCTTTGTTCGTTCTAGGCTGGAATGTGGGTTTTCTCCATGTGAAGGTATAAGGATCACTTTTTCTCCATAATGGTGAAGAACAGCTGTGCATCTAACAGATAAACAGATCAAAGATTTAAAGCAAAGCAGAATAGACTTTTCAATCATTTGCAAAGGAGCACAATTAATGTTTTGTTTTCCTCTCAATAATGTTGTTTATGTTTTAAAATGTTGCATTGATGCATTAATGTCTCACATTGAAATAATTGTTCTATAACAATTTAAGCTAAGAAGAATAATTAATTTATCATTAAAACTATACCCATTTGGAAACAGCCTTCTAAGCTATATAAGCAAACAAGAAATGCAAGTTTTAAATTACTGCAATATAAATGGTTAATGTGAACACATGTAACACCAAAGATATTGCATAAATGTAACAAAAATACCCCAGATCATTGCACCATGTGTACCAATGCGAAAGGAACTTTGCTCCAATGTTTCTGGGAGTGCAGAAAAATGTGAATGTGAGAATCATCTCTAAACCGAATCCAGTGGATCCTTCTTGATTTATGCCCAGAAAAAAATTAATACAGTATGAGTGAACAGGCACTGATGGACCTCAGTTTGCTAAATGCAAAAAGAAAATTGCATTGTTATGGAGAAAATCAAATGGACCAACACAAATTCAATGGACAAAACAAATTATGTTAAGCCTTCCACTGGAAAAAAGAAATTATTTATGAAGGCTAGATACGAAACATTTGAATTTGAAGAGTCCATAAAAGGCAGGGTGGAACTGGTGGAGAAGAGTGGCCGGAGCTTTGGGGGTGACGAGGATGGACAGGATTGTGAATAGGTTTATTAGAGGGACAGCTCAAGCTGGACATTTTGGGGGAAAAGTCAGAAAGGCGACATTGCCTTGGTTTGGACATGTGCTGAGGAGAGACTCTGAGTGTGTTAGGAGAAGGATGCTGAGGATGGAGCTGCAGGGAAGAGAAGACCATGGATGTGGTGAGGGAGGATATGCAGGCGGTTGGTGTGAGAGAGGAGGATGCAGAGGACAGACAAAAATGGAGATAGTTGATTCGCTGTGGCGACCCCCAATCAAGAGCAGCTGAAAACAGAAGAATAACAAGAAGTCATAGATCAGGAAAAGATCCTGTTGACTGAAAGTATGAAAATGCAGTTCACCATCACAGAGACTGATGTATGAGTTAAATACTCTGGGTGGAATGTTGTTTTTTTGTTGTTGTTCTTGTTATGATTGTTGTTATTA
>JBBPCX010000114.1:35420702-35438118 GCA_037974365.1 Hydrocynus forskahlii | reverse complement strand
ATAGATAGATAGATAGATATAGATATAGATAGATAGATAGATAGATAGATATATAGATATAGTTATAGATATAGATATATAGATAGATTTTCTCTTTTTTTCTGTTCACTGTTTGTACAGCAGCTTTTCCATGTGTTGTATTCCAGCAGCTTCACTCCTGATTCAGTTTGCCGAAGGGATGGAACAGAGCTCACACATGCACACACTATGCTCTTGACATTACTTTTCTAAGTGTTGCAGTTGTAAAATAATGTAAGAGTGTTGTGTAATTTAACATTTCCAAGGTATAATAAATTATTTGTATGTATTTTTTTGTTTGGAATTTTGAAACGTGTGATTAATAGTATATAAAACAATAATGACATGCACATTTTACACAGACACACTTCCACAAATTGCATAAGCAATAAGCATATATATATACGTATACATATATAAAGGGTTTAAACCAGTGTGAAAGTGAATGGTTTTAAAGGCAACGCTGTAAAGTCTGTGTATCAGTAGGTGGCAGCGGAGAACCTGCAGCTCTTAGGTCTCCAAAGAAGAACACACGCTTCTTCCTGCTTCAACACGGAAAAAACAGTGTACAGAAAGAAGGGAAATCAGCGTTAAATCTGACAACAGGGAGCAGGAGAGGATCTGCTGGTTCATCTTTCCGTTCTTCTGCAGCGTTAGTTCTGGAGGAGAGCAGATGTTTCCTCCCGCTGCTCCTCAGTGCTGACTCTATTGAGTGTGTGAGTTGAAGGGGTTCGCTGGTCAGCTCAGAAAGCTCTTGAGATCAAGTACATGGTCAATAACAGTCTGAACTTTACTAATCGACCAGAGACTCGTTGTTAATCCCGAGGTAGTATTGACTCTGGTCCTGCCTGAACATCAACATGCACAGGAGAGGAGTGGGAGCAGGGGCCATCGCCAAGAAGAAACTGGCCGAGGTATTTCTCTCTATACGACCAAGAACAGCTTTATTTAAATAAAATATTTTTCTCTGTCCACATGTGACAACCGTTTTGGGCTTCAAGCCACCGATTGAACAATTAACGTTCCTAATACTCCTGAACCGACACTGTAAGGGCAGGGATTGCTCACTATTTGGACAAATGTATTGGGACACACCTCTTAATTATTAAAGTCATTTGGCCCCTTACTTCCAGTGAAGCCCAGTCTTAATGTCTCAGCATACCTAGACATTTTGGACGACACCATGCATCCAACTTTGTGGACACAGTTTGAAGAAGGTCCTTTTCTATTCCAGCATGACTGAGCCCCAGTGCACAAAGCAAGCTCCATAAAGACAGGGTTGGATGACTTGGGTGTGGAGCCCTGAGCTCAACCCCATCCAACACCTTTGGGATGAATTGGAACGTAGATTGAGAGCCAGGCCTTCTCATTCAACATCGGTGACTGACCTCATAAATGCTCTACAGAATGAATGGACACAAATTCCCACAGATAACACTCCAGAATCTTGTGGAAAGGCTTCCAAGAAGAGTGCAAGCTGTTATAGCTGCAAAGGGACCAACTCCATATTAAAGTCAATGTATTTGAATGCAAAGTCATTAAAGTCCCTGTGGTGTAATGGTCAGGCATCCCAATACTTTTGTCCATATAGTGTACTTTACATTGTTATTGCACACTCAATCCATTTTTATGGGAGGAACAGTTGTTAGCTAAATAATCATTAAGAAAGAATATATTTACATATCAGTCTTCACCTCTTAACTAGTACAATTTATTCAGTATAGAGAACAACTCCAAACCACTATTTGTGTTAACTAGTAAATTACTTTAGCAGTAATTTTATTTATCTATAGTATTTATCTCCACCTCTCCTACTGACCACAGCCTTTTATATGTTGTATTTTCTGGAGAGTTATATTTTGACTTTATATTATATTTTGTTTAGTTCTTGTCTTAATGTCTCTGTGCAATCATAGCATAAGTAGTTTCTTCTGGGATCAGTAAAGTTTTCTGGTTTAACATATACACTTCTTTATATTGAATTTTGAGTATCAGTGAAGTGTGGAGTGAATGCTAAAGCAGAATCTTAGATGTGGGATGCAATCTGAGATTTGCCTCTCATGCACTTTGTGTTCACTGTTATAGGCCAAGTACAAAGAAAGAGGGACTGTCCTGGCTGAAGACCAGATTGTACAGGTAAGTGTAGTGTGGACTCTCCAGGAATTTTCAGTATGTGAATTTATTTACGAAAGATTTCCATCAATAGGCTGGATAGGATCACAGGTTATGCTGAATGGGGTGTTTTTTTTTTCTTTGTAGATGTCTAAACAGTTAGAAACATTCAAAACTCATTTGGAGGAGTTTGCCAGTAAACACAAACAAGAGATTCGCAAGAGTTCACAGTTCAGGGTTCAATTCCAAGAAATGTGCGCTACCATAGGAGTGGACCCACTCGCATGTAAGTACTCATCACCCAAGCTGTTGGGTTAAGTGTAATAGTTATAAATGGGGTGTGTTCCTCAGGTCCATTTTCATTTGAAATTTGTCCAAAATTACTGATAATTGTAAGTCACTCGTAAGCTATACGTTTATATAAAATTACTTAACATTGAATTATTAATGTTCACTCCTTCAGTATTCAGTATATATTCAGTATCATCATGTTGTTTTTTGTCTTTTGTCACAAACAGCCGGTAAAGGGTTTTGGTCGGAGATGCTTGGAGTCGGAGATTTCTATTATGAGTTGGGTGTGCAGATAATTGAAGTCTGTCTTGCTCTAAAACACAGAAATGGCGGTGAGTTAAACTTTAGATCCGAACCTAGTCGAACTACGCCTGGAAAATGTTTACATGAACACAATAGAGACATTTGAGAAATGAACAAAGAATCCACCTGTGAGATGACACTAACCAGGTTTTTGTTTCAATAGGCCTTATTACACTGGATGAACTTCATCAGCGTGTGTTAAAGGGAAGAGGAAAATTTGCTCAGGATGTGAGCCAGTGAGTCCCTCAAGGGTTTTGCCTCAGTGAAGGACTTCATATAAACTGGAAAAAGGGGAGGGAGATACATGTAAAAAATAAGTTTTTTTTTCATTTCTCTACAAATCTTGATTTTTTTTCTGCTAGAGACGACTTGGTACGGGCCATCAAAAAGCTCAAGGTGATGGGGAGCGGTTTTGGAATGATTCCTGTTGGAGGCTCTTATTTAGTCCAGTCAGTCCCAGCCGAGCTCAATATGGATCACACTGTCGTTCTTCAGCTGGCTGAGGTAATCAGTGTTGAAAGCAAAGAGAATGACCAAACTTTCATTCATGCTTTGTCAGATTTGTGAAAAATACTGTGTTTTTCTTGCAGAAAAAGGGCTATGTTACAGTAAGTGAGATCAGAGACAGCCTCAAGTGGGAGAAAGAACGAGCATGTCATGTCCTTGTAAGTGTTCAAGAAGCACTTTATTTATGTGACCTTATATACACTATATGGACAAAAGTATTGGGACTCCTGCCCATTACACCAACAGGGTTCATAATATTGCATTCAAATACATTGACTTTAATATGGAGTTGGTCCCCCCTTTGCAGCTATAACAGCTTACACTCTTCTTGGAAGGCTTTCCACAAGATTTTGCAGTTTCTGTGGGAATTTGTGCCCATTCATTCTGTAGAACATTTATGAGATCAGGCACTGATGCTGGACGAGAAGGCCTGGCTCGCAGTCTCCATTCCAGTTAATCCGAAAGGTGTTGGATGGGGTTGAGGTCAGGGCTCTGTGTGGGCCAGTGAAGTTCTTCCACACACTGAACTCATCCAGCCATGTCTTTATGGAGCTTGCTTTGCGCGGTGGGACACAGTCATGGAATAGAAAAGGACCTTTTCTCAAACTGTGTATAGTGTTGTCCAAAATGACCTGGTACGCTGAAGCATTAAAATTGCCTTTCACTGAAAGTAGGGGTCCAAATCCAGAAAAACAGGTGTCCAAATAGTTTTGTCCATACAGTGAGTGAGTGATGCATATATAAAATTAGACACCCCAGGAACTTACTTAAGCTATTATGTCCTTTTCCAATGTTCAGGACCACCTGCTGAAAGAGGGTCTAGCATGGTTGGATTCTCAGGCTGCAGGTGAGCCAGAGTACTGGCTGCCTGCTCTGTTCTCCGAACTTACTTCTCGTGATGTCACCCCTGAGGAGGCTAACCAAATGACGCCATGATGAGAAGTATTGCCTTGTTATGAGCTGAGTAATCAGTTAAAGTAAACTTTTTAAACTAGGTTAAATAGTATCCTTTAGTGTAACGGACTCGCGTTATGCCATGATTTTTTCCTAAATGAAAGGTAACTGAAAGAATAAATGTTGAAATGAATAAGTAATAAAAGCATTTATTTTTGTAAGAATTTCTTGTACGGATTTTTGTATGACTTTTTATACGATTCCCTAAAAAGATTGCAGTGCTGTTTTACGTTTGTGTTCAATTATGTTCAACTTGCACAAATTGTTTCAAATATTTTAAGAACTATAACATTCACCATAATGTCAAATAGCATGACCTTATCGAAACATGGAGATACAAGACTGTAGTGTTTAGATGGTGTACGAAAAAATAATAAGACATGATGGTTCAGACTGAGGTCAAAAACAGCTATCCAGGCAAATACAGTTCAACAGGGAAGCTAAACTTTAATTTTATTACATTTTTACTTAAAATTGACATGTAAAAATGTCACTGTCTGGCCTACTATGTTAAAATGAGTTATTAAATTTTGAATAAGCTTTTTATTAACATCTTTTTATTATTATAAAACCTGGAACACACACAAACATATTCACACCATGTATTCACAAACATGACAAGACTAATTAGACAATAACAAGAACAAGCCCCTCCTTTCAACTAGCTCAAACTAATAAGGACAGTCCAGCAAATACACAAAAGGTAAAACAAAATACATTCGTGAAACAAAAAAATTTAAATAAAAATAAAGATACATTAATGATACATGGATAAACTGTGAAATTGGTATTGAATAAAAGTATCTAACTTCCCTAAGTGATCAATCTTGGGAGTCATTGTTTCGGATATGATAAGTCGAGGATTTTGAGCAAATAACTTTACAAATCAGAATTTTGAGTTAGAATTTTGGGGCGAAAAATCTTTTAACGATCAAAAATCTATTACTTGGCAGAAACAAATTTCTAGAGCTTTTGGGAACTTGTTCGACTGATATATTTTTTTACATACTTGGAGAAAGGACTTATTGAAAGTAAATTTACAGCCTTGTTCTTTCATGGCATTCCTTTCCTATATGCTAATCAATTTTATATTTGTTCCTTTTTTTAACCTGTTTATCTACTGATCGGTTTTGATTTACTCACCGTTGGTTTCTTTTGAATTTTTTTTTGGTAGTAACTATTTCCTGTACAAATTATAAAGTTGTTTTATTTTCTACTTTTACAGCAACTTGAAATGCAACACAGTTTTGTGAACTTTTTTGTTTAACAGCTTTATTCAGTGCATTGCAAATAAGAAGAAATAAATATTACAGGAAAGTATTAAAGTAATCTGAAATATCTAGAAATACGTAACTATGTAGATATTCATGTTTTTATGATTATGGCTAATTTGTCTTTAAGAGCATTGGTGGATTGTCTGTTACTCGTGGCCGTAGACGTGATCTTCAAACTCCTGCTGCCCCAAATCATCACAGATCAGAGTACAGAAAGGACAGACTTTATGAGATAGCTCATGCATGGCCAGTTCATCTTCACTGATATCAGGAAAACTTTCTTGACAATGACGACACATCTGTTAATAAAGAACATCAAGAATTAGGATAACATACTAACCCAGTCCGAGACATACTAACACAGAATGAGATCTGTATGTATCAGTGTAAATTGTTTCACATTACCTTGTTTTCTATGCCAGCAGGATTCCCTAGGAAACAGGAAAAACTTTAAAACCTCTAGATTCTTAAATCAACATCACATCGGTGCAGGCAAAATTGAGTTTATTTAGTTATTTGTTCAGTAGGTCTATAACTAAACCAGTTACATAGTATAGTTGTACACAAACTAATGTAATTTTTACATTTTATATTTTATATATATATATATATATATATATATATATATACACACACATAGGACTAATAATTGTTCGCTGAAACCCCGACACTAAACTGCACGTATCCTCGCATTTTTTTTGGCTTGCGTGACGGACGAGTCCAGGACGTCTCAGCTTTTTTTTGTGGCAAGGTATCATTTTTCATGTATTTTAGTGCTAAATTATTAAGAAAAATATAATTTCCTATTTTTGTAACAAATATTAATGTAAATTCGGCTACAATTCTATATAAAATATAACTATAAATTTTTTGGTTCTGTCCAGAGAACACAAAAAAAGCGCGTCTTGGGATGGTGAAATAACGCTGTATTCAGAGGCGGGAGGTTTGAAAGTAGCCAATCCGAGAACACTGTTTATTTCTCCTTGCTGCTGATTGGCTGCTAACCTTTGACGCAGTTGCAGTCCAGAATTTTCCCCGTGGAGCGTCTCAAGTGTTCTTGTGTTTTTCGTTTTGTTCTTTTTTAAAGCCCTGTATTTTTATTACTGTAAATTAAATGAATTTATTGCTGTATTTTTTTTTTGAAAAACCTACCAGAAAGTTCAGTGATGCTGTCATAGTAGTGGGAGGCTGACTGTGGCTGAGAGGTGAACGGATCAATAAATGATGGACTGAGTGGACTGGGCTGTTGTTGAGAAGCTGCAGCTACTGAAGCCACCTCAAGATCGTATATTTGTTTTTCTAATTTTGCCATCTTTGTTTTGAGTTCCTGACAAAGAAAGAGTAAGACCCTGTTAAAACATAGCTATTAATACATACAGGCAACGCTAATGTGAACATTTAAGTCATCATTCTGAGGAACAACCCAACAGGAAATCACCTTGTTTTCTTCAGAAAGTTTTTCCTTTTCTAATCGTGCTGCTTTAGCCATGTTTGCCTGTTCGTAGATTGTCCTCTGTGCTTCTTCAAGCTGCTTCTGAAATTACAGTACAGAATGCAAGGCTTGAGCAGACCAAATTAACACTTTTAGCTTCTATTGCTTTGATCTGGAGTTACAGGCCGAATTTCGTTACCAAGGTATGGAAGCTTCTTCTGCATTCCATTTACCTCCAAAGTGAGAAGTGGGACTTAGTTGATTCACACCCTAGTTGATCACATTCCAGTACAAGCTGGAAAGCCAGGTTCTAGCTAGGTTAGCCATTGTTAACCTTTGTTAGCAATACCAGTTGATGATGTTTACATTTACATTGACATTTTTGGAATTTGGCAGACGCCCTTATCCAGAGCGACGTACAATCATTAGTTACAGGGACAGTCCCGTTGGAGGGCAATTGAGGGTTAAGTGTCTTGCTCAAGGATACAGTGGTAGAAAGTAGAGGTTCGTACCTGCAGCTTTGTGGTCATCAGGTTTACAGACATGTGTTTTACCCACTAGGCTACTACCACCCGCATTTAATGCATACAAACATCATAGCAACATGTAAGACAGTACTGTCTAATGACAGATTTAATGAGACAGAAATAAGACAAAAGTTCTAATCACTACAGATTTAATGACTGCTGATGCATGGAGCAGCCATCTTGGAATATGAAGCTGGACTAGGTGAGGCTCCTCCAACTTTCCCTGTAGGAAATTTGACTTCAGGGGGCATTCCAGTTAAAACTCCCTAATTGGAAATGAAACACATTATTATGCCCCACCAATTAATAACTATGCCTTAAATCATACATGACCCAAAATATGCTCTAAACCGTAAATGTATGTCAAGTAAATAAGATAAATCTTAAATATCTGAGTCTGATAAATTAGTATGTCATTCAGTGTAAAAAAACACATAAGTAAGCAATACCTAATGTGGTTTAAGACAGGTTTTGTTACTTGTTGGCTACATAAGACCTACAGCTCCAGTGAAAAACTGGAAAGACAGAAAACATGTCTTGGCTGCTCAAGTACAATTAGGGAAAGGGGTAGAATTCATTTCAGGTCAGTCCTTCATGTTAAGAAGTAAAAGTAAGGAAAAGTTTTAGATAATGAAAACAAACAAACCTCAGTGTGGCTCCTGCTCTCCTCCTTAGTCGATATCTTTTGCTCAAGCTCTCTCTTCAACTCTCTGAGCTCCTTCTCAGCATTATCCGCCCGTTTGTTTGCTTCATTGCTGTTTGCGATCTCTTTGCGCAAAGTCGCCCTGGCTTCTGTCAGCTGCTTCAGGAGGGTCTGAATCTGGACCTAAAACAAAGCGTATTTCCTAGGTCACTACTGAGTCAATAATATGTTTAGAGAGGTACATTATTTTAACACTCGCTTTAATCTGGAAATCTGCACACCTTTGCATTACTTTTGTCCTCATCTGAAGGTCCTTGTGTTGACAAGGTAGCACGTAAGGCCTTGTTCTCTGCCCGTAGTTCCTCAACCTCCTTCATTCCCATCATCTCCTGGATTTCTGCCTTCAACCTTTCATTCTCCTTCTTACTGCTTTGCACGTCAATCTGAGGTAGGTAGAAAGATATACTGAAAATGTTGCCATGATTTTGGAAAAGGACATGTTCCTCAGTACTGTAACATTATTTAAAAATGCTGAGTAAACATAACCATCTGACCTGCAACAACTGGACATGATCCTGCAGTCGATTAAAATCCTGCTCAGCCTCTTTTATCTTGGGGCTTAGTCTGCAGGGCAATGTAGGAGAACACATCTCATCAGAGGCTTAAAACACTTTAAAATAAACTGAACACTTGCTTTTTACCCATTGTTATGTTCAACCTTTCATAATTATACTCCTTTCACTGTAGTTACAATGCAGTAACGAAATCTTGATTGCTGGATAATAGACTTTAATCAGAATGAGAAAAATTGATCCTGGAAGAATCAAAGGGTTAAAGCTTACTGTGAAATCTCAGCTTGTTTGGCTTCGAGCTGTTGCTTTAGCAGAATTTTTTCCTGCTTCAGCGCGAGGATCTTCTGCACAGCTTTATCATACTTGTCAGAGGGAACAGTAAGTGACTGCAGAGCACATTCAGAGAAAGAGGACAGAAGCCATCGTTTATGTACATGTTTACTCTGACCATAAAGCAGTAACACGCCTTTCTATAAATCCAGTGTTGTTGCAGTGGGTACCTCTTGTTCTTGTTTGGTTTCGTTTTCTGCCACAGAGTGGGAGAGAAGCTGTTGCTCTTGGGTAACCTGTTCAAAGGTTTCAGCCTTCTGCATTTCAGCGGAACCGCTCGACTTCAAGGTATCTATCTGCATCTACAGGACATGAAACCACAGCTACCTTAGTAACAGTGTCACATGTAGTTATAAAACCTCAGCACAAAGAGAGACAGTGAAGAACCCAACCCTGAGACAGCGGATCTCACGCAGTCTGTCAGCCAGCTCATTTCTCACAATCGCATTTTCTTCTTTTAAGTGTTCCATCTCTGCCAGTAAGCTCTTTTTCTCCTTCTCCATCTGCTCTGCTTGTTCCTGTAGTCATAAACACACATTATTTTTAACGACTGTTTTGATTCTGATTTTGCTCCACACTCTGAAAAATCAAGGTCCCTAAGTGGTCCTTGGCTTGGGCACTGAACCTTCAATCAGTACAGAACCTTCACAAGTTCTTCATAGCAATGTGTAATTTGAAGTAGTGGTCTATCGAAGAGCCATCTTTAGGGAATCCAAATGTGGTACTTCTATGGCATGATTCTTTCTGGCACCTTTATTTTTTGACTACTGTCCAGCATTACAGCCTCTGTTTTGAAAGCAAGCTGCAAGTCTACATTTTCCAAAACAATGGCTAAGCATGTAAAATATGAGAGGCTGTCCTTATGGGAAGGTATGCAAATCATAAAACACAGTTCACAAAACAAGATAGTATCAGATGACGATTGTACCTGTTTGCCCTAAGCTGTGTTGGTAAATGTACCTGTGTTGTGATGACTAAAAGGTCTTTCTCCAGGCTGCATTCTAAGCTGGACTCTGCTGCGTTTTGGAAGCAGAATGGTGTGCTGGCTCCTCTGACCTGATTACCGCTGTCCACATAGCAGAACTGATAGAACTCCCCATCATCCTTAGGAAGGTGGTACTCTAAAGCAAAATACACCAATCAACACTAGAGCCATGGTATCTCTCTGGTGACTGCTAAACACACTGCGGATGAGTCAGCAGTACCTTAAAAAGTTCAAATGCTTACATAACTGCACAACTATTTGTTATGCTCCACCCTGCTAGTGCCTATTCACTGGGTCCAAGCACATCATCAGCTGCCAGGAAGATGGCAAGTGGTGGGAGACTGGATTCTTGTTGAGGTACAAGTTACATCACAAGACCCAGTTTAAGATCCCTGAACATGTGACGTGATTTGCAAAAGCTGACTGGCTCTCCTCAGGTTTCACAGAAATGCTGCCCTCAATTAGTTGGCTAATATGTAATAGTTAAGCACAATCCTCCTACCTTTAAACACAACCTGTAGTTTAAGGGGCTCAGTCCCCTCGTGGTTCAACGGAGGCTCCACCCATTCATAGTTATGGTATTTCTGTGTTGAATTCCAGCCAACCTAGAAGTGAATTAGCCCACTTTTTAAGAGGTAATGCAGGAAACATAGGTGAATATTAGAAGTAGGCAATATAATGACATGTTATAGGTACTGCGGAAAAAGATACTCTCTTACAAAATCACATATTTAGACCAAGTCTAGAGAGCCTGTAAAGAACAATAACAACAACCAGTGTATAGTAACTGCACAAATCGCATTGGAACAATTAGATAGTTCATTCATCCAAACTGTTTAATTGTATGTATGTGTGTATATTAGGGCATTAACGACTTCAGATTTTTTCAGATCGACTTATCCGTCAATAAAGTCGAAGTCGAGTCAACAAGTCGTTTAAAGATGTCATCACACAGACGCAGCAGAACAACCCAGGGATCCAACAATTACCAACTTTTATTAAAGTTCTCTGACATTAGCATGACAATTAAACAAAACAAAACAAAGGCTAATACCTTGATTTGTCTGGTAAATTTAAGTGCACAACAGAAAGTAGAAAGAGCCTTGGCAGCCACTCCCTGCAGTGCTAGCGTTAGCCATGTTAGTTAGCGGATCCTCCGTTCAGGTGCGTCTGATTGCCTTGCTAACCACAGCGCCCAAACATAAACAACCCAGTACAAGGACGAGGGGCATTTTTTGTGGCAATATATAATTTTTCATGCATTTTAGTGCTAAATTATTAAGAAAAATATTATTTACTAATTTTGTAACATAAGTATTCACATAAATTGAGCTCTATTTATCCTGCTTACACCAAAGAAAACAACAGTGCATAACAAAGAAAATGCGCATGCATGAATTACAGTACATTCTATATACGGGTAATATCCGTATTTTACATTCTAGCACTGCAGGAGACAGCAGTTCAGTGTACACTGTACAGTATGGATACGGGTTTACCTTTACATTTTCTTTAAGGGTAATGTTTAAAATGAAATTAATGTGTTTTGGGAGCATATTTGGTGGCATATTTAGGGTTTACACGAAATAGGCATTTCTATGCATTTTGTTTACCACATCACAAATTCTTGTTTTTCACTACATGCGGGTGCTCTCGGAATGTAGCCTAACCACCGTGATTGTAGGGGGTTACTGTATATATATATGGAGCAACACTGCAGGGCCACATCTGAAAAACACATACACAAAAAAGAAATATATATGTGTGTGTATTTTTTTTCCAAACATAATATAAATATATGTATATATGTGTAAAACTCTTAGGCACCTGCAAATATAATATTTAAAACCTTTTTAGATGATTGATGTTTCTGGTGTTGATTTTGGCATTTTGTTCCTCAGTAATATTACTAAACATACTCAATAAAACTAAAAATGAATAAATACGAATATCATTCTCCAGTAAATAGTGATGTTATGTTCAGTATATCAGTGTGTTCCTTGATGAAGTTCAGTATTACTGTAGTTTCATCAGAAACCTGGTTTAACTCGATCAGTCCTTCATTAAATTAATTAAATTAACTCAAAATAAAAAGGTTTCACATGGACAGACAGACAGACAGACACACACACACACACACACACACACACACACACACACACATATATATATATCTCCAAAACACATGGTTATTCTTTTCCCCATACTGCCCACCTCTACTGGAAACAGTGGTGTAAACTCATAAAATGTATAAAGCAGGGAGTGAATAAGGAAAAAATGCTACATATAAATAATAATACCACAGAAAAGTGACCAACCTTAAATACTCCAATCCAGTCTTTGGAGCTGGGCTCTAGCCCCCCGGTCACTGTGAAGGTGCACAACACTGTGGTGTTCGGGTGGAACGAGGGTGGCACATCCATGAAGACCACCTGGGAGAAACAGGAGGACTCCATTGCCTGAGCAGTCCTCTCCTCTTCTGTGCTGTCGTTCATCTATAGTCTGGAACCACACGAAATTACCTGGAAAACGACAAAAAACACCTGTCACAACCCAGAGGTCAGCTTAACCCCCCCTGCTCTGAGTCCAGTGATTTAAAGGCACCTGAAAAATTAAGATAAAACTGAGAACCTGACTTTTCACTCTGAACACGGAAGGCACGCCTCAACAATCCAAGCCCTTTCACTTTCACTTACTCACCTATTGTGAAGAAGAAAGCACCAAAGAAAGTGTGTTCCTCTGAGAACACTGGTTTGTAAGGTCGCAGAGTCGGTCTGTTACTATCTTAGACAACAGACTGAATATAAAAACTACAAAAACTTTTAAACTGTAGCGTCAGTTTAACCCCCCCCCACCCCAACTTAAAAAGAAATAAAAACAAATCAGCCTTAAATAATCTGTTGTGGCGCCTCACGTGTTACACTCAGATAAACTTCCAGAAATAAACCGTGTTACCTGAACCCGCGCTGCTGCAGCCCCGTCCGTCTGGAGCGTTTAACAGGGCATATGGTATGCTGGGAAATGTAGTTCAGCCTGGCAGAAACACGGACCACTCCCACCAATGGGCACAAGACAAGAATTTATTCTTTTAATACGCTTTTTGTTTATACACACTACAAATTCCTACTGGTAAAAGTAGGTAAGAGAATTTTTAAATGTCAAAATACTTGTTTTAGTATTCACCAAAAAAACGATATATTATATATTTAATAAATACACACGTATGTATGTGAATGTGTATGTGTACGTATACACACACACACGACAGCTTTGCACACCTTTTCAAGTGTTTTTTCAATTAGATACATGAGGTATCGACCTGGAATGGTATTTAAGTAGCAGGTGTTCTTCGTCGAGTAAATTAGTGGAATTTCTTGCCTTCTTAATGTGTTTGGGATCATCAGTTGTGATGGTAGGGTTGGTACACAGTTAGCAATCGTATTCAACTACGGTTCTTCTTCACATTATGTAAAGAACCACGTAGTAAGTAAAAAGAAACAGTAGTCCATCATTCCCTTATTACAAAACATATTGTTTTAACTTTTTTTTTGTTTACTGCATAATTCCATGTGTTCCTTCACCATTTTATTTGTTTTCAATATTAATCTATGTAGAAAATAATAAAATGTAGAAAATAATAAAAACAAAGAAAAAACATGAAATCTTAGCAAAAACTATAATCTGGTAAACTGAACTTTTATATTTCTAGTAAACAGAAATTTATTCTAAGAAAATTCTTTGAGTGAAATAGGTAAAGGCATGAATTCTGGTATTTCATCTTACATTCAAATAAAACAAATTGATTGTAAAACGATAGAACTTGTTAATAAATAACTATTAATCATTTTAAATCTAATCTCATTCTATTCACAATTGACGCATTACTTACTTTTCTTCTATTATCCATCAAAAGTCGATCATTTATGACATGCAATCATTTAGTACAAGATGCATTTTATTTAAAAACAATAGTTCTACATTAAAATGACTGATCAGATAGTTCAGTGCATAATTACATGCCCCAAAAATACTGTACTTGCTATTACCCTCCACTAAATACGCTTTGAAAACACACGATATAGCTCTCGGGTTAAAGCACTGAGACAGAGGCACTTGAAGGTAAGTAACTGTACAAACAAAAAAATTGCTGAAGCACAAATGAGTCACATTAAGCACCTTCTCAGCATCTCTTACAGTTCAATCAAGAACAATTTCAACTGCCTAGCAGGCAATTCTAAGTAGCAGTTTACTCTATAGGACTAAATTTTGATCAATGAAGTTAGGTGAAAATAAATCCCTTATATATGGTATTTTATGACTGTGCAGTAATCTCAATATCAGGAGCAGATACTGCAATGTAAAAAGCAATAAAAAGTAAGCATGTATATACAGAGGTGTGGAGGATGGCCATCTTGAGAAGTTTCAAGTTTTGAAATAGAGTAGAAATAGAATGGCTCACAAAAAAAAAAAAAAAAAAAAACATAATCGGAGCATATAACTCTTACGGTTTCTGCGATGGAATAAGTGTTCATATATTAAGAATTCGCTTTATCATTTGGGGCTTCCTGAGAACTCATTTGCTTTTCTTGAGTCTATGTAATTTGGTAAATACAGGTTCCAAAAAGACAACCATTCTAGACCATTCCAAATTCATCATTAGAGCAGCACAATTCTTAAGTTAAAAAAATTAAAATAAACGTGTCTGCATTTTAATATACAGAAAAGGCCACTGTACTGGATTACTAACACTTTCAATAGATCTGAATAACTTTCTCAGTTCCAACAGCAGATGAGGACAGGATCTAGAAGCATCGAATAAACTGGGCTTATGAGGACATTAGTGTAAAAGAGGTTTGTAAATTCATTTACATAGTAAGAATGTTTTTGAAATATAAGGCAGGAGACACCAGCAGCAAGAAAACACTGGAAAGAGAAGAAATAAAACATGTTATCATAATAACAACAGCTAAGTTATTATAAACACTCACATGGAAATTGCATTAATTACATTAAAGTAGAGCTGCAAAATTCTAACAAATTGTGACAAATCATTTTAAGCAACACTGCAATTAATCATAAATTACTCTTTAGCGAAAACTGGGAATACTTAATTATCTAGCCTGCATTTCCAGAACATTTCTAAAATACTGCTTTGAGACATAAATCAGTATTAGGTTCATCAGGCATCTGTTCACTCAAAGCAATTTTACTTAGGGCACCCAAATGCCCAGCAGCAGCCCTAGATATTACAACATAAGAAAACTGCACAGAAGAAAAGACATACTGAATAAGCAACACTGCATGGTAATTTTCGGGAAGTAAAAAAAAGAGAAAACGTAGAGAAAAAGGTTGAGGAAAGTATTTAGGATTCAGCTCACCTCAGCTTAAAGAAGCAGCCAAGGCAATGACTATTATCAAAATTAATATTGAACAAAATACTGCAATCCATATCTTCTTCTGTAGAAACAAACACAGGAAAGGAGTGATGAACGTCCATTTACAGCTAGAAAATGCTCATTATTTTTATAGACTCAGACATCACTGTCACGAACTGTGAAAACCAACCTTCCGAGCTTTCTTTTGAGAGGTAACAGCTTCTGCAGTTTCTGCCACGGCCTTCTCCACATAGTTAGTAGAGGTAATGATGTTGTTCTCAATACGATTAACCATTTCCCCCTGAAACATTCTTGGATTATTTAGGTGCCATGAAGCGGAGCCTTAATCTAAAATCTTCTGCTCAATACAATAAAGTTCTCACGAATAAGAGTTTATTTTTTTGAACATATATGCACTGTAAACTGTTACACTAACACAATGTACATTTTCCAGAAATGTATGTCCTGTTCACACATTGTTTTTTTCTTTTTTAGTTCTTTCCCTTAACTCACCTGTGCCTCCACCTCCATGGCCAGGTACTGGAACATGTCATGAAGGTCTTTGATACTTCTTTCCAGTTTGAGAATCTCATCATGCCTTGACTCAATTTCATTCAGTGCCTGCCTGGTAGCTTTAGCATCTGTTAAAATCTGTAGAAAAATTCCAGTAATTGGTCTTATAAAGCTTAACATGTAG
Source organism: Hydrocynus forskahlii (assembly GCA_037974365.1). Lineage (NCBI taxonomy): Eukaryota > Metazoa > Chordata > Actinopteri > Characiformes > Alestidae > Hydrocynus > Hydrocynus forskahlii. The sequence continues at coordinate 35,422,098 of JBBPCX010000114.1, read as the reverse complement.
ACACTTTCTGTTCTGACCACCACGATACAAATGATATTAGAGGGCCCATATGCTCATTTTTTCGTTTATTTTACCCCAAGGTCCACTACTGGAAAATGAGTGGTTTTATGTAAAAAAGACTGAAACACTCAATTTCAACATTAACAGATGGGACTAAACTGTTGTTGAATAAACATGCAGATGTGATAACAAAACAATTCATTCAAAATAGTCTTTTTCTGCAGCTTAGTTTGCAGATATGGACTGTACAGTATAGTCAACAGTGTGTTTTCAAAGTTTTCTCAAAAATGAAAAATTCAATTTTCCATTATATGGGCCCTTCAATTTGTCCCGGGGAGCATGCTGTTTGATATACAATTCATGTAAATATCAAAAGACGGAATACATGATGACAGAAAGAAAAACAAACAGTTATCTCAGTTGCCATGCAAGCTAGCAATAAGCTATGAGACTCCTAGCAGGATGTCAAACTAAGTACAACTACAATATGGGACATTTTTGAAGAGAAAACATCTTTCGTCATGTAAATGATCTTACCACATCAACTCTTACTCCAAAGCAAGAAAGCAAAAAAGAGCACACACAATTAACTGGACATAGTGATTCAGTAAAAAAACTACAAAGGCAGAACTTTAACGCCCCAACAATAATTATCTTTAGAGTTAACATAGAAGGATGTTTCACAAAGCCGGATTTCTGAGTTAGAGACGGATTAACATATGCAAAAAAGAGGCAAGATATTTCTGTTGAAAAATGCTCAGATTCAGCATAAAATATTCATACTTATTGAGGAATCCTGCTTCGCAAAATACCCTATCGATGTACTCACAATTGTCATCGTACCTAATCTATTGGTATAAAACAGATTGAATGCGCGAAAGAATGGGTTTTAGATAACTCATAAAACAAATACTAATCTAATGCACTCACATTTTGCGTGAACACATCAGTCTGTCCACTCTCAAGCATCGACTCTAGCTGATCATCTGTCACATTGTTGCCAGCTGTAATGAAAACAAAATAGAGTTTAGATTCTCTGCCCGAACCCGAACACGGACCGACCCCGGGCCGTGATCAAGCGCTCGGAGTGTCAGTTTACGAACGCACCCACAGCTGAGAACGCGTGTTATAACGACCCACGTATTAAAAAACTGTCGGGTTTAATCGGGCTCGGGCCGATAACTGCAGTTAATGTGTCGGGCCGGGCTGGGCTCGGACACAAGGTGCACGGGCTCGGGTAGGGTCGGGTTTCATTTTTTGTGCCCGATCTAAACGCTAAAACAAAATAATCAGAATCTTTCATTTTTTATTCACACTGATTCAGTTTGCTTTCAGATATTGAGCTTAAATAAAAACTTTTTTTTTTATTAGCCCTCCAAATAAACCAAATGCCAGA
>JBBPCX010000114.1:35362541-35414805 GCA_037974365.1 Hydrocynus forskahlii | reverse complement strand
GGGGAAGCTATAGTCCGTATATTTGTATGTATATTTATATGATACATAGATAGATATGCAGCCTACGTACAATATTTAATGCAAAATGTATTTCTTACACTCCCCATAACTTGTTTTCTATTTCCCAGCCTCTCTTCATTCCTAAGATTTAAAGTTATGTGTGACGACAGACGTGTCAAATGTAAATGACCTCTATTTCTATGTAATGATTCCCCTCTAAAGTGCCTGACTCATAAACTGCTCAAAGTTCGATTCTGTTTGAATCAGAGGGGCTCTTTATTACATGTTTTTATTTCTCTTTATATGATAAAAGGTATGGTATGTATAAGCATTTTAATTGTGTATTTCATACCATTGCAAAAAGGAAATGGTTAGTGGTACATACACAGAAACAGTGCACTTAATTTAAAAAGCTTACAAAATTGGTCATTTTAGGAAACAACTAGGCATGAAAGAAAAACATGGGAAGAATAGAGTGTGAAAGTACAAGTGTGCTTGTAATTTGAAATGATAATTGCACAGGATGTCATTTGTTATATTCAAAATTTACAGACAACAAGAAGTAACTGTTACATTTTTTTTTATCTTTAATGCTGTGAAAAAGCTTGAAAATTTAAGTCCACAGGTCCACAGGTCACCAGAAATAGTACAAACTAGTACTTTACAAAGAAAAAGCAAAAGTCCACTCGTACTCCTATATTGTAAATCTGTCAGTTCATTCACAAGCCAGTTTCCCATCGAAGGAGGACAGAGTGATGGCAAATGCTTGCAGTGCACACATGGGGAAGCTGTAGTCCATGGAAAACACGTCCTCTGCCACCCTCCCAAACTGCATTACAATGTAGTCCTCTGAACACAGTGCAAGACAGAAACAAAATTACATGTTTATTTAACACAGCGTGAACACACACACACAGCACTTAACCGTGTTGAGTCACCTGCATTCCTGAAGGGAAAACGCAATCATGTGTACCCAACTCACCGTTATCAGGATGAACAATCTGGAAGTTCTTCACGGATGCCTGCGTAACTCGGCCATGAAAGTTGAGTACATAAGACTGAGTCTGCTCATTCCAGCTGGGTGATTTATTCACAAGACACACCAGATTCTCCTTGTTTCCATTTTCAAAACGAGTGAGCAGAGATTCAAGCTCCTGAGAATGATAAAAGAGAATTAATAACAATAAGGAGGAGTCAGAGTTCTGCTTGCAAAAAAATGTTAAGGGAAGGAATGAGATTAGGAGATACACAGCTGTTTTGACCGACCAGACTGACAAGGACTTTTTGAGTCAAGTCAAGTAGGTTTATTTCAGCCTTATACACAGTACACAGTGAAACAATGTTCCTCCAGGACCAAGATGCAATGCAAGAACAAAAAAGAAGCACAGCAGCTGGTGGCCTAGTAGTTAGGACTCTGCTCCTGCAGCCAGAAGGTTGTGGATTTGAATCCCAGAACTGCTAGTGGCACCACTGAGGTACCCGTGAGCAAGGTACCGTCTCCACACACTGCTTCCAGGGGGCTGTGTTCCTTGCTGCCCACTGCTTCACTTGGTGAATGGGTTAAATGCAGAGAAAGAATTTCACATTGTTCACACTGTTTGCTGTATTCACAAATGACAGCCTGGGGATTTAACAGCCTGGGGATTTAAACCCACAACCTTCCAAGCACAGGGGCCACTCCCTAACCACGAGGCTGCCCCAGAACAAACTACAGGTTCCACCTGTAGCCATTATGTCACTGAAGGCTGTCCTGTTTTGCAGGATATTTCGACTTCAGCCAAGAAATGCAGCTGAGGAAGTTCAGGGTCTCTCCGGTGATCCTTAGGACTTTCTATCCAGGCGCTGTGGGGAGCATCATGACACATCCTGGTATGGGAATAGCTGTGTTCAGGACCGAAAAGCCCTTCAGAGAGTGATCCATGCAGCAGAATGCTGCTGCAGGTCTGCTCTTCCTTCCCTGCAGGACATTTACACCAGGAAATGTAGGTCCAGAGCAGCTTGGATCCTAAAGGACTTGTCCTACCTCAGTAATGGACTGTTTCAACTTCTGCACTTTAACATCCCCCTTGCACATTGTATATATGTAAATCTGCCATATTTTTGCTACACTTATAACTTAAACTTTAAAATACTCTAATTTAGCTTTCATATTTTACCTTTTACCTTTAAGTTGTTTTACTTTTCATTTTAAATTTATTTTTTTATTTAAATTTGTACTTATTTTATAATGTTTGCACAGTCTAAAATGGAGCTGTTCAGAATACATTTCACTGCATGTTGTACTTGTGTAACTATGCATGTGACAAATAAAGAATCTTGAATCTTTGTGTATCTTTCAAGGCCTTTGACCCAGAATCATCTGGAAAATGTGAGAAACAGCTGCCTGTGGGCGAGATACCGCAGCACCACAGTTGGTAATGAAATGTTATGACATGTCTTGCCACTTACATCATTAAGCCTGTGTGTGTGTGTGTGTGTGTATATATATATATATATATATATATATATATGGGATGCACCGAAATGATTTTTTTTGACTGAAACGGAAAACCAAAAATCAGGAAACACTTGGCCGAAAACCAAAACCGAAAACCGAAAGGAATTATGATTAAATTATTAAAAGAAAAAATCTGTTACAAAACTATGAAAATATTTATTCAAATAATGCACAATATAAAATACAATTTGACATAAAATATTTTACTTTGCCCCACTCATGAATAGCCTAAAAGCAAGATATTATATAATGAAATAACTTCTCTCATAAAACTTCAAGTGCATTTTAATATTCTGAACGAAGTGCATGAACAAAGTGCATTCAGAACAAGTGCTTTAAAAACTGTTGAAAGATATAACATTTTCTGTAGGCCTATAACAAAATAGTGCATCAAAACAAAGACTGACATAGCCCATATAATAACTGTAATCACTGGATGTGGGTGCGCTCCAACGGTCTTGCCTCTTCTGTGCTCAATCGAGATGTTTTGATTTTATGTGATAAACGTTGAGAAAGTCTTTGTGGATGCACCCCCTCTAGAAATTTCGACATTCCAGGCTTTACAAACGGCTTTCCGCGTGTCTTTCTTAAGCCGCTTTCAGACCGAATTCAGCAAGCGCGACACATTGAGCGCAACTTGCCGTTCTTTGAGAGGAAGGGCAAGCCTCGCGGTGAGTGCAGCGCATGCCGCGTTTGGTCTGAAAGCGGCTTTAGATATATCGAAATGCGCCCACATGGCAGACATGCTGCCTCTAATCCAGTCCGCGTGCAGGCTGCGCTTGTTGATTGCGTCATCACTGTTTCGGTGGCGTAAAAAAAAAAATCAGCCGAAACCGAAAATGCATTTTTTGCCATTTTAGGTCGAAAATTTTCGGTGCATCCCACACACTACTCCCTAGGTGCTGTGTTCCTGGCTGCCTGCTGCCTTACTTGGTGAATGGGTTAAATGCAGAGGACGTATTCTATCAAAAGTGGTGTGTTCACATATGACAGAACGGTCACTTTCACGTCATATATCCAGAATATTCTTAGATTTATTTATATATCCACTCTGTACATATATACATACACATACTCATTGTGTACATACATATATACTTATCTAAGTTTACAAACAGTTTATGCATACATATATGTATATACCTATATATTTTACAATATATGTCAATATTTTATATTTCTAGATTGTGTAATGTACATTTTATACTGTACTGTTGGTATAGTTTTTATTCTGTTCTACTGTTTTTTTGTTTTTTTGTTTTTCATTTTTGCTGCTTTTACCTTTGTTCTGTCCACTTTCTGCCATAACAATGCAAATTTCCCACTTGTGGGACTAGTAAAGGTTTACCTTATCTTATCTTAATACAGGCTGCTCCAGTATTGAGCACTGAAGAAGTTTTCTTGGTTCATTGTCCGGACTTGTGCGTCAAATCATCTGTGTTTGCTTTGTTATAAATTTGATACTGATCAAATTCAGAAAGGTTTGACAGGTCCACCAGTCTGTTTGCCTTTCAGTCGTATATGTCTTTTATGTCTCGTTTTGATTAATTTGAATAAAATGTTAAATATCCTGTCTCAGTGGTTCCCTTCATGACAGCAGTGCCACTGTGAGAATAAGAAATTGTTCTCTTAATCTTGATTTAAAAAATATAAATAATTCCATTATTATAAAGATTTTTTATTTATTTATATGTGTGTAAGACTGCACTTAAACAGAAGAATTTGCACACAAAATATTGAAACACTTACACTTTTTGGACGAATGCTGACTCTCTCATCATTCTCATGCATGCCAGGAATGATCACTGTCATCTTTCTGGGGCCTTTGAAGCCCAGGATATTTTTCTCCTGTGACAAATGACAATGACAAATTGTTCAGTGAAATGAGACACCACTGCACTGACCAAGTGTTGTACTGAGGTCTGTAATTCTTGATCATGCACTGATTTATTTGAATGTAATGCCATGAAACCTTTATGAAGATTCTCAGTATCATTGTTGACTTACATAACATATTGCTGCAAGCTCTTGTCTAAGTGACTCGGATTCTTTTATGAATGACTTCCTTTCTGGGTTCTCTCCGTTATCATACACGGTGAATTTAGTCCCTAGGACATTTGATCTGAAATTGGAAATCAATCATGAACAAACATTTCCAGACATTTTTGGCTGAGTGAGAGCTGGAAAAACAGATTTTGCGTCTCAGGGTAATGACCTTAGTTTGCCTATATAGCTGCTTGTGTCTCTGGATAAATCAGTGGGATCAATGGAGATCAGATAATTAGATGTTGTGCTTTTCTTCCTTTTTCTGCCAGCCATGAGAAACACCTGAGAATGGAGGAAAGAAAATGCAACAATGCAATCAATACCATAATTCATATATATACGAAGTAATACAATATGGAAAACATGGAATTTATTTGGTAGTGGGTGCTGGCTATATCTTTTTGTTACAAGTTGAGGTCCTCTGGGACAAGTTCTTCTCACCCTCTTCCCATCCTCCTTCTCCATGTGGAGGTAGTATGTTGGGTAGATTCCTTTCTCCATTCCTCTCCTGTCTCTAGTGATCCGACACTGGATAGTGACATCCCTCGGAGCGGGACGAAGAGCAAACTGTTCCAGATCCTCCAGCGAGACTGGAGAACACTGAAAAAAAGTGATCTTATCAGCTCTCCAACAGTACAGGCACATAGAAAGTAGCAATAAGCCATACTTCCAGCGCAATGAAATAATTACATTTATAATTAATATTCTGGCAAGCAATGTTGTTTATAAACAGCCAATCAACCTAACTATCCAAGACTATTCCATAGAAAGTATTGTGTTTTTGATAACTTTGTGCATTAACACATATTTCAGCTGATGTATGTGATCATATGTGCATATACCAAGGATTTCAACATTACTCAACCAGGTTTTGGAACCAACAGTTGCATGATACAAAACAATAAATAAAAAGTAATATAAATAATTTAAATTACGAGTTTGAAATATCAGTGAAATCCAAACATCTTTTCCATACAGCAATGCATCTGCTGATTATCTGCTCAACTAAGCTTTAAAATCCAGCTGTAAGATTCATGACCCGTATAAAGTCTTACCTTGCCCATGTCTGAGGAGTCACTCTCTGATGAGGACAACCTGTAGTTAGAGTTCAGTGAGGCAAGATTGTAGTTGTTCTTTGTGCTCTTTTTGGTCTTCTTCTGTTTTTGTATAATCTCACTCTCATCCTCCTCAGCCTCGTTTTCATCCACACTGTCACTTAGATGGCACCTTGCTAAGGCAATTATACACATGCTCACACATTACTTCACAGTTTACATAAAAAAATGAGCAGCATGGTACAGAGAGAGCGGATAACGAAAATGTATTTTTATCTGCTGGGCATGTACACAGTATTGATAATAGACAGTAGGTGAGCATCTGCCTGACCACCGGATCCAATGGGGGCCTTTTGGGTCAATATGTTCTTTGTTCTTTTCATAAATACAAGGATAAAATGACCTTAATTCATTTTTATATGGATTTTTGTGCCAATTGATGGTGCACTAGATGCACAGATCTGAATTTTTACTGAATGAGCCTGCTGGGACTGTAGGCTTAAAATAAAAATGAAACACTTAAACGTTTAACTCACAGGCAGAGAAATGTGGCTTTTTCTTTGGAGCTGGAGGCAATGGGATCTTTGACCAGTCTTTCCTTTCATCCTCATCACTCTCTTCATTGGCTTTCTTTTCCTCTGTGATGTTGAACTCCACCACTGACTCGATCTGAATAGCTGGAATCAGTGTAAAAACACAAAGAGGATTCTATCTACATTTCAAATCAAACAAAAAGCATAATGTACTGTAATGTAATGTAAATATGCTGTTAAGACTTACTTTGCTCTTCCTCTGTTTTCTTCATTTTCTCTTTGGAGTCGTTCTTCTTTTCTTTTTTCTTCACTGTTTTCTTCTCTTTCCTTTCTTCTCCTTCTGCATCATCAGCATCGAGCACTTAAGTAAAACAGAAAATAGATTAGAACACTAAAAAGGGGTAACTATAGACTGCACTGATAAATCACTTGCTAAATGTATATGTCAAATACACCTACACTTGGCTTGAGTCTTTTTCACGCCCTTTTTCTTATTTTTCTTCCCCTGTGCTTGGCTCTGAGTGTCCGCTTGGTCTGTAGGGCTGGTCTGATAGTCCGTATTCAGGTCAATTGTCTTAAAAACGGGTGGAACAAGTGGAGCTGTTTCTTCTGATATCACTGCAGTCTGGGGTGAGATGTTCATTTCACCCAGATTAATCTCCTCCAGCATGTTATCATGACCCTGCTCCAACAGTGGCTCTGACAGGAGATAGACAGCGTGTTTACTTACATTCTGGAAAACAAGGTTCCCAAATGACTAAATGGATCTTAGAAGTAGAGGTTCTCAAACTGCAAGTTTTGAATCTTCACTAAGTAAATATGTTTTGTTCGGAGAATCTGCTTTGGCTGTATCTTATTGTGTGGGTTACCCACGTATAGTGAAAAAACGCGATGTTGTGATGTAGGTAAAAAAGAAAATGCCTAAAATGCCGTTTTTCATAGTGTAAACCCTAAATATGCCCCCAAATATGCTCCCAAAACACTTTAATTTTATTTTCAACTAATTTCATTTTAAACTCAATACTTTACCCTTACAAAAAGGAAAAGGTATAACCCATTTCTGTACTGTAGTTTACACTGAACGGCTGCCTCCCCTCCCGCAGTGCTCGAAGGTAAAATACCAATGTTACCCCTGTATGGACTCTACAATAATTCATGCACTTGCGTTTTCTTTGGCATGCGCTGTCGTTTTCTCTGGTATAAGCAGGGTAATTACAGTAATAAATTAGTTTTATTTACAGTATTAAAAATACAGAGCTTTAAGTGGAAATGGAAAACATGAGAACACTTGAGACGCTCCACGGGGGAAATTCTGGCCTGTGTCTGCCAGAGGTGCGTCACAGGGCAGCAGCCAATCAGCAGCAAGGAGAAATAAATAACGTTCTCGGATTGGCTACTTTCAAACCTTCTGAGGTTTGTCCAGACCTTGTCCGCCACGCCCCCTCGTCCTAGTGCTGGGTTGTTTATGTCTGGGCTCATTCGGTTAAGGTGTCTGATTGCCTTGCTAAGCACCCCGCCCAAACATAAACAACCAACACGAGGACGAGGGGGCGTGGTGGACGAGGCCCCGACGTCACAAAAGCAAAAAAAAAAAAAAAAGCGAGGATACCTGCAGTTTCCTCGCATGTGCGGGGGCTTTCACAAAAAATTATTAGTTTGCTTCCCCCAAAAAAATCCTGAACCGAGATTAAGAGAGATTTGCTGAACCGCGACTGCTGAACCGTGATTAAAAGAGATTTGATTTTTTTGAGTGAAGGTAAAAGCCAACATGAACATAAAACACAGCAGATGTACAGAAAATGCAAATTCTGAAGCATAGGGTGAAATAACAAATATTTTTCCAATGAATGCTCTAACATGTTAGCAAAACTAATTTCTAGTGTCCCAAAGAAGGCTCTATCACTTCTGGTTCCCTACACAACCTTTCAAGGGATGGTCGGTATGAGATAGAAATGATTACACATTTCCCTTCTATATGTGGCATCAAAGTGAATATCTGAGCTAGTCCTTTTACTCAAAGGATTTGAAAATGTTCTCAAAAATGGTTCACTGGCTTGTAATAATAACAGAACCCTTTTTGAGGCTGGATAAGTATTCTTAAAGGGTATTATAAACAACAGGTTTTCCATCATAGAGAAGGACCATTTGCCCAGTCAAATAACCATTTATACATTCAGCTAGTTTAGGGTTCTATACATAACCCTTGCCTTTGTTAAAGAATCCCTTAGGTAGTCTGTGAAAAGGGGATGGAACATTTCTCCCTTCTCTGCTGGTCCACAGTTGACATAATCAAGACTCAGAAGTTTTGAAGGTGGGCAAAAGTCACTGCATTTCCAACAAAAATGACAGGAAAGCAATTGCACTTATGTACATACGCACTTAAGTAATGTTTAATGTCTTTTCTATCTTTCTGTCAGCATATCAGCTCTTGTGTTTTTTGTTGCAGTTATCAGCTCTGCCTGCTGTTTGTGATTGTGGACTCTAATCTACACAAAAAAATCAAAGGACATATTCTCTGAAATAGACAACAAAGCACTTTTGAAGTTTGTTTCGGATAAGAGTGTTAGTTAAATTATGTAACGGTGTAAACATGACCAGAGACATGCTAACAAGGGTAAAGGTTATGTTTTGATTCCAGACTGGTTGAAATCTTACTTTTTAATGACCTTGATTTTTTAAAATGTGAACGCATATTTTGTATAGAGGTGCATGAGGGAGGGAGAATGTGAGTTTAAGTGTGAGTTTATGTGGTTTTGTATTTAGGTCTTTGTGGGTTAGGGTTAGGGTTAGGGTTGAGGTTAGAGTTAGGGTTAGGGTCCCCATAATGTTAGGAAAACATCCACAATCTGTAAAAGTGGAGACATTTTGCTGACCCTCACAAGGAAACATTTTTGCCACAAATGCAACAAAGCACAGAAAGAGGCTTTTGTTTACTGAGGTTGGTGTACAGTCTGGGGTTTCAGCATAGGCGTAGTATGACTCAGTTATAGTACACCACAAGTCATCACAAATATAACGCATGCGCGTGTGTGTGTGTGTTTGTGTGTTTTTACCGCTTAGCGAAGTGTTACTCTGAGACTGGCTGATTAGCAGTGCAGTGTCTTCAGCCCCAGCTTTCTGCTTGCGACTCTTGGGTCGGGCTTCATGATTGGCTGTCATCATCTGAGTGTTGGCTCGTCTTTTCTGCTGCTTCTTGATTAAGAGCATTCGCTGTTTATAAAAGCAAACATTTCAGGTGATATCTCGAAATGCTACAACATCTCCTACACTTCTGCAAACAATTACAAGTGTCAACATATCTGGTGGCATAAACGCTAAAACTAAATATAATGGCAAAATGGGAATGACAAGACTTGCCATTCACTTGAAATAAAAAAATACAGATCAGTCTTCCATATATACAACTACATGTCTGATTCACGTTGCAAATAAATAAATATATAAATAGATTAGATGGTAGATAGACAGACAGAAAGAGAGACAGATAGAAAGATAGATAGAAAGGTAGATAGATAGATAGGTAGATAGATGGATGATAGATAGATAGATAAATGGATGGATGGACAGATGGATGGATGGATAGATAGATAGATAGATAGATAGATAGATAGATAGACAGACAGACAATAAATAAGACTGGAAGCTTTGTGTCTTGAATTTAAATACGAGACCCGAATGCCAGGGAAGTGCACAGTCTTTACTCACCTGATTGTCAAGCTTCTGCTGGCGGATATCTTGATCCTCCATTTCTTTGGTTGGGCAGGATGAGTGCTTTCGTTAAAATTCTTACTGGTATGACACATATATGTCACGTCCGACAGCAATGACACAGAACGTTCATATGAGCAACTAAATTAAAACGTATGTTTCATTCTGTCTCTCCAGCTTTATCTGACTTCTCCACCTGTGTCTAACAGAAGGGAAAGAAGATTAGTGGAGATAATGTTCTTACACTCCACGCAGTCCTGAGACGCCATGCAGAGTCTTACAGTCATCACTGACATCAGAGGCCACTCTGTTACTCTGCTCTGTTACCACATTCTTAGTGCTGATAAATGAAAACAAACAAGTATCTTATAGTATACAGTATAACAAAATGCATTTAAATTATTTACCTTCTATCATGTTTTTAATCCTTTGAATGCCCAGGAGCCATTGGTGGGTCCAGGCTTCCAGGTATATCTCATTCAGTTTCAAATTGGTTTCAGTGTAGTTACTGAATAATAAGCATCAGGCTGTAATTTGAGGCGTTAAACTGTTTTTTCACAAGTATTATTCGCCCTTTCAAGTATTATTAACTTTTATTTCTTGAGCACAATTTTATATTAACAATATAATGAACATGCACAATTAGACTCGACCAGTTATACCTTTTTTGCTTTGTTGCTTCACGTCCTTGGTTGTATTTAGTACGTGATGTTGTCTAATTTCATTCAAAAGACAAACTCCTTGCTTCTCCATAAACTTTGCATGGAATGTAGTAGGCCATCTGATGTAATATTGCATCATCTTATACAAAAGCAGAGAAAAACTATTTTATCTATGAAATCATAGCATTATTTCCCTTTTCCTCCCTCACTTGTCATCTTCCGCTGCCCATCTTCAGTCATGAGTGACCTAGAAGCATGGTAGATTGACCAGCTGCCGCTTATTTTCAACGAGACTTGGTTATTTACAGTGACAAAACAGGCTGGTGGTCTATTTTATGTAAACACTGAATATGTGACAGACGCTGCTGAAACAAGTGATCAAGAAGTTTGTTTCTGGGTCAAAAATGGAGGAAAGCTGATTGTGGCAGCATCTGTTTTCTCAGCTGTATGATTTATCTTCAGGTAAGTATAGAGACAAAAACAATAATGTGTGAAGAGTGGTGGCCAAAATCACAGTGATGACTGATATGCACATTCACATGTTTTTTTTTTATTTTTCTTTTAACATCCATGCATCTAACTAGCTAGCTAAACTTAAGAGCAGCACTTGCTCACAAAGGCAAAATATGTTTATTTCTTTAATGTGGAAACCAAAGGCCAGAAGTGCCCCTTCAGTGTTGCATCTAGTTCCTTTGTTATACACATCTCACTATGTTGGCTGGTCATCCTGAAGCAGGCCACCCTTCACAGGCACAGCCTCATCTCGCTCCTCGTTCTTTCACTTCCTCTTTAGGTTTTTGGAGCGGTGGAAAATAATTATCCGGAAGTCCAGAAGAAGATATTCATCAAGTAACATTTCTTGAAATATCTTTACTTGTTCCTGAAAAAAATAAAAACCAGTGAGAAAATGTAAATACAGCATTTAGAGCACTTAGACCCAGTAACAGTATCTTTAACCAAAAGCTTGATACACTATATGGATTAATTTATTGGGATGTCTCACCATTACACCAACAGGGACTTTATTGATATTGCATTCAAATACATAGACTTTAATATGAGGTCGATCCCACTTTGCACCTATAACAGCTTCCACTCTTGGAAGACTTTCCAAAGTTTTTTAGATTGTTTCTGTGGGATTTTGTGCCCATTCATTCTGTATAGCATTTATGAAGCTAGGCACCTCTTAAAATTAAGGGAAAAGGTGCACAGATTAAGGCTGATTAAGGGGTAAAAAATGTACCCCTTAAATAATAGAACCTCCTAGATTAATGCCTTAAATTTAATGGTAAGGGGTTTCACACTCATGCCTTATATCTAATTTTAATGTAAAATTAAGTGGTTGGTTTTGCAAATGAACGGCCACTTAATCCAAAATAAAAGGTTTGGTGTATTTTCTGGGGTAAATTGAGGTAGGGTTCAGCACATTTTAAGTACATTGTGTTTTGTCCAAAATGTCTTGATATGCTGAAGCATTAAGATTGCCCTTCACTAGACGTAAGGGACCATTTGAATTCAATTTGAATAAAATGTGTCACGTGTATCCTCTGTCTAATGGATAAGCATTAGGAGGTTTGTCCCAATACTTTAGTCCATATAGTGTATCTCCCTGTACACACAGGCGCAGCAGTTTTAGTGCTGTCACACCAGCCTCCCTCCACTGGGGGGCGGGCTACTCCTCTGACTGACGCTGTTTGTTGTTGATGGCGAGATCGGGAGGAATTATGAGTCTCAACCTGGGGAGGATCTTCGGGTTTATCTGGCTATAAAGTTAGTTTTATTCTTCTCTACAGCTCCTCCGCACTGCTGTCTCGTCCAGTTTGGTGGCTGTTTAATCCAGGGAGCCAAGATGTTGAACATATGTCCTTATCAGCCTCTGCTTTATTGACCAGGGTAATGTTATCATTCATGTTAGACATTCTTTTCATAGTTGTCTTCTCAACTCACAGCTGATTTTTGACCTCTCTTTTTCCCAGACTCGCATATTATCCTGCTAAAGAGGTTAAAGCCGAAAAGAAAGTAATGCTGAAGTCAGTACTTTTTAATGTTACTGGCTTTCAGGTCATTACAGTTAGACTATATGGACAAATGTACTGGGACACACCTCTCGGTTATTGAATTCAGGTGAATTCAACTCCGTATTTAAGTCTGTCAGGCGTCCCAATACTTTCGTCCATTTAGTGGATGTTTGGTTGTGGGCATTCTTTTATAAGGTGTGATAAGAGGATGTGATTGAAACCAGCATGCCTCCTCATCTTAAGATATATAAAGCATAAAAATTGGATTGACACTCTATCTGCAGAGACAGCAGTGCTGCTAATGCTGGATACGTTACAAAGTACAAGAAGTGTGTTTGCTTAGGTGGGCAGGCTACTTTTTCTTTTACTGCGGCCATTCTTAATCTCATCAGTGAAAACAAGAGACAGGGCAGATCACTAAGCAATGTAGTTGTCTGCTTATTGACCCATTGGTGCCCATGTCTGGAGTAAATTTACTTTGGTCCAGATCTTCTTTGAGTTAATCTGCCATATAAAGCTCCTTCATTTGGTGGTAGTTTTTGCTTAGAATGCTGAAGGTAGCTGTTGAACATGGGTGAGCAGAGAAAGAGGAGATGTTTGGGTCTTGAGGCAAAGGTCTGGATGAAAAATCTGAAAAGATCTTTAGTCCATTTAAGGTCAAATCTGCAGAATGTTCCCAAATGGCTTGTGTTGGCTGTTCATCTACCATCTAATGATACACAGTTCCTTCACTTTTGTCAAATCAGAACAAATTAGAATGCTGAATGTAGCTGTCGAACCTGTGTGGGTTGAGGAGGAGGAGGAGGAGGAGGAGGGGGAGGGGTTGGGGGCTTGAGGCAAAGGTTAAAGAGCAAGCAGAAGATTTTCTTCATTTCTACTCTGGATAGGCAGATGCATTCACAGTCAAGATGTTTTCTTGTGTAGACCTCGAGAGGGGCTTTTCCCTTAAAGAACTTCTTAGCAAATTTTTTAGACTTCTCCGATTTTGGCAAACTCAAGACCCAAATGAAAAACGCACGTGAGTAAATATGCCCTGACTCGACTGCACATTTCTGATAGAAGATTGTTTAGCCCACTCCTCTCGTTTCCTCATTTTTTCATTCCATAGATGTCCTGCATGCTGGTTCACCTTCGGAAGGATGATCAAAAGTCAAGAAGATGTAAGACTTTTTTCCATGTCTCCATCATTTATTACATATCATTGCTTTTGTATGAAAAAAAAAAATTTGAACACTATTTGAAAACACCAGCTGACCTTTATAGTGTGTGAACGAAAGAACTGTTAAAAATCTTAAATAGAGAACCTAGAGAAGCCTTTTCAGCAGATGTTAGGAACATTTTTCTTAATCTCATGATGTTATCTTTTCAGAGACTTCAGGGTTTTTTTTGCGATAGCCATGATTACTGTATTTGCATAGTACTCATATGGGAAGAGTGTTCAAAAGTTTGAAACCAGCATTACTGGTAATGTTAAGAAAAGGTGAATATTTTTTTTGTCAAATTTCAATACAAGGTGGATGTGGTTGTTGAAAGTTAAGGTGTAAAAAAAGTTCTTCTTAGATTGGATACATGTCTAAATTGGATGTTTATAAGATCTTCTAAATTCACCTAATTTTACCTAAGGAGGATTAGATTATTATATATAATTATAGTTCATCAGAAATATTTGTTTTTAACAGGAATTCATTGCCGTGAGGGTTCAGGATCCTCGGGTAGTGAATGAAGGATCATGGAACTCGTATGTGGACTTCAAGATATTCCTTCATGTAAGTAATTTTGTCAAAATATATTCCAGAAACATTTGCTATTGACATTGGATGATTCTTTACAATGTAGAGGTGGAATGGGGAGTTATTGTATTTTTTCTTTGGGTGATGGGAACATGGTTCTTTGCCCCGGTCCTTAGACTAACAGCAAGGCATTCACTGCTAAAACCTCCTGCGTGCGCCGCCGATACAGTGAATTTGTTTGGCTGAAGAGGAAACTGCAAAAGAATGCTGGCCTTGTGTAAGTTACGCTGCGTGGGAAGTGAGAAACAACTGATGTTATTTAACTGAACTCTTCAAAACAATGTTAACAGTTAACAGTCTAAAATATTAACAGTAAAAATGTATCTGAAGTAGACTGTGTATTCTACAATCAGATTGTGTAACTGGTCAAAAGTAATAAGTTATGCATATTTATATGAAAACCTTCTTTGTAACACAGACCTGTTCCTGATCTGCCTGGAAAATCATTCTTCTCCTTTAACAACACAGACTTCATTGAAAAAAGGAGAAAGGGTCTACAGCACTTTCTGGACAAGTCAGTATCAGCTTAATCTGTGTTGTGGTAGAAGAAACTCTTGATTGTTTTTATGGAGGTTACTAAGGGAAGGAAGTCAGAAGTATTGGATAATGTCAAATTCTGTTCTGTTTTTTGTTTGTCTTCATTTTTCCTTATCACAGCAACCAATCATGAGTCAGGCCTTTGTGAATGTCAATTCAAAAGCAGACTAAACATGGAAAATAAAAAAATAAATAATTAAATAATTTGTGTGATAAATTGATGATGTCAGAAAAATTGTTGCAAAACAGCCTACTTCCTCGTTATGGAGTCACAGCTTGTGATTATGGCATCATTGGATCTGATGTTGTCTTTGCAAAACAGGGTGGTGCACATGACCGTGTGTCTGTCAGACAGCCAGCTTCATCTGTTCCTGCAGACTCAGCTTCCTGTAGGCCACATTGAGGACTGCGTACAGGGCCTCACGCCGTACAGCGTGACAGACGCCATTCTTACTTACGCCTCCTCCAACCGTGGCTGGGCCCAGGAAGAAGAGGACGGTTCACTGGAGCCATGCCCAACACGCACAATTTCATATGAATCAATGGAAAGGTAGGAACGGAAATGGAACAAATCATACTAGCAATGCACAAACCTTAGAAATAAATAATTATGTTCTATTGGTAGTATTGGAATTACAGTCTCCAATTTTGACATTTTGACACTGGGTTTGTTAATTTATGCATTGATGCATGTGTAGTTATGGCTGTTGACAGTCATTACAAATTCACCACAGTTTCACTTATGGAAAATCAGAGATTTGAACACTCCTGCTCTGATAACTGGGGATGTCCCATTCAAGGGTTTTTTTTTTTCTCCCTGACCAATTATCGGACGTTAAAACTAATATAATTATATAAACACCTACACTCTGCTATCCCAAGGGGATCCCTTATGTTACATTCATCTACCATTGTTAGGCATCTGCTACATTTGGGAATATTTCAGTAGTTGTCATTCGATTTAGCAATATCTTTGTAATCAGAGTTTTGACTTGTTTTGCACTTGTTCTTCTTAATGTGTGGATTAGATTGTTAAATTATTTGAAAATGCCCACAGTTGATCTCATGCACAAGAAGATAATTATCTTCATTTTATCATCTTGTAAATCCCACTACTGATGCTGAACGGTGTATCCTGTGTTGTCAAGTCAGTGACCTTTTGTTGTTATTTTCAGCAGCCCCTCTCACCAAGTCCCTGCTGTACAATATGAAGAACCTGCGAATGAGCTCATAAAGGACACCACCGACTTCGACTCTGTAGAGCTAAGATTACATGAAGCAAACCCGGCTAAACCTAATGGAGCTCATAGAGACGAGCGGGATGAAAGAAAAAAAGAATGGAGGAACTGTGATGACTTGGCAGTGGAGGTCCATCACCATCAGGTTCCTCTTTTAGAAGACACTAGCGTGCCAGAGGAGATAACGCAAACACAAGACCACAGAGGGGACACCAGTGCAGACACAGAATCTCAGGTACACAGTCCAGTGGTCAAGTCACAGCCAAAACATGTAGTTAGTAATGATAGACGGGTCTGCTTTTTTTTTTTTGACCACACTGAGTTGTGCTCAGAGTCGGCAGTCCAGCTCACAATAAACTGTTTAAAAACAACAAATAAATAAGCAGAACCTGACCCAAAGTGCTCTTTAAATAGGATTACAATGCAAGTTTTTTATGTTTTTATTTGTCATATACATTGCTGTGCAAAAGTCTTAGGCATCTGAGAAAATAAGTAGCAATATTTATCCTGACAGTGTGTTAATATGCTTATT
Organism: Hydrocynus forskahlii; assembly: GCA_037974365.1. NCBI lineage: Eukaryota > Metazoa > Chordata > Actinopteri > Characiformes > Alestidae > Hydrocynus > Hydrocynus forskahlii. The sequence continues at coordinate 35,398,189 of JBBPCX010000114.1, read as the reverse complement.
AAACATATAAACCAATACAAACAAATGATACAATGGTTTAATCTTAACAATTTCAAAAATTTGCCTCGAGGAATGCCATATTTACAGTCACTATCCAGTACCTGCTTTAGATAAACGGTCTTTCATTAAATTCAGTCAGGTGCTGCTGGTGGAATTTAACAAATCCATACCATAGCTGTAATGCAGCGAGAAGACAAGAACCTACTGTGTTCTTCAATTGTTAGTGTTTTTACTTGCAAAAACATTTCCTGGCAAGATGGAAAGTGTTTAACTATTTTCATGGCTGCCTAAGATTGTTTCTGTATTAACATGCAGCTACCAGTCACCTAAACTTATGTTCCTTCAACCAGACACCTGTTGGTTAACCAGAACTTCCGTGGTCTCCACATCGACCCTCCCATAACTAGGAGCAGTTAAGGAGGACCAAAAGGAAGCTTGTTTTAACACATTACATGGGGTGTGTGGAAGTGGCCGAGACATCAACAGCGGAAAAAATAAAAGAAATACAAAAAAAGAAGAACAGTCCAGTGCAAGTCACACCTGCAGACAACTGCCTGTTGTCCTCTGAAGGAAGTGTTCGAGAGGAAATAGGTCAGAACAAAAATGAATTCCAAGAAGTTCCCACGATGTGGATAGAAAGCAGTTAGGCAATTGTTATGTTAGAGGTGACTGTGCACCAGGTCTGCACAATTTAAATGGCCACACATTGCAGTTGACTTGACCATGTTTTGTATTATAGTAGCAACTGTTGCTGGGTTGGATGTAGACTTTTTCAGAACACTAGCAAAAATTCAACCCAACAAATAGTTGTGAAATGCCTGTTCAGAGTGTGTGATTCAACTGAAATGACTTTTGTGTTGCTTAGGTATGAAAGGTCACATTTAAGAGATTGAGGGCAGATGATAAAAAATGACACCTGAGCTATTCTAACAGTGACCCTTTTCAAACAATAAAAATACACTAAATTAAGGTATTTTGATGACATTGTGCCCTAATGTGGTCATTAGATTACAGGCTATATTTGCTTTCGTATTTTGCCTAAAGCTTGTATGACTTTGCAGCAGTAGCTATGATGGAATACATTTGAAGGTGGGGCATGGCTAGGTCAGCTAATGTTATATTCAAAATGTATAAATACCATGATAATCGCACATATATTGCAATGTTTGGACCAAAACAATTGCACTGGATTGCACAGATACCTTAATTTAAGACTGATTATGAAAAATCAGTGAATCATAAATACAACATTGAAGAGTAGGCGGACGGAAAAATCCAAACTGTCCCTTAGACGTAAGGAGTCTTAGACGCACTTACAGGTGTGCGTCACTGATGCAAATACTACTGACAAATACTGAAAAACAAATTCACTTTGATGAACAAGTGTGAGGAGAAACTGAGCGGATGCTACTGAGAAAACAAGTTCCAAAGGTCAGCCCTAAACCAGCTTACCACTGGGCTGAAAGAGCGCACAGTCGTTTACAGACTCTTATTGTGCAATGGTTGTGCTTTTCTTCATTTTTAAGCTCATTTACCACTTTGGCTACTGATTTTTGCACTGAAATCTGAGGGCACGAAACATCATGGACAAGTGTATCCAGATGAAATCTGTTCAGTCGGTTTCAGTCTGTATACATGAAGGGAAATTGACCTAAAAGAGGTCTGTACACAGCTGAAGTGTGTGTATTTGGGAGGTAAGAGATGATGCATGGGTCAGTAGAGTATCTTTTCAGATGGGCTCTGGGGCAGTTGCAATACTGCTGGATTTTTAAAGCTCTGTAGTGTCCTATGTGTATCCGGAATGGTCTGCTACCAACAAAACTGGCCTCTCAGCAGTACAAGTGGCTTATTGTTGAAGGAGGTAGTGCTGATAGAACTTTGGCTGTCAAACTGCTATCCATATTACATCTATACATACAGTATATCCACGTAACTAATATTGACAGTGCATGATTCATGTCCTTTTATGTGGCAGTGGGTTTGCAGTGGAAGACCAAAATATGTCAGAAGTTACTAATGTGGCATAGCAGCAGTATATCAATAAAGTTTCTTTTTTTACGTAGGTTAATCACCTATGAAACATGGTTAAGACTGGAGTAATTTCGCGACAAAGGAATCGGAGAAATTAAAGCTGCTCTGGGGTCAAGTGGAGTGGTAAATAAATACTAGGAAGGCATCCATAATGTTTTTTTTTTTTTTTTTTACTCTCAGCGTATTTGTTGAGGGACTTTTTTCTAATCTGTTATTTTTTTTTTCTAATCTGGTACTGATGCTTATATTCCCACTAATGCAAGATTGGCCATTTACAGGTGACTTGAAAATATGTGCTCAGTGTGCAGAAGTACACTATCGATATGATAAAAGTCCAAACAAGTTTATGTCCCGATTGACATTAGTCAGGTCTGAGTCCCAGCTGTGCTGTGTATCATCTCATATTAAGCATTTGGACGATTAATATTCTCCTTCATGTGTGCTGAGGTGTGAAATGCTGTGGTATGTACTTTAAGAGCATGCCACATCAGCTTGTGCTGACTTGCATCATACACTAAAACAGTCTGATGAAACAGCTACTGTTAATAACTAAAATAACAGTAAAGCAAATAAGACAAACCACTGTGCGTTTTTAATTTTTCTGGATTCCATCAGCTCCAGTCACTTAAGCAGAGCCCCAGAGTTTATGAATGTAATACTGATTAAATGTATGATAAATAAAATACGAGCCCCGCGTGTTGGTTAATAGGTATGTGCTTCTCAGAATTAGGTTATGGGAGTGATTTTAAAGGTTGACTGTCTCTCACAAATGCTGCTGAATGTTGATCATGGCAAATGGTAAACGCAACAAAAACTAGATCAGTAGGAACGGATTCTCCTTTCTTTTTTCACAATGGTAAATACTGGCTAGGGTGGCTAGTACTTTATATTATTTAATTACATAGATTTTACACATACCTGACCTGTCCTTAAAATGGTATGCTGTGTTTGCCAAAAGAATTGCGTATTTCTATGGTTTACAGGGATTTTTCAGTTGTTGACTTGCAGGGCTAGTTTAGATGAGAATGCAAAATAGCACCTTTTTAGTTTTACACAGAGCAATTTATTTTTGTTTTGAACAGATGCTACAGATTTTACTTTTTACTGTTTTAGTTGAACTTACAAGATATGAAATCACAGCACCTGTGATTTTTTTCTTTTTTTTAAATATATGTACAAGGATGTAGAAGGGCCAACCCAACTGTGCACAGATCCTCAAAGATGTAAATGTATGCAATTATTAATGTACTTACTAATGACAAATAAAGAAAAAAAAACTAATTTGAATGCTGTGTGTGATCAAAACACAAGATGATTATATTGTCACCAGATGTTTAAAATGTGCTGTACATTTCAATCAGTGCTTCCTTTTATGCTTCAGTTGGACAGTATTACTATGTTTACGTAATATCATTTCATGGTTTTTATTGAGAGCATTGCCCAGTTTGACCACATGATGGAGACGGAAATGTACTACTGCAGCAATGCAATGGCAGTGTTTCCTCACTCTTCACACACAGAGCCTGAAACCTGGTTCTGGAAAACCACGGCCTTACACATTTAGTGATTTTCTGCTGTAACACACCAGTTCAATTCAGGGAAGATTTGTTAACAAACTGACTGCTTGGATCAGCAGTAATGGGAGCAGGAAAAACACTAAAACGTACAGGACAGCAGTACCCCAGGAACAGGGTTTTGAACTTAGCCTGAAAAACCAAGCTGCATTCATTACAGCTTCACCAAATGGACACAAGTTTTAGGATGTCTGACCATTACACCAACAGGGACTTCAATGACATTGTATTCAAATACATATACTTTAAAATGGAGTTAGTTCCCCCTTTGCAGCTATAACAGCTTCCACTCTTCTTTCCACAAGATTTGAGAGTTTCTGCGGGAATTTGTGCCCATTCATTCTGTAGAGCATTTCTGAAGTCAAGCACTGATGTTGAATGAGTTTTGTTTGGACTGATGCATTCTGGCCATCCATTTATGAAGCTCACATCAAGCAAAGCGTTATCAAAAAGTAAACATAACCAGTCACTATTTTTCTCACCAATTTTATTTGTTCTTAATCCACTCTTAAAAAACTAAATGTTATGAAAATTTGTGCCTTGGGTGTAAAAGCCTGTTTTCATCACAGTATGACACAAGGGTTACACTTTATGTAATGCACCATAATAATGATAATAAAGATGCCTTTGGCTTAATGTCATCTTTGTATCTGTAAAAAGCTTCCCAGACAAAAGAAATTGCCTGACGCATCATTTCTTTTACTGGTTGCACATCCTCCTGGCTTAACAGTATCAGTCCAGTCAGATAAGGATTATACCAGTGTCTTGAAAGTTCCTGTCCATTTTAGCCCACTCTGTGCCTCTTTGCCAGAGTGCTTCATACCCTAAGAGTAGCACTCCCACATTTTAGGATGTGAATGGTAGGGTGTCGATGAACAGATTAACTCCCATCCAAAGTTAAGGTTTCATCCTTCTGTAAATTCACTATCCTGGAGATCGGTGTTTTTTGTCCAACAGTGATGGTATATACATTTGGTTCTGTACATGAAAACAGTCACTCTTAGACCTTAACTGTGACCTGTGACATCGGCAGGCAGGGTTCTGTGGCTGACAGCAGGGCACCGCAGCCTGATTTATGGTGTAGTCTGCAGTAGATACATTATCTGTGGCAATATCCCACAGCAGAGCCTCCCGTTCTTTCTCCACTTCCTTCAGAACCTTCTGATACTCCTCACTGGCAGGGTCTAGCGGTGACCCCTCTGCTTCATCCTTAGCAAGATCAAAAATCAAAGGAGGATCGTGAAGTTCTGGTTGTCCGCTTCCTCCACCACAGGCTTCCGACCCACCTGAGAAGGTTAAAAAAACAGTTAATTTCCTTAATATCTGACTAATTCGCAGTGGAGTTCTGCGGTATGTGAGTCAGTATGCATTTGCACACTGAACGTATACTATAAAAACTTGCTGCCATAAAAAAGTAAGTCAAAGGAAAACAGAGTACATTCATGCAACAAGATTTCATTCCAAATCGTTTGGAACATCTTCCGTTCACCATTAAATGTTGGTCACTAGCCATTCAGCATTTCACCAGGAAACAAATATCTCCCACTACCACATCTGTAACAAACAACATTCATTCTTCCAAATATTTCATGTGGTTTACTTCTTTAATATATAGTACTGATTACCATTTCAAATTACAACCCAAATTCCGGAAACGTTGGGATGTTCTTTAAATTTGAATTAAATGAAAACTGAAAGACTGATATCACTCGAGCCAATATTTTATTCACAACAGAACACTTTTAGCCACTAAATGAGCTCATTTCAATGCCTGCTACAGGTCCCAAAAAGTTGGCATGGGGGCAACAAATGGCTGAAAAAGCAGGAAAGTTTATGAAGATTCAGCTGGGAGAACATCTAGCAATTAATTCAGTTAACTGATTTGTAACAGCTATAAAAGAGATGTCTCAGAGAGGCAGAGTTTCTCAGAAGTAAAGATTGGCAGAGGCTCTCCAATCTGTGAAAGAGTGCGTAAAAAGATTGTGGAATACTTTATAAACAAGGTTCCTCAATGTCAAAAAGGCTTTGCAAATCTCATCATCTACAGTGCATAACATCATCAAAAGATTCAGAGAGTCCAAATTTGACATTCTTGTTGGTAATCACAGACGCCATGTCCTCCAGGCTAAAGAGGAGAGAGACCTTCCAGCGTGTTATCAGCGTTCAGTTCAAAAGCCAGCATCTCTGATGGTACGGGGAAGCATAAGGGCATATGGAATGAGCAGTTTACATGTTTTGGAAGGAACTATGAATGCTGAAAGGTATATAAAGGTTTTAGAGCAACATATTCTCCCCTCCAGACAACGTCTATTTCAGGGAAGGCCTTGTGCATTTCAGCAGGACAATGCAAAACCACATACTGCAGCTATTTCAAAAGCATGGCTTAGTCGGAGAAGAGTCCATGTGCTGAATTGGCCTGTCTGCAGTCCAGATCTGCCACCTATAGAGAACATTTGGCGCATCATTTAACGAAAAATGTGTCAAAGACGACCACAAACTCTTCAGCAGCTGAAAACCTATATCAGGCAATGGCAATGGGACCAAATTCCAACACCAAAACACCAGAAACTCATAACCTCGATGCCCAGATGTCTTCAAAGACGAGGAGAAGCTACACCATGGTAAACATGCCCCTGTCCAAACTATTTTGAGACCTGTAGCAAGCATCAAATTGAAATGAGCTCATTTTATGCATAAAATTGTAACATTTCTCAGTTTAAACATTTACATTATCTATGCTCTGTTGGGAATAAAATATTGGCTCATGTGATTTGAAAGCCTTTTAGTTTTCATTTTATTCAAATTTAAAGAACGTCCCAACTTACAACAGACCTGTGATGTAAAAGGCTTTGTGGTGTCCCATCCTGACAGTCTGCAGGTCTCCAAACTGCCCAGCTGCTCCACTGTTTGGATGCATGAGACTCTGATGATGAAACACAACATTAGTTACAGTTAGTGCTGTACAGTTTGAGTTTTATTCAGAATTGGGCAGAATACCTAAAGAAAGTGATGGCTGAATACTAAATACCCTGTCCTAAATGCATATAGTAACATATTCCCACGTAAAAAAGCAGGTTATATTTAATTTGCAATCAGATTAAATTAGTTTCATTTACATGAATTCATTTTCGTTTTATAGCTGCCTTATGAGTGTTATTGGGATACGTTGTATACTGAAAGTTAATAAACAGTTAATAAATAAAGACTGTCTCTTTTAATAATTTATTGTTTCGGTATTCTAAAAGAATCTTCTTACGGTTTGCAAAAGTGACTTTATTATCCCAAAATGTAACCTTTTTATTTCTTTATTTCTGTCTTCTGAAATGTATTCCCAATACTTGAATTTAGTTACATGTTAACCCTGGGGATATCGACATTGTATCAACGCTCATTAGGCATTTTATCAGCTACATCTACCATACAGGTTAATAAATACTGACATCCACTGATGGACCCATAATGGTACTGCATGCAATGATAATGATTTAGCATACAGTGAGAAATTGCACATCTGAGTAGCAGGATATTGCACAGACCGTTGTTTGGGTGTGTGAGAGGGGAAGGAGTTATAGAGTCTAATGGGTGGGTCTGTGACAGAGTCTGATTTCAGTGGGGAGGAAGAATTTTCTGTGACGGTCAGTGGAGCACTTTATGCTATTTCTGATAAAAAAAAGACCAATAAGTGTAGACAAACTGCCAATGATATGTATGTCACTGTCATGTATCCCAGGCTCTGTTATTTAACTATTCTTTGTGCTTTTCCTATCTAGTGTAGATCACAGTTCCCGAATGTTGTCATACCTTATGTCCCATGTCAGAATTGTGGAGTAGAACGTCAGTTATATCGATGCCATCATAGCGTCTGTCTGATGGTGGCTTCACAGCAGCTAAGGACAGGATTGTAGGAAAGATGTCCAAACCACTGTAGATCCAAGGATGGGAGAGAAAGTCTTTGTAAAGCCAGATTGTAGTTTATATTTCATATTTAGCAGCATTTAAATAAAGTTTTGCACCTCAGCAGCACATTGCTGGTGGTGTTGGGTGGTATTTTCCCAGGCCATGTGACCACTGTGGGAACTCTGTGAGCCCCTTCCCAGGTGGTCTTCTTAGCTGAGCCTCCACCTGGTCACAAAAAGCTCAACTTAATCAAATCCCTTCAAAAAACACATGTACACAAAGTGAAAGATCTGCCAGAAATGAGTTCTCTTCAATGCCATCAAATGTTTTACGGTTGGCTTTGTCAGACCTGGAAAATATGCATTTTAAAATGGAAAATATTCTCATCTCAGTATTTTGAGGTTGCTGAATAAAATCGTCAAACTTTCCTGCCTTGTTGCTTGCTGAAAACGTCTAGCTCCAATACGAATACAAAATAAATAAATGTATCAAAGTTTGCGAAGTACTTCTGCCGTAGCATTACATTTATCCCATCTCATTATAAGACAAATGTAAGACCCCATCCACTTTTTAAACCCTCTATTCCGAATCCATCGAGATATGTGATGGACCAGCTGAACAAGAGGCATGTGGGGTAACGCAAGAGGAAGTGCAATAGAAGATGTTTGTTTACGCTCAATAATCCCCAAACGACAAATACCTAAAACACCTACATATATGTACACTTCCAACCTCTCAACCACCATATACATTCAACTGATTCAATTTGTTTATATAGGACCAAATGGGAAGTGTGATGATGCCACTTCTGGTTTTTGCACTGAAAAGTTCCCTATGTAAGCACACCAAGTAGTCCTGTTTCCTCCAATACATGAAGACATCAAACCATTCTCCTCAAAAAACAAACACAGGTATCAGTAGTACAGATTATTAGTGTGATTGCATAAGGAATCATTATTGTTCTTCTTAAGTTTTATTATTATTATTTTTTTTATTATTATCATCATTTAATTCCTTTATTTTAGTTCATCCATTTCTTGGAGCTGCTCCTCCTCCAAGGCCGTGTGAGAAATTGAAACATTTTCAAAACACATGCTTTAGAAGATTGCCGGCCTGAATAGAGTATTTTTTTTATTTAGAGATTATATTTTTATCCATAAAACCAATGCCTGAGAATCTCCAAACACCAGTTTTATAGGAACAATACAAACACACTTCACATTTTCTCATGGCATGCATCTAGTTACCTCTACATCAGCGACCAAATGTTGATTTATGGATGATCATATCATTCCTTAATTCAGTGATTCCCAATCCTAGTCCTGGAGGCCTACCTGCTCTGCAAATTTTACATATTTCCATATTTAACACACCTGATCCAAATAATCAACCTATTAACAAGAATTTCCTAAGATGAAGTGTGTGCAAAAGCTGTAAAAACACAAACATGTGCAGCACGGTGGGGGGCTCCGAGACTAAGGTTGCGCAACATCCAAACTCTGACACGTGCGTTAGATTAAATCCACTGTGTGAATGTATTATTTTTTAAACGCCATAAAAACAATGTCTGGGTCTCTCCAAAAACTATGCAATCACACTTCGCATTTTCTCAGGGAAATGCATTGAGTTACCTCTGCTGGTCTGCCACCTCCCTACAAAAGGTCCTGCGCTCCCTGCGAACTGGCATTTCTGCTCCCATGGACCATTATCACCTGAAAATGCAGCGAGACCTCAGATCCATAGCTCTCCTGGAAGCCGAAATGTTTTTACGCTATAAAAGATTTAACGGTCTATTATTCATTATCCACTATGAACTGTGGAAAGCCATCAGTGCTTCCACAGCAGCCACAAGACTGACTCACCGGTAAACCATATGAGTGTGTTCTCCATGCTAAAGGCCTCAGTGGCAAGCTTTATGGACCCCACCAAACTGTCCATATCACTAAGACTGGCAGAATAGGCATCTTTTGCAGTCACGTTTAGAGAGCCATAATAGAACAGAGGGACATGCATATGTGCCAGAGCCACATATAACAGGAAAGGCTGCCCCCTATTCCTAGATACATGCACACACAGAACAAGAAAAGTGATTCTATTCACACAGAAATGCCATAACACAATCTAGTCAGCCTGTATCTGGAGTGTATAGGCATTTCTATACTTTTTGTCATACAAAGAAAAATAAAAAATACAACAAATCATACAATGAAAAATAAAAAATACAATTTTCACATACATATCTACCCGTTATATACCTGTATGTTAATTATATAATACATATGTCAGACAGAATGCTACAACTGGAACTGTAATGTATGAAAGTGTGCTGTATGTATGTCCAACTGGTTCAGCTGTCTTGATGTTTACTCTGAAGTATAAGGCAGTAATGTGAAATAGGAGAAGCAAGGCAGAAAATATCCCACCAGCTTGTGATCTATCCTTGGACTGTCAGAGGTCAAAGTCACAGTTCTCTGATCAGTCAAACTAAACAGGCCTGTTTGTAGATTAGCCTTGTTATACCAACAGATCAAAGTCTCTCAGGAGCTTCTGAAACAAACAGTTGCTTATATACTCTGTTCAAAATGAATGCCTTGTTTTCAGAAGCCTTGCCTGAAACCTTTTAACGATGAAAAAGAGAACAGAGAGAGAGAACTCAGAGGCACGGGAGATGATGAAGACCAGAAAATGATGAAGAAGAAGAAGGAAAGGAAAAGCTTTTGCAGATACATTACAATTACTCTTCGATTGTTTGACAAATTAGTTAGTTAACTAGTTGGTTAGACAGTTAGTCAGAGCACAAACCCTAAAGCCATCATGCTGTTGAAACAAATATGAAAATAAATATGAAATACAACTATTCATTTTCTCAGACACACGTCCACTGAAAATCACTGGCAAAATTCAAACTAGTGATTAAGGCTGCAATCAAACCCACTACCCTGTTCACTGTTTTTTTTTTATTACATACCTAGCAGTCAAAATCTGCCTGACTGCTGCTTTAGCATATTGTCCTGTAAGGTGCCAGAGGTCCAAGGGTTGTTCAATTATAGTCTGGTTTTCGAAGAGAGGTAACCCTGTTTTAGTGTCACATCCTCCACGGTTCCTGCTGAGTAGAAGTTTGGCAAATTTTAATAAATGGGATTAAAAGCGACCAAGAAGGATTGTAGAATCTATATGTTATGTATATGCCTCTGATGTACATGAGTTGTGAGATGTGAATTACGTGGATATTAGCTCACCTGCTGTGTTTTCCTTGCCCGCATGGGAGACAACTAGGAAGATTCAATCCAGGCCTGTCAGTGCAGCCCATGTCATTACTATATGGAATACCTAGGTAATAGTCAAAGCCTGCAGTAGAGAAAAACAAGTGCATGTAGTTGAAAGACTTTCTGAGCGATCTACCTCTACATATTGTATGTGTGTGTGTATATTACATGAAAAAAAAAAAAAAAACATGAACTCTCAATCTACCTGTATTATTTGAACCAAAATGATTTATGGATAATGATATAATTCCTTAATTCAGTGGTTTCCAAACCCAGGTCCTGGAGGCCTACCTGCTTTGCTCATTTTACACATTTCCATGTTTAACACACCTGATCCAAAGAGGCACGTCATTAACAAGAATTTCCTAGGATGAAGTGAGCGTGCAAAAACTGGGAAAACACAAACATGTGCAGAACAGTGGGGACTCCAGGACTGAGGTTGCGCAACACTGAATTAATTCATCAAAACACCCGAGAAAACATCTGTGTGATATAATAAAACAAACTGATTGGTTAGAGGCCAATTTTCATGCTGTACACTTACAATGTGGCAATAATGATTAAGGGACAAATTATACAGCCTTACTTTAAACTTATGACCTAACTCTGTACAATATTACTGACCAACACATTCGGTGAATTCAGGTCAATAGATGAGTAGCACCATACCAAGTTTACATATTTGACATAGTTTCAGATATTACAGAAATGCACTTAACTCTGTGGCTTGGGTGGTAGGATCCAACATGTCCAAGATGCCATTTTCCTGTAGCCAAAAAATGAGTCAAAATCTTTTTGTTTTCACGGTAACTCTAAAGACAATGAATTTGCAGTGCTATACTGGTAAAAATAACCACAATAAAATAGATATCACTGTGGCCTTTGTGTTCTGCCCTTCAGTTAAACTTGAGCCACATATGAGTTGCTGTGGAGACAGCGTGGCATGCATTAATCAGGATCTAATCGCAGCATCAGGTCTTTCTGGGCTGGCTCGCTAAAAACCATCAGAATGTTAATCAGAGAGCGTTATGCTGAACAGTGATTTAAAAGCATGCTACCAATCATGGAAGTGTAATAGCCAGCGTCATGCAGCAGCTGGGCAAATGTTGTCTCGTTGAGTGGCAGCCCTCCGACAGAGCCTTTTGCAAAGTTGTGAGTGACTCCGTTGCGTAAGCCGTGTCTGCCGGTCAGCAGCGCAGCACGCGAAGGGGAGCATGTCGAGGCAGGAGAGTGGAAGTCCGTAAACCTGCAAAACAGCCGCACATACTGAGGACAAGAAAATGACTAGAATTACATAATAAAGGTAGAAAACTGAATTTACATCAATTCGGCAAATTATGAGTAGCATCATAAAATATTAACAACATTAAGTGTTGTATAAGTGGAATATATATCTCCAGACACACACTTTATATATATATATATATACCTAGAATAAAATGTACTAGGGCACTTGATAACACGGCAATTATGAAGAAATGCTGTAAAAGAAACGTCGTTCAATCATTTTCATCAAATAATTCACTTTTTAAATTATTTAATCATTTCTATTTATTTGTTATTTTAGCTTATGCTTTTTGACCATTATAATAATACAAACTAAGTAATACAGTAACAACAACAATACAATACAATACGAAATACAATCTACAGGTATAAGCATGATTTTCATCCACACTTCACTCTACCTTTTGCCTTCCAGTTTTAACATGTTCAGCCAGGGTGTGGTATTGTCTGTGTGTTTTGTCCAGAGGTCTCCCCAACCAATATCATCTGCCAGGACTATGATAAAATTGGGCCTCTCTCTCATTTTGGTCTTGTCTCCATTTCCAAGGCGACTATTGAAGTAATACACCAGTCCTGAGAACAGATAGCAAAGGAGGAGCAGCGCACAGAATCCGGCTTCTGCCATTCTGGGATGCGAAGTCTGGTCAAAAAATGAAACATTTACAAAATTTTCAGCGAATTAGTAAATAAGGAATGGTAAAGAGCTATTGGACAGCATGAGATATTGTTCCTAACTCTTACAGTGACATCAGTTTTCACAATACTGACATCACAGCTCTGCAACCAGTTGCTGAATGTTTTATTTAGGTGAGTTTTTTGACCAATCATAGATGCGTTTTGAGTGGATGAATTTAAAAATTCATCAAAGACATAAAGCATTCTGGTAAAAAAGGTAAAGCAGGTGTATTGCCATTGCAATATAATTATATGTCACAAAACCAAATATTATCTTTACATTTGTCATTTTTTGTATAATTTGACAGCATCTACTGCTCCTTACACTGAGTGAACATTTTATAATGAAGTGACCAATGTAAAATAACGTGGAAAAAAAATCAATATATTAAAATGAATGAAAAGTTCCATTACATATAAATTTACCGTTTTGGAGATTGTTGTGACAGTGACAACATATAGTTTTTATTACGGTAAATACAGTCTAATGAAAATGTGTGGGCGTCCTTAAATGTGACAATTCTACAAATTTTTGTCTAATTATTAAATGATTGCTAGCCTGCTGAATCAAAACCAGGTGTGATATTTGGTCAAAGTTTTGCAGTTCATTGTTTTTTAATTTTATGGTTTCACTCTCTAATATATACATAAATGCACATTTTAATTTCTAGAGTGATAATTATCTCAATTTTCAGTTTTTAGTTCATCTGGATAAATCTAAAACTGCATCTAACAAAAAAGTGACATAATGTGACTTTTTTTATAATACTGGTGGGTCCTAGTTTCTATTGTAAAATGCTGTGCAAAACACAGAAACTGCCGAAAAAAGTCTGTGATGTCTGTGATTACTTCCAGCCAATCACTACTTTTAATTAAACTCAGCTCCAAGGGGCTCTGCTCCCCTTTTCAATGTAAAGTCCACCCCACCTCTCTCCTCTGGGTCCCTGGAGACTTTCTAGCCCAGCAGTAACAGCTGTTATATAACGGGCTAACAAACTTCACTTAGTGCACCAGTCCTCTTACAAAACACTCAGCACAGTCAAATTCAGTACCTTGCAACCAGCTCAGTCCCTGGAGAGAAGCAGACAAACAGGTCCTGTAATTTCAGGACCAAATTTACTCCACAGTAAAAGGGGGTCGAGGACATGATTTCTCAATCAGTGTTGAGCGGGACCCAGTCCTCAAAGTTCGCACGGCTGTAGCCTCCCACCAGGCGAGCTGCATTTTTTTCACAGCAGCCCCAGCAGACACCACATGTACTTTTGGCAGAGAGCACACTGCAGGGTCAGGCTGCAGACGGACAGGGCTTTTTCCTCATTAACCTGGGAGAACAGGTAAGACTTCTCCATGTTCTTCTGTACTTTCACACACACGCACAAATCTAAACAAATAATAATTTGAACATTTGAATCTTAGCTCATTTATGTCCTACCACTAAATTAAACATGGGAAGGAGAAATGGAGAGGAACCCAATCCAATCGGTCAACACACTTGGGTGAATACTGAACAGTGCCCACCTTATTTATTTTTTTTGTACATAATTCTCATAGCATTATTCCCAATGTATTTGACTTTTGTAAGTAATCTTTGAATTTACTATGGTAATATGATACGTGAAATTCAGCCAGACAAATCTTAGATTTGTGCTCAAGCAAGCTCAGAAGAAACGGTAAAATATGTTTCTGCTTAGACAAAAGTCTGTTGTCCATCCACTGGGCAAAGCAAAGGAACAGCTGTACCAATGGCATGTTATTGATTTGAACACTCTGGTGTTAAAAGCAGTCAATATCTGCAAGAGCAGATCACGAGGGCCATTTAAAGTGATTTGTAATGTTCCTTCTGTCTGTCTATGTAATTATCTATCTATATGTCTATTTAATTTGGCCTATTCATTTGTATTAAACAGGGTAGCTGTGAACAACTAGGTAAACTAGGTTAAAGCTTTTTCACCCAGTCACAAGGGTTTTGTGTTCTACATAGTCCGTAATGGTGACAGTAAGTATCATGGAGGTCTCTGCAGTCTGAAAACATACTAGTTTCATAACAGTGCATAACGTTTTATTACCAGTTCGTATCGGTATGGTCTTGAAGCCCTGCAGTGCCTGTGATCTACACACTACACGTGTACACCTACGGTCACTGCGCATGCCCAACTTTCCAGTCTGCTCTGCTCTGCAGCAACTGCACACTGACGACATCGAGGCAAAAATAGTTACCTCCAAAATTGTTTACCTCCATTAATTTTCACCTTTAATTGACAGTAACTGTATACAGCAAAAACAATGTTGTCACATAAACATTTGGCATGGTGGATCTTCAAAAAAGACGATTGCTTGGGACCTAAATTATATTCTTGGCACTCAAAACAGGCTCGTGGTATGATGAAATTGCGTTTAAAACCGATTTCTCACCGAAAAACTGGGATGTTTTGGTTCTGCTGCTCTCTCCTGCTCCGCCTGCCTGACGTTGGTGTTACGTCATACTATTGTCATGTGATCGTGAACTTTTTAAAAACAGGGCAGGCAGTTAGGAAACGACCTAAACTTTGTCCCAAGTACAATTTCTCACAAAATCAAACATCCACCACTCTTAATCACCACAGCATTTGAACTTGTAACCTCCATCAATGAATTCACACTGTTCCCTTGCCCCATATGACCCTGCCTTATCATGAATCTGTCTATTGGTCATGCATGAGCTGCTGATTTTTAACAAAACAACAAAAAATCCCTATTTGACTGTGAGTAAAAATATGAACATTTCATGCAGTCGGTTAGTAAGTACAGAAGTAAATACATAAATAAATAAATGTGAATTCACACATTTCCTTTGCTCCACTTGACCTTCCATGGCAATGAATCTAAAGAAAATTTGTATCACTTAATTTGTCTTTTGGTCATATATGAGCTGCTGGTTTTTTAACAAAATAACAACAAGAAATGCAAATTGGACTGCAAGTAAAAGTATGAAAATCTAATGCAGTCAATGAGTAAATAAATAAATGTGAATTCATACAGTTCCTTGCCCAACATGACCTTGCCTGTCCTTGCATGAAGAAAAAGTCATGCAGTCAATAAGTATGTAAAATAATATGGGCACATATACAAGATGTTAACATATATGCAAACTTCATTATTTTAAATCAGAACAAGCTGCTGTAAGCAATTACTTTGGACATGGATGGGTTGATGCATGCGTGTATATCTACTCCACAGATATTCAATCTAAAAATTACCTGATGGAAATAATAGTTGTACAAGTTGCCACATGTAACTTCATACCTACAAGTTCATGACAACATGAACTTGTTGGTATGAATTGTATTTGGCATTGTATTTGTAGGTGTTTTGTGTCTGTAGCGCTTAGGATTCCAGGTAAAGAAGCACAGAGCTTGGGGTTATAATAAATATACCTTTCTAAGCAGGCCTAACCTAATTCTGGAGGTATTCAAATAGCTCAGGTTCTCCACTCTTCAGGAGTCACCACTCTTCAGTCAAGCTTTAGGTATGACTAGTGAAAAGGTGTTTGATGATCTAAGTAATGTATTTGGAACATAGCCTATGGAACAATTACACTATATCACAGAAGATCTTAAAGGTGTGATAAAATGAACAGAATAACCTTAAAATCAACCATAAAAAACTCAGGTAACCACTGAAGAGTTCTGAGAACTAAGTGTAATGTTATCTGTTATTGTGGTGAGTAACTGGATTATGGCAGCAGCATTGTGCTTTCAGGTAAACGAGGAAGTGTAAAATATAATCCAGTCTAACCGGCCTAAAGCAGCTACACTTTTGGCCTGTAGTGGAGACGATGTTACAGACCTAAGAGATATTATGGAGGAGATTTAGGCATGACTGATATGGTTCTTGAAAATGAGATCATCGACAGAAATGACTTCCAACTATATATTTTTTAGCTATATATATATATATATATATAGGGTAAATTAGAAAGCATCTAGATTTGATCCTTGTAGAACTTCACAAGACATAGCATAAAACCACTTCCAAATATAGACAGAGACATTTCAGTAAGATTGTTCATGTTCAGATGAATACTTTCCTTGGTGGACACTGCTTTAGGAATTTAAGAAATTCAAGTTTGCTACTTACTATTCACAGGTTAACTACATGAGATTATATGAATGAAATCCATGTTGTAGTGACAGATAATGAACTGAAAATCTTTTTTAAAATATCAGCTGCTAAAATACCTAAAGAACAGCTGGAGGATCCCAAGTGTGATCGAACTGTGTTTTAATATCAGTAGCTGGACAGCTTTTCTGTTAAGAGTAATGAGCACTTGGCTAATCAGGGGTTTCATAAGAAATAATTTTAGGGCTTATTTGATTGTCAGGTATGTTTAGACTTTCACTTTATTTTTTAATTAGCTTGGTGGTGGTCTCTAAGATGAGCTTGCACTTGAGGTTTTAAAGAAAAAAAAAGACATGGTCAGAGAGTCAGCGATAAAACTCCATTAAAGTAATGGTAAGGTTTAAAAGCCTCTGATGTTAACAAAGCATCTTAAAACATGGGGAACATAAAGCCACATAAGAAACATGGGAGAGACATCATCATTTTTAAAGCAAAAACATACATTTCACTTCATGAATCGGTGACTGAAGTAAGAGGATCACTTCAGCACAAACAGCAAAGGCTTGGCAAAACTTCTCAATAGACAATAACGAAACAATGAGAGTAGCTGTTTGCAGACTATACATAATAACTGTGAATGCTGGATATTACATTTTTTTATTTCTTTTACTTTTGTGAAAACTCAAAGGTGTCATAAACCAAAGGAATACAACACACAATTCCTCAAAATACCTGGGGAAAAGCATTGATTACCTACATTAAGCTCTGCATTGTTCACCTCGATTAATGTGTTCACCTTAATTCACATTAATTGTACACAGTAATAATGATGTTGTCATATAAATATTTGGATGACACCGGCCCACTCTTCACTCCTTCATTTATTTCACAGTTTTCACCTCATCAACCATGGCATGGTGGATCTTCAAAAAAGACGGTTGCTTGGGACCTAAAGTGTATTCTGAGGTCCCGGATGGAGGCTGGGGTTGGGTTGTGGCTGTGGCCTTTTTTCTTGTGGAGGTCTTCACCTATGGGGTCATCAAAAGCTTTGGCATTTTCCTCAAGGATCTGATGTGTGAGTTTAACGAGAGCAACAGTCGGGTTTCATGGATCATCTCAATATGTGTGTTTGTAATGACTTTCACAGGTAAGACCCCTATGGGCCATGGCCAAAACCAACTTCGGCGGAAATCGTTCTTGATGTTTGTGTGCTCATCTGTTTAACCTTCTCGTCCATATACATACTGCTTGTCGGCTCAGCACCGCTGTCAACTGTGCTGAGTAATCGCTTTGGCTTCCAGCCTGTCGTGATTCTTGGAGGATTCCTCGTTTCCCTGGGAACAATCTCCACTGCATTCACCAGCTACATCACTCAGATTTACGTCACTATCGGGATTGTTGCTGGTAATCAAAGCCATTTGTTCTAAAAGGGTCTCAAGCAAGGGAGAATAAGGAATAATGTAGAGGTAGAGGTCAAGATTAGAATACTAATCAAATGTGTTGATCAAAATTCATTAGTGATTTCTTTTTAAGAGAGCCAAATCCATCAGATGAATGTCCCTTTTTTGAAATGCAGCAACATAATTACTGGCAACCTTGGTATAGGGGGCAGTGAAAAAATGTCTTTGTGCCTGAATAGCTCAATATCACTCTGAAAACAAGAAAAAACACTATGGCCCCACTAAGGGAGGAAAACAACCCAAAACAACCCTTTTCTACATAATCATCCTTCTGTCAATGACAAACCCACCCTTTTGTGTTTTTGTCATCAAAACACTATGGGTCGGTTTCCCGGACAGAGCTTAAGTCTAGTCCTGGATTATGTAGTGCTGTGAATAGAGATTTTCCATTGAAAAGGAATGGGTAGTCCAGGACTAGGCTTAATCCCTGTCCGGGAAACAGACTCTATATGTAATGTTTTATCTGAACATAGAACGTTCCAGAGGCAGCTAGTGAAATCTATGTGCTTACATTTGTGCTTAGATAAAACAAAAGGGCACTTTCCAGATAATGTTGGCGTTCTTTTTTTGGTGACCCTCAAATCTTCTGGGAATATCAAGCGGTGATCTTGGACCAGTCTAATCATCCTCCTCAAGATTAATATGTTTTTGGCACAACACTAATGTTAAATACTGACTTAATCGTAACTTGTTCATCTTACAGGCACAGCACCTAAAGCAACAGTATGTTTGATAACAGTACAGGGTAGTAGTATAATATTTCATAAATAATATGTAGTAGTAGTAGGATTTTGGTACTGGAAGACCACATTTTAAAAGCAGAGTGAATTATCATTCATTTCCAAATTTGACTCCTTGCAGGACTGGGCTACTGCTTGACATTTCTACCCACAGTCACAATCTTGTCCCAGTATTTCAGTAAGCGTCGCTCCTTGGTGACTGCCATGGCCTCCACAGGAGAATCCTTTGCCATATTTGCTTTTGCCCCAGGTAAGTACAATCATGTTTCTCTCACTGTCTAGTGACTATCACTTCTTCCAAATTCACATCATGTTTCTATGTGTAAAACCTGATTTAGCCCACAATATTTAATTCGTAATTGAATTTGAATACAGGTCTTTTCACCAACAGGACTATGTCCTAATAATCAGATGATGCTGATGCTAATGTGACTTTTTTCTATTGTAATGACTAAATACGCTATATAACCAAAAGTATGCGGACACCCCTCCTAATTATTACGTTCAGCTACAGCTAATGCTAGCAAGTGTGTACAAATAACCACATCGCCATCCAAGGTGGGAACAAGTAACTGAGTTACAAGTAACAAATAAGTCTCAAGTTTTGACGCTCAGGGTCAGAGTCAAGTCCCAGGTCAGTGTAGGCAAGTCTGAAGTTGATCCCTTGCACAGAGCCCTGACCCCAGCCCAGCGGGATTAGTTGGAATGTCAACTGCAAGCCAGGCCTTGTTGTCCAATATTAGTGCCAGACCTCATAAAAAGTTTTTTGACTGGACACAAATTCCCACAGACACACTCCAGTGGAGGCTGTTATATCTGTGCTGGGAGGGCAGCATCCTTATTAATACCCATTTATTTTAGAATGGATCATCCAACAAGCTCATTTAGGTGTAATGGTCATGTGAGTCTACCTCTGCAAATTTAATGCCATTTCAACAAAGTTAAAGTCATGTGGTGTATGGTACGTAATATAAAAGTATTATTATGTATCCTTCGATAATAACTAAATCCAGATCAGGTTTATAACTACAATGAGGAAAAAGGGTAGGGAAATAGGACTGATAAGCATATATAGTCACTGACTAAATTATATGATTATGAATCTGTTCATTCAGGCCTTTGATTCATTGCAGTTAAACAGGTTGTGTACAATTAATGAAACGTCTAACATATTAACATTACCCCATCACTAAAGCCTACAACAACGCCTCTCCGTTTTTCTTCATTTGGCAGATGCCCTTGTCCAGAGCGACTTACAATCATTAGTTACAGGGACAGCAAAAGAGGGTTAAGTGTCTTGCTCAAGGACACAATGGTAGAAAGTGGGGATTTGAACCTGCAACTTTGTGATCATCAGGTTCACAGGCAAGGGTTTTACCCACTGGGCTACTATCAATTTTCACTTTCATTTTATCATGAAAGCCAGGTCACTGGTGTTCAACACTGGATCAATGTATTTTTTAATATTTTATTCAGTCATGGCCCCAGTCATCATTCATGGTTCCACACATCTACCACATACATTTTCATGTACTGTATGTGTATTCAACTTCCATGATATGAAATGAATTCAACATAATGGTATTGGTATAACTGATACCCATCTTACGCATGGGAGCAGTGGTTTTTACAATCAGTGCATCTCTACACAGCCACAGTTGTTGCATTTAATTTTCCGTCCTGAACGTATTCGTTCTCTTTTGCAGCATTCACAGCACTCAAGACACACATCGGCTGGAGACACACAATGCTGGTGCTTGGAATATTACAGGGTACAATTGTCATCTGTGGACTCCTGCTTCGCACTTTCATCATCGAGCCAAAGTCTACAACTGGGAGTTTTACCCAACCTCTGAAATCCAGAAAGCAGGAGATTATTAACTCTCTCCCTGATTCTGAACTCCACGGTTCTTTAAGCTCTAGAGACTCAGGTGTACAGTCACTGGAGGAACCAGAACAGAGCCCTCAAATATCAGGACAGCAAAAAGATGGGGAATCCCTTAAGATTCCTCAAAGCCAGCAGGACAAAGAGGAGCAGAGCAGAAACAAACTCTTGGACTTAACGGTGCTGAAGGAGGGCAGCTTTGTATGCTATGCTGCATTTGGGCTCTTCGCAACACTTGGTTTCTTCGCCCCACAGCTCTATGTGGTGGAACTCAGTGTCAGTATGGGCACTGAAAGGGACAAGGCAGCCTATATGCTGTCAATAATGGCTGTGGCGGAGATCTTTGGCCGTCTCTCGATTGGCTGGATCCTGAGCTTGGGGTGCATCAGGAAGATATTTGTCCTGCTTGGATGCGTGACGCTGATGTGTCTGGTCCTTGTGCTTTTTACTATAGTTAATGGTTTCTGGGGGCTGGCAGTCTGCTGTGTGCTCTATGGCTTCCTGCTAGGCAATGTCGCTTCCACTCATATCCCCATGCTGGCTGAGGAAGATGTGGTGGGCATCAAGCGAATGCCCTTAGCTGTGGGTGTTTACGTCTGCATCCAGAGTTTTGCTGGCCTTGCTGGACCACCTTTAGGAGGTAAGGGCATTTTCTTTCTGCCATTTTCAGGTCGGAGCAGACAGACCCAACATTCTTTATCAAATCCAAATAGTGGCTCGACCTTCCATATCTGTGTGTTACCCACGGGATGTGGGGCTCAGAGTCCATCACAGCTTGGCGATTTTCCTGCTCAAACTCACCCACTAAAGCTGGCAATTAGCTGCTGAGTTAAATCAGATGTGTTTGAGTAGGAACGGAACCAAACTGTGTGTTTCTCGATATGCTTTCTCCTCAGTACTTGCATCCTCATGGATATCTGTAATGACCCAAGAACACCTCCAATTTAAAGTCTGCATTAAATCAAGTACAGATTGAATATCTGGAATTGTTTTAAATTTGTAGGTTTTATCAATAATGCATCAGGGGGTGCTAGGTCTGATCTTGCTAGGTCTGAACTCCCAAAAACTGGATTCTGTACTTGATGTTCTCCATATTGAGAAATGCCCTCTGTTTCTCCAGGACTAAAACTTGCCACCGTTGTTCTCCAGAATGTTCTTCCTCTGTTTACACTGGTTCATTTGATGAATTAGGTCTGTTCTACGTAGAACATCATAAAGCCAACTGCTAACATTAGAATGCTGGGTCAGTGAGCTCTGGTCTTTACAGATAAAATTTACTTTTTAAAATGTAAAAATTACTATTTTAGGTTGAATGATGGTTCATGCTTTGTCTGAAATGATTTCCAGGTGTTTTGGTGGACATCACAGAAAATTACAGCTCAGCCTTCTTCTCTTGTGCTGTGGGAATGGGGCTAGGTGCACTTTTTCTTGGACTGGTACGTCCAGCGAAGACAGGTTTCCTGTGCACAAAGAAGGTCCCAAGCCCTAGCCCGGACATCCCAGTAGTTGAACATGAGAGTGAGGATAAAGTTATGCCAGAGGAATTCTTAGAGGTGGACATTCTCCCAAACTCACAAGGTCAATCCTGAAAAAAGCCGTTTCAAATTTAACTTGGGAAATGATAAGATCTGTGGATGGCAAATGATCAGATCTGTGGATAGCTGATCATGGAACAGTTTCAAATTTGACAGCTTCAAGTTTGAGGCAGAGGGAAAATCTGATTCATGATTTTATTCTTAAACAGTACTTGCGTACAGTGAATAGACACAAACAGTTGGGCTGGGTTACCTTACCCTCACACTTGTCAGTAATACACAAGCTGCCTTTAAAAGAACAGGAAGTTTAGAGCACATCACACTGAACTCTTCAATGTTTTTTGTTGTAGTTTGCTGAAAAGTTACTGCTGCATCTCTATGTTCAGATTTTTGGACCAATTATGTTCCTAAAAGACAGCACTTCATAAACTTTCAAAGCTAGATATCTGTGAAACAATGAACGTCTGCCACCCATGGATATATAAGCATATGACTGGTCTTCTACTGCCAGTAAACTGATTAACTAAAATGTGTATAACTAGCTATTCATAAAGTGACAGAACAGAACTCTGGTTTCTATCGATGTGAATGAAAGAATATTATGGTTAGAATATTACACTTCACAATGACTACGCCAGAGATGTGAATACATCTATACTTGAGGGTTAAGGCTAAATTAATAAAGTTATAAGCATTATTACATGACTTGAATATTGTATGTTTGAGATTGAAATATTTATATCATCCATAACATTAAAACCACTAACAGGGGTAGTGAATAACACTGATTAACACTGACAGAGAATCTCATTACATGGCGCGATATATTAGGCAGCCAATAACGGGCAGTTCTAGAAGTTAATGTGTTGGAAGCAGGAATAATGAGTAAGCGCAAGGATCTGAGTGACTTTGACAAGGACCAAATTGTAATGGCGAGATGACTGGGTCAGAGTGTCTTCAAAACAGCAGGTCTTGTGGGGTGTTTCTGGTATGCGGTGGTCAGTACCTAAAGTACTCCAAGGAAGGACAACTAGTAAACCGGCAACAGGGTAATGTGTGCCCCAAAGATCAGGCTGGTCCCATCCCACAGAAGAGCTAATGTTGCACAAATCGCTCGAAAAGTTAATGCTGGCTCTAATCAGAGCTTGCCATGTATGGGGCTGTTCAACTACAGACAGGTCAGCGTGCCCATGCTAACCCGTGTGTACCATCCAAAGTGCCTAAAATGAGCATGTGAGCATCAGAACTTAAACATGGAGCAATGCAAGAATGTGGTCTGGTCCGATTAATAATTTTCTTTTACCTCATGTGGAAGACCGGTCCTGTGTGCATCGCTTACTTGGGAAAAAGATGGCACCAGGGTGCACAACTGGAAGTACACAAGCCAGATGCTCTGGGCAATGTTTGGCTGGAAAACCTTGGGCCCTGGCATTCATGTAGATATTACTACGATATGTACCACCAACCTAAACACTGTCACGGTCCAAGTACGCACCTTCATGGCAACAATATTAACTAAGGGCAGTGAGCCCTGCCACACTGAAAAAATGGTACAGGAATAGTTTGAGGAACATGATAAAGACTGTTGATTTAGCATCTGATGGAGCATCTGTGAGCCGCTAGTCCGATCCAAGGAGGCTCCATCTCACAATTTACAGGACTTACAGGATACCACCACAGCACACCATCAGAGGTTTTGTGGGGTCCATGCCTCAATTGGTCAGAGCTATTCTGGGAGCACGAGAGAGACCTACGCACTATTAGGCAGGTGGTTTTAATGTTTTGTCTGATGATAGTGTATGGTGTGTTTGGTTGCAAATGGTGATTTTGCTAAATGTTTTACACATCTGCTAGAACAATTCAATGCAAAGATTTATTACACGTGGTCACTTTTTTTTATTATCTCAAATCAAATAACTTGACCAAACGTGAACACAATCTTTTGTTTAATGTTACAGCAATTAAACTTTAGTACATTTTGTCATTTTTGTACATTCAAGATGTAAAAAAATAAAGGCAAGTAAAGTGTTTTTGTTTGATCTAGATGAACCAGATCCAGCACATATCACAAAATAAAACTTTTACGTTTTATTAACCTCACACGAATGTGACTGTCTTAAAATATTTCATCTTCCAGTATGCTCAAACACTTACATAACCACTGCCTGAAGTCTTGGAAAGCTTGCGCAGGTTTGCCCAAGTGTTGTCCAGAGCTGCTTGCTCCATCCTCTATCCAGTGTAGTAAAGCCTGCAAGATTCACTCCACATTAACAGACTGACCAGCAACAAAACATAATACACATTAATAAGCTCAGGTCAAATGTCATCTGTTCAGAATGTCAAGCAGTGACAGTTCAGACAATCTAATGTATTAGGTTTACACCAGACACAATTTCTTTCCCATCTATTATGCCCTTGGGGTAAATAGGGTCACAGAGAAATTGTGTCATAATTTGTCTGAAGTAAAGTTGTTAGTTTTATTAGTATTAAACTATTAGTACCCGACAGTCTGAACGAATTATATTTAAGCCATACACCTCTAATCTTCCCTAATCATAACTACAAAACTTTCATGTTAGTTTCATGGTTACTGAACAATAAATAATAGACAATAACAATAAATACTAAGATTAGTAATTTACTGATAATCCAAAATTATAAAGCCTAAGCCACAGAAAACTCATGCGAGTTTGTGTTTTGGTAAAACTAGAAAACTCTGAGTAAAACAGAAAACTCTGTGATTGTTTGCCTACATAACTGGCATCCTGTTAAGACCTGAGGCAGGTGACTGGTGCAGTTGCAGCAGTTTAGAAAAACCACTCGTACCTTGTACCGGTCAGCTATCTTAAAGCCAACTGCAGACTGTAGCTTCCTCAGGCAGATGGGGCAGACGTCTGGTGGCCGACGGTCCGATTCCTCTAAATGGTTAGAGCCTTGCATAACACACTGGAGCCACAGGCAGTGCTTGACACCAAAGATATGTCCAATCTCATGAGTCAGGGTCTACCAGAAAGAAAATAACCCATTACTTTGAAAAATCAGTACATCTGATAAGTAATTAAGTTAATTAGGGAAAAAGTATTGGGACATCTGACCACCCACAGGGACTTTAATGACACTGCATTCAGTCAGTCCCCCCCTTTGCAGCTAGAACAGTTTCCACTCCACTCCAAGTTTTTGTGGAAATTGGTGTGCATTTATTCATTAGAGCATTTATGAGGTCAGACTCTGATGTTGGATGAGAAGGCTCAGCTCCCAATCTCCATTCCCGTTCATCCCACTGGTGTTGGATGGGGTTGAGGTCAGGGCTCTGAGTGGACCAGTCACTTTCTTCCATGCCGAACTCATCCAACCATGTCTGTATTAAACTCAAACGAGTTTAATATGAGTTTGTGCGCTGGGGCACAGTCATGCTGGAATAAAAAAGGTTCTTCTCCAAACTGCGTCCACAAAGTTGGAAGCATGGTGGTGTCCAAAATGTATTGTTACGCTGAAGCATTAAGATTGTTCTTAAGATTGTTCTGCCCAGCCCAAATCTTGAAAAGCAAGTGTGTCCCAATACTTTTGTCCATAAATATGTGTGTGTGTGTGTGTGTGTGAAGCCCAATGGGCCAACAAACATTATGTCATGGAAGTGGATCACATTATCTTTTCCCACAAAATGTGCTACACTGAAGCGGCGTTAAGGCTGCCACACCTTACATGATCGGAGGAGCAGAGTGCTGGTGACTGGAGGGGTGTAGTAACCCTGGAATACACTGTAGTCCCCTGACTTCAGCTTTGTCGCTTTCTTCAGCCGCCCTGCATAATTCCTTGTGTAAAAGTCATCGTCATATCGGGCAAAACTGAAAACTCCCATTCCTGCAGGACAAAGGCTTGATATTTAGGCCTCTATTCTAACAAACAGCTTAATCAATGATACATTCAAGTTAACAGCAATGTCTGAACATAAGATTGAGTAACACAATGCATGCAGATTCCCTCTATGGTAGACTTATGCGACCACTAAGGATTTAAATCAGATATGATGATTCAGCTAATCCAGAATAACAGGGATTAGAAATATGAGTTTGGAGAGTGGAAAATCTGACCAGCACAGCTAGATTTCACCTTCAGTGAGTGATGCTTGGCCAAAAACAAAATTCCAGGAGTCTTTTGGGTACAGATCAATCATTGTGATCCCCACAATGCAAAATGCATCTTTTGGCTTCTTCTTTTTCAGAAAAGACAGCAGCTCTCCTACAAACGGGGCAAGAAATCATTGTCAGTAGTAAGAGAAAGTATGAAGAAGAAAGAAAATATCTTGCTGTCCTGATCGCGCAATGTGTTTAACAAGATATCCAACGAACCAACCAACACTGGCCATTCCTCCAAGCACTGACTGCCCCCTGTAGGACATTGAGTGGAAATGATCCATATCGATCTTCAGTTTCCAAAACATGCCAAATGCCCACTGTAACTTACCAGCATGAAGCTGAAGGTTATATGTATTGCTGTTGACACGAAACGTACAGCCTGTCGAAGCAACTGTTACTGGTGGTAGGAGCTTAACCACCAGGCCGTAGTAGAATGCCTGACAATATCCTCTTAGCCACTCCACATACTGCTCAGTAATCCCAGCTCCTTCCCCAAAAGAGCCTGCAGGCAGAACAATCCAAAACAGGATTACGGACATATTTACCATGTACAGGATACTGCATTATATGAGGACTAAAGTCCAGAACCATCTCCAACATACACCAACTAACCTAAACCTTGGTTGGTGTAAGATTGTGTGTATAATTGCTGAGACTTTTTTGCCTTATTCACGCTTGTTCATTTGGAGTGTTTAGTCTTGCTCTAGGAGGGTATGCAGAGTCACCATGCCAGTTTCAAAATGCTGGTCTTTCCACTAACCAATAGTCTGTATGTAAATTGTCTTATGGCCGTTGTTGGGTGTGCTGCGGTACGGGTTGCTGTAGAAGCTCTGAAAGTCCTGAGGCGCTTCAGGGTGTGAGGGAATCCAGTCTGAATCAGAGTGAACGGTGATGGGACCAAACAATGGACTGCCAGGAAGAAGACCCTCCTCCAGCAACCTCTTCTCCTCTCGGCTGTACTGCTCATAGATCTGGATCAAGTCCTTACGGGTGGAGAGGAGAGCCAAACGCAGCTTCTCCGCAGGATACTCAACCACCTGCATCTGGATGAGGACACCACAAGCAGACAGAAATATAAGCAACTCAGGCCTGGAATAGTCCACTATTAGTTACAGATATTGACAGTATTATTCAGTACTTCTCAGTCTTTGCTTGTCTCTGGACTTAATCTACACATATTGATTTCTACTCAGCTAGAAAAGCCTCTTACCATCAAAGTTCCAGCTGTTCTGCATTTACAAGTGAAACTGGACTTTTTTAAGGCAAATACATGAATGAATAAAAACTTCTTGTTCTTGGATATTTCCCTGGACTTTATCTACACATACTGATTTCTACACAGCTTGAAAAGCCTCTTACCGTCAGTCGAGATGTTTAGAAATATCCGGATTCATCATGAACCTGATTTTATGGAAGATGAAAGGTCTAGCTCTTATGTATTTTGAAGCGAAACTGGATTTTAGGTAAATGAAAGTTTTTAGATAGCTTTGAAAAGACAGCTTTGAGGCTGTTCCTCAGGACACGTAAGGACATGTCAATCTGCCCAAACTCTGCAGATCTTTAGAGAGCTCAAACCTGTCATCAGGCCGGGCTGGTGTCAGGACTGCCAGTGACGAATTTCAAACCTAAAGTCCCCACGTGGCGGATTGTTATAAAGCAAAACAACAAATCCGACGAGCCACACCCTGAACCCTAACACATTCTTCGTTTATAATTGTACAACAAAGGATAAAATCGGGTAAGGATGTTTCCTTTGCATTAATAAAAACGTAAAATCACATTTCTCGACGTACTGCTGTACATCAAACACAAACTGTTCAAAGTTTTCCAGCTCATGGCTTTCTGAGCACTGCTTCAAAATAAAAGTCCCCCATCTGCCTGTTTTTTTGGTTCATAAAGAATGAAAGTGAAACTCAACCATCCCCACCGCACCCACCTGACTGAATTTCCGACCTTTTCTGTAAAAACGACACACAATAACGCTCATCAGTAGTAGGTAGTTTAAACATATGATTTTGATTTAATCTCTACCATCAAAGCTCAGATCATCAGTGAGACATAAAGCAATTTTCTTACACTCTGAGTTAGTGCTGACAGAGCTGTGCTGAACTCTATGCTGAAATTAGTCTTTGACATTAAAATATCAAAGACAAATACAAGGAAATTGTGTTTCCAGGGAGACCAGACCTTTTTTAAGTAAATCAGGAATAAACGACAAGTGTCATATCTCTGTAAAATAGTCAGATTTAATGGGCCAAAGGGGTTATACAAAAGCGATTGAAAAAAATGAAATTGATACTGTACATGAAGAACAAAACCAACAGCTGTGGGCAATGACTAAACTGAGCTCATTCTTTCACGAAAAAAAAGACCCCAGTGCAAATCTTCAAAAAATCAGTTTACCAGCGTAATTCAGATTACAGTAAAGTGATGACAGTCTTCTGATTCAAAAGTACAGTAAGGCTTCAACCATCATCAGAATCATTTAATACCTACTCAACCAGGAAGCTACTTCAAAAAGCAAGCTTTCTCAGCTGACCATGCAGGTCAGACCTCAACAGATCTGAAAGCTGAGCTGAGAACTCAGAAAACCTATTTTGTGAAACCGCTTCAAGATTTAAATTACATAATAGACAAGATTGTACTGTAATTGCAACTTGAGGAAAAAAATCTGAATGTCTGAACGGCTTGGTCTACACTTGAAACTAAATACACTTCCTGCGCTCCCCCAAAATAAACCGCACCACAAACCCTGAGGCAAAACCGACCACTTAAGCCAACATACACTAAGATATAAGATCATTTTGGCTTCTGAAGTAAATCTGACATAATAAATGCATATGTACACATATTTATCTAACTGGTAAATTTTTACATAAACCATCCGAGGCTTTAATAGCTAATGCTGTTCATCCGTCACTTTAAGGGAAATATTAATAAGTGAAAAACCGTCAGGTTGAGATTCAAAACTCTAGACAAGGGATCTGTACAACTTACATTCTTTAAAACAAAGCGGTATCAGTGACGATTCTTTCCCTTTTGTTATTAGCAAAGACAACAGCACTACATACAAAGGTACCTTAACTGGGACACTGACATGGTGTATGCACTGGTGTCCTAACTGTGGGTGTTTAAAAAAAGGGAGGGGAAAAGAAAAAAAAGAAAAAATCAGCACCTAATACCATTATTTATAAACTTAATTCTAAAATGGGGAAAAGGTCCAATCTCAATCATGAATGGTGGCTCACCGTTAACTGTCTACAATGCATATTTACAGCCCTGAGTCTCAGCATTTAACCAAGTTTACAGCCAGTCAGTTAGCATGTGGAGTGTGTCTGAATGTATAGATCAGCTACATTTACCGCTTCTCAGCAGCATGCCCACATCTGTCCCAAAAATATGAAAGCCAGAACCTTTGAAAAAAAAAAAAAACCCTGAAACTCAACTGTTCTGTCCATCAGTTGTTAAGGTAAAATAAAATACAATAAAATAAGAAAAATTAAAGTAAAAATCCTACCAAACACACCTTTTTCTCCACCAGCACAGATATCGTCTTGGGGCATTAATGTACAAAATGGGCTAATTTTAATCTCTTACGCTATTCTCTTTTTTCATCCTACAGTAGAATTACTAGTTGAAAGGGAAACACCCAATAGGATGTGAAAATGACTTTTTTTGTAACAGTAGTTAAAAAGAAAATTGTAGATGGCCTGGTTTCTCTGAATAATAATAATGATAAAAAAAAAACAGAGCAATGCCCCATAACTCTTATCTTGATAGGAGAAAACTGTGCGTAATACTGATCCACCAGATCAGTGGTTGTATGCAGATACAGCTGTGGTCAGGTTGGAGCATCAGGACAACAGACTGCTAAAAATCTTTTTAAAAGTGGAAATGACAGGAATAAGTGAGACAAAAATGTGCTGCGTCACAAAGTCAGTAAAAGAAGTGTGTGGGGAAAAACAAACACAAAAATAGCCCCAAGGATTAGCGGGAGGGGCTGAAAGGGACACTATGAGGGAGCTTGGTGAAGTAGTCAGTCAGTGGCATAATAGACCCACCCTGGGCAGGTTTTCATTTCAGGGGTTTTACTCAATAATGCTTCTTGTTCAATAGAAGCCAAACAGAAAAATCACTCATTAAAATGGAATGATTGTAAAGGATGTGACATTTCTCTCATTGTAACATGAGCTGCTTCAAATTTTCATGCAAGATAGTGTCCTTGACATCACGAAAGACAAGTCGGATGTTCTCTGTGTTAATGGCAGTGGTGAAGTGGTAGTACAGCGGTTTCTGCTGCTCGCGGCGCTTGCTGCGAAAGCACTCCACTAGGAACTTTTTTACTTCGGACAGATCGTGGGCGTCTCCCGTGTACTCGGGGAAGTAGTCTTTGATAGACACGAGCTTAACCTTCTCCTCCAGCAAGTCCATCTTATTGAGAAAAAGAATGATCGACGCATTTGAAAAGACCCGGTTGTTGACAATGGTCTCGAATATGCTGAGCGACTCCGTTAGCCTGTTGGTCTGGCGGTCCTCCATCAGAACCTGATCAAACTCGCTAGATGAGACAAGGAAGAGGACGGAAGTGACACAGTCAAAGCACTCAAACCACCGGCGACGCTCCGACCGCTGCCCGCCCACGTCCACCATCTTGAATGGAACATTCTTGATCTCAAAGTCATACTCGTGGATGCCCTTGGTGGGTTTCCGGGCCAGAAGTATGTCCTGCTGAGTTGGTAAGTAGCCCTACCAATGGGAAGAAAATAAGAGAAAATCATGAGATAACATAAATCAATCAATATCCACACGGAAGAGACTGCCTATTGTTAAAATATCTCTCTAAGATTCAAGATTCTTCGTCACATTCATAATTATACAAGTACAACATGTAGTGAAATGAGCCCCTGAGTTGACCGTAAGACATAAGTTATCAAATCATTTAAATTAAAGAGCCATTCGGAAAGGCCAAACTGAGGTAAGAAAAATATACACAACAAAGTACATTCCAACCAAATAAATGTTTCTAACATTACAAACAGAAGCAAGATCTGTATAACATACTAATGTAATAGGACAGAATATATATGTACTGTAAACTGCAGAAAGCCAGTTTGCTTGAGAACATATAGACTTAAATGAGACAGCAAGTGAGATGAAGTGAAGTAGACTTTGGTTGTGGTGGTGTGTCCTTCTTAATTACAGTGCATTTAGAGAGGAAACAAAGTTATTACCGGCTCCCCAATTCTGTCCAAACTGTCCAGAAAATATTTCACCGATTCACCCTATAAAAACAGGAAAAATAAGAAAATTTTGTATCCAGGCATTTACTCCATTTGCAAAGTAGATACAAATGATTCTCATTCATATTTATTGGAATGCATCAGCAATATAAATACATTTCATAATTCACTCTTTTCAGTTTCCTTTGACTTATTAAAAAAGATCTAGAAAACAAAGAACAGGCTAATCATACAATAAAGTGAATATTCAGCCTAGACAGTTTAATTTAGTGCAAAGCAAGTGAAATTAAATATAAATGCAGACTCTGTAGCAAATCAGTTCTAAACATAAAAACTTAATGCAAATTGAGGCGATGCACGCCACCTCAAACTATTTCAGCCATAACAGCTCTGACCCTTGTCCCGGAGAGCTCAGTCCTGAGCTCTGAACAATAAATCTTCCAGTTTTTCCTCCAATCCCTTATTACAGAGAACAAGCCATGGTTTTAACTTTCCCCTCAGCTGTTTTTATTTAGTATGATATTCCTGGATGTATTATAAAAACAGCCCTCATCAAACATTCACCCATAAGAGGGTGACATTAGCCAAAATTTCAGACATGATACTGTGATTGAACTGGCAATTGAAATTCTCAATAAAACTAATTTTAGATTTCCTCACTTTAACGTAACGAGACATAAAACACGTCATAAAGAAAGACAAAACAGGGAAGAGGAAAATTTCTGAGACCACATGACAAGAGTTTCACTTTCTGTTGGGGGACGTTAATGACACATGCCATCTCCTAATACTGACGACTGCTGTAGAAAAAAAATAAAATACTGTCTATTCAGCAAACCAAAAGACAGGCTTAAAGCTGTGAAATCTAAATAAAGAAAAGCCCTGGCAATGCCAACAGAAGAGCTGGGGAGGCAGCGCCTGATCTTTTAACCCACATAAACTAACATCAGTTACATCAGTGATTTATCATTCACACCTACCTTAATGACGGAGACTCTGATGTAAATACATTAAGTTGGTGGCCTGATCAACTGTGTATGATGTTATCAGTCCAAGAGTTCTGTACTTGGCCCTATTCTTTTATGTCTAAGTAGTGCTGGGCAATGTATTGTTTGTACTGTTAAATCCTTACTGATGTCCCATCACTATGCTGTTTTTATGAATGGATATAACTTATTTAAATACAGTAAATGTCATCTGCTGGTGTTTCATACTGTTTTAAAAGAACAGCTCCAAATGCATATAAAACAGAATCAGTGGTTTCTTTCTAGGAAATGAAGTTTCAAACTGGTTAGAGTTCATAATACACCCATTCGCATAATTAAGAAAAGTATAACAACATATTTCAACCAAAATATACTAAGTTAATGTTATTCTTTCATCGTTAGGTTATTGCCCTTATTACAAGCTTAAATACCTGAAACTGTGATGCTGTGATATTTGGAAAAGATCATGTTGTTGAATTTCTATCCCACCGAGACTAGTTCTTACATTCTGTGGGGGAGAACACGACCAAAAAAAACCTGATAAATATGGCTTGTGAGCATGAATATAGTCTATAAATGTGTTCTTTCTGTGCTCCTCGATTACTATCCTAACTAATTATGACGGATTCATGGCACAGGGATTCATGCTGAGAAAAAAGTGTTTTCCCTACCTTACCCGCAAACACTGACCAGTACAAAGCGATTAAAGAGATCAACATTCTTAAACCAAGAACACTACCCCCACTGCCTCACAAAGTCTGTTAAACAAGCTACACAAACACCTTGTGCAATGCCTCTTTTAGGCCATAAATGAGAGTAGTTGTTTAAACACATACAAACAAGAAAGATTTAATGAAGAGCCTGTCACAAAAAGTGAAAACAAATATGAGTTTTACAGTTGATGTCCAATGTGCTTCAGACTCACCAACTGAAACTCTCTCCTCCTGTCATAGGCAGACTGGATGCCACTGTCAGGCCACAGGGCGCGGATAGATGGCAGATAGTGCTGGAAGACTTTGGTCTCTACTATTCCCCGGGACATCATGGACGAGCGAGTGTCGAAAGCCATCATGATCTCTCCATGGCTCTGGTTGGAAGGGTCTCCCCAAGGGATGTGCAGCTTCTCCCTAGCATCCACAAGCACTCGCACTCCTGAGCACAAACCCAAACAAGGAAATTCCAGTGAGATAGGAGAGACTGATAACCTATTAAATCCATCATACACAGTTTTGGAGGGGGGGCAGGTATTTACGAGCATTCACGTGGTGCAACTATAAATACAGATCATGTCACATTTACAATGCAGCTCACAACAAGCCTTATTACTGCACTCTTGATATCTCGAACCCAACTAGGCTCAAGGAAATAGAGAGAAGATGTACTACAGATAGGGAGGCAGGGTCTGAACTAGGGGGAGAAAACAAGTTGAGTTTTGTCATCCTAAGTCAGAGTTTACCAAGTTTACCAAGGCCTGTAGTATCCTACGGTAGTCGTTTGTGTGATTTAATGAGTGATTTTGTTCAATAAAGGACATAAAAAGTGCCTATTCTGGTGTGAAAGCTCTTTGTGTGAGACTGTAGAGGCGCGGCTGTGACATTGTGTACAGCTACAGGGCTAGCTAACACGGCTGCCTCGAAGTTTCGCTATATTTTTGACAACTTTCACTTCGAAAATAAGTTAAGGAGCGTTTCAGGGGCCCAGCACAACTCCCCCCCAGAGTGTGTATCGAGTACCTTTGATCACGTTGCTGAAGATTGTAGCCCGGAACTCTTCTTTGGCCCCTTGGTCGAAGTCCTGCCCGTGAATTATGCGCATTTGTTTGAGGAAAGTTGACTTGCCACTTTCTCCTGCTCCGAGCAGTAATATCTTCACCTGCCGCTTCACGTACGTTTTCTCCCGGGAGATACATCTGTCAATCTCTTTGGATTTCCTCTGCTGCTCGACCTCGTTGCTGGAGAGAAAACAAGCGGGGAGACAAACTAACGCCGTCCGGGAGGGCAGGAAATCAGCCATTTTTGCACCAACAACTTCATGGATCCATCACTCGCGAGAGCGCGCCCCGCTCCTCGCGCGCATGCACGAGAGCCTGGGCGGCGACTCCTGCTGCCGAGTTAAAACTTGTTTAACTTCGGGGGCTTTGTTAAAAAAAAGCCCAAAAACTCACCCCGCCACTAACACAACGAATAAACTCCGTCTCAATCAACTCCTGAGAATATATACCACCCAGAGGAATGTTTATTGTCTGGACACTTTTGAAAATCCCCCTAACGAAGTAGAACTTGGCTTCCAAGTTGAATTGTTATTGTTGCACCTTAAACAGGGCTGTATTTACACTGTAGTGCCTGCAGACTCCTGAATGGAGCCGCTGTATTATTCAAGGTGGACCGAACAAGTTGACTCATATTTCTCAATCAGTAGTGCAGAGAAGTACACGTAGAAGTACACCCAAACACAAATGTAGGACATAATAAAAAACACCTACATGCGTGCAAATTGGACTTTTTGTGTTTTTTTACTAATTTTATTTTTTGCCATTCGGGGTGTGTAAGCAGACATGATTTGTCCACTGTTTGTATGATTATCTATATGGACAAAGGTATTGGGATACACCTGTTTTCAGTGTTTGAGCTAGGCCCCTGACTTCCAGTGAAGGGCAGTCTTAATGCTTCAGCATGCCAAGACATTATGGACAACGCCATGCTTCCAACTTTATGGACAAAGTGGACCTCATAAATACTCTACACAATGAATGGACACAAATTCCCACAGAAACTCTCCAAAATCGTGTGCAAAGCCTTCCAAAAAGAGTGGAAGATGTTATAGCTGCGACGGGGGACC
>JBBPCX010000114.1:35339558-35359233 GCA_037974365.1 Hydrocynus forskahlii | reverse complement strand
CTCTCTCTCTCTCTCTCTCTCTCTCTCTCTCTCTCTCTCTCTCTCTCTCTCTCTCTGTATATACAGCATATACATTTATAAGATGCATTTAGTTTTCCCAAAAAAAATCAATGTATCTTTGCTAAAATATAATAAAATATAATTATAAACACACCACACAGTGTGAAATTTAACAAGTGAAGCAGTGGGGAGCCACTAATGAGGAGCACCCAGGGAGCAGTGTGTAGGTATGGTACCTTGCTCAAGGGAAAATCAGATGTGCCGCTAGCAATTGGGATTCAGACCCACAACTTTCTGACTGCAGGGGCAACTCCCTAACCACTAGGCCACCAGCTGCCCCTAATTTAGCACTGATATTTCTTGTATGTGTAAAGTCCACTCATAGCAACATGAAAGAGATCTATGATGTGTTTTGGAGCAAAAAATGCTTATCTGGGCAATGCTTATCTTTCTTGTTTCCTAAGAAAATCACTAATATTACAATAAATGTCAATATTTATTAATATATTTATTATATAAATGTCAATATTTATTATAACTATTTCCAAATCTCTCGTGCATCAGCCCAGTACCTGGATTGGTTGATTAATGCTTCATCTGATGAAACGATATGTGCTGGTGGTGGAGTTGAACATATTTGTTCAGTGACTGGGGACATCAAACCTGTTTTCTTCTAACCGACTCAAAAGATACTACTATCGAACAAGAAATTCTTGTATACTCTTCCTGTTCATGATCTAATAATACAAGCAACAACCTTGTATCTTCAAGCATCTGCTGCCATTTACATGTACATAAATATTGACAATTATTTACAAATATTCACGTTACTTTCTACGAAATGTCTTCCACCTGTAAAGCTACTGTTTTTGAGATAATAGGTTTTGTTCTGTCTGCAGCTGTTTATACATATAGATGAGGCAAAATATTGACCGCTCACAGATGAAGTGAATAACATTGATTATCTGGTTATACCAGTGAATGTCTGGGATATATTAGACAGTAAGCAAACAGTCAGTAGTCATAGAGGACATATTGAATGTCGGAGAACTGGCCAGACCTAAAGACTTTGACAAGGGCCAAATCATTATGGCCAGATAACTGGGTCAGAAACTCTTGTTAGGGTCAGCAGTGGTGAGTACCTACCAACAATGATCAGACAGAACCAAAAGTGGTCTACTGTGGCAGAAATCAACAGAATTTTTAAATATAAATAATTAAGCTGATTACAAGAGAACATGCTGCTGAGAAAGGGGCTGCACAGCTACAGACTAGTTAAAGTACCCATGTTAAACCTTGTTCAGTGTTGAAAGTTATGAGAACGTGAGCAGTAAAACTGGACCTTTTGGCTGATCCGATGACTCCTGTTTCCTTTACATCGTTAGAATGGCCAGCTAAATGTCCTGTTTATTCGGGGAAATGATGGCATGAAGATGCCCTGAAGGAAGAAGAGAAGTTGACGGAAGAAGTGTAACGCTCTGGGCAATGTTCTGCTGGGAAACCCTGGGTCCTGGCATTCACGTGGCTGTTACTTTGACATGTGCCCCAGACCTAAACTTGCCTGTGGACCATGTATACCACTTCGAAAAAATGGTGTCCTTAATGGCAGTGGCCTCTTTCAGCAGGATAATGTCACGCACAGTTCAGGAACATGACAGAGAGTTCAGGCTGTTGCCTGGACTTCCAAATTCCACAGATCCCAGTCTAAGGGTTCTGCTGGAAGTCTACACCTTGCAACTTACAAGACCTCTGCTGCTAATGTCTTAGTGCCGGGTACCACATGGATCCTCAGAGATCATGTAGAGTCCATGTCTTTGTGTATGGGAGCTGTTGGTGCTAAACATAGGACGAGCAGCAAATTAGGCAGGGGCTCATAATGTTTTGCCTCATCAACATATAATATTTGTTATCATTGTCAAGAAATACAAAACTATCTCTAAAACTGTAGTTCCAAAAACATTTTTTCTACTTTTTTCTCCCCTTAATAAAAGAGAATGTAAAGAATATATAAAAAACCATTTTAACACCATGTAAAAGAATATAAAGGGCAGCTGCTGTGTGTGTTCTTTATATTGTCCATTCTATCAGCAAGCTTAATATAGCTGATCACAGTCCAAGCTAAGGTCAGTGTGTGCTTAAGGGTATTAGTCCAGCTTTGTCACCATCCTCAGGTCTGTTAAGATATTGCATTGGGTGAGGCTGAAGTCATATTTCGAGGCAAACAGATGCCCTATGACTGTTTATTGGACCCTCCTAAACTAATATTGACTCAACATTAGGATGGTAATGGCCCAATCACTTGGCTAAGAGCTCACTGTGATCCAGATGAGGGTGCATGATTCCCTAAACAGCCTTCAGAAGCCAGAGACCCTGACAAAGCAAGAAGCAACTTCAAACAACCCAAAAGAGTAACCAATCAATCACAGATGTATTTCAAAGGGGTCAGCCTCACACTCATGGCATGTGAGAGAGCCCCAGAGGTGGCTCCACGTTTGAAATATTGCAGACCTTGAAGTAGATGACTAGCTGTCCAGTGGAGAGAGTTCACTAAAGAACCATGTTTCCTTCACACTCACACATCTCTTTTTAAAGATTTTAAGGATCTCCACATAATGTGATAGTTCAATACCAGTATGTGTTCCCCTAAGACATTGAAATGTGGAATTTCTTTAAAAGGTTCTTCACGATTGCACATTCTGTTTACAAAAATGGATTTCTGAAGAACTCTTGAATTTTTTTAGGGTGTTAAAAGTGTTTTTTCTATAGCACCATGCAAAAGAACCTCTCAGGCACCTTTAGTTTTAAGAGCGGGCTCGCCTAAACATGAAACTTGATTTAGAAACTGACGTAGTAAATGTTTGAGTCAAGAAATATGTCAGACATACACTCAGCTAGCCAGTGCAGAAGGGGATTTCACCTAATATGTCTGGAATCCAGGACATCTCCTATAGAGAAGCATACATAATGTTTCTACATACATTGCATAATATACGTAAGGGTGTCTAGTCACTTTGAACTTCAAGGATTTAGCGCATGCCTGTGTGCCTAAAGGCTGATCTCGAGAAATTTTGTATGGAAACCAACAATTTAATGACATGCCTAGTAATAATCTGGTCTCAGTTCTGTGTAAATGTAGTAATAGTCACTTAAGGAAAATTGGACCATTGTGAAAAATGGCAGCAAGCAAATGACCAAGCTAAAACCTGTCAGGATTAGATTAGGGTTGAAAATGGCACTACTTTAGTGGTGTGTAGCCCTTTGATGGAGTCCACAGTGAGCAACATGAAAAAATGCAGCCTGAATTTCTGGGTCCAAGTGGTATATTTACTTAAAAGAATACTTAAGCATTTTTATGCTGTTCTCTGTCTGTTTTAGATGAATCCTATCATCTTTTACCATGAACAATTCCCATGGAAAACAGGGATATAGATCTGAAGCATCTGCCCTTTGGCTTTGTTTATAGGTGTGTTTTGAGTTGACAGGTTTTTTTGGGGGGGTTTTAACAGGTGTTATTACTAAATACAGGGACACTTTGAAATGATGTCTGAGGTAATCGGCCATATGGCAAACGTGTGGCAGATAAAGATTAGGTTGAAAATTGCTGGAGTTTTCCTTTAACGCACCAATTAATTTGAGCCTATTTTGCCTTTAAAGGTGAATAGAAGTGTTGCTTTTATGATTATAACACTTGTTCTCTGTTTGTTTTGTTGAACTGGTAGATGGAAGCTGTGGTGTTGGAGATGCAAGACCCCAAGACTGGGGTGAAATCTCAGACACAGAGACTTGTTATCACCACCATCCCTCATGCCATCACAGGTAAGACCTGAATGCCTGTTAATTGCAATTGTAGTTGTTGCCAGTTGCACTGAACGTTGTCTTGTCTTGTCTTGTCTCGTCTAGTTGTATTTTTTCTCTTTTTATTGCTCCTGTCTGCATTTGTGGTCTTGTGTACAGTCCTGTTCTGCTCTTGTGTTGCTCCATCGTCCTGACAATAAAACCTTCTTGACTTGACTAATGTGTGCTGAACACCAGAGCAAACCGCAGAGAAATGGAAAATAGCACGCAACATATAACACACCAACTATGCACTGAACTGATGAGACTCACACACACACAGTGATTTCCTCAGCAAGATTACTCTTTAACTGTGCTAGGTATCACTGCCAGTCCATGCATTAGAGTTCTTATATGTAGGTCTAGGTCTGAAGTATCTATTGCCATGACAACCCCTGAGCAGCTGGCTGCAGCATCTCCCTCCTCTGGGCTGTGTGGTCTCAGGGTGAAGAGCTTTTCTCCTCTCTGTTCTTAAATCCTCACTGCTTCACGCCCACCAAAAGCTTCAGACATACAAAAGGGTATAACACATATTGCAAAAAAAACCCCAAAACGTCAAGGTACCTGAACACGTTGATGATAAAAACACAAACGCGATGCATGATATGTATTCTGTTGTTTAATTTTTCCAAGGTTTGCAAACAAGTTGGACAAGGACGAAATGCATCAGCCAAACACAGTTGAAAAACTCGAAATAGTAGGAAGAATCACAGAGCCAGTAAAAATAAATTAATAAAGTAAGATCCAATCAGCTACTTGTTGCTATGCAGTTACTTTACACTGGTTGTTTACAGGCTCTGCTCTAAATACGTCTTTTTATATTAGCAATTTAGTTCTGAAAGTATTGTCAGCACTGATTGTAAACTCTGAAAAGTGTTTCATAATGTAATTTATCGGAGCAATGGTAACGCTTCACCATATTGGATACAGTATGCATTTCTAGTGAATTGTCTATTGTGTCATACTGTAATACTAAATTCAATGTTGTTATTAATTAAAATGAGTTCTTAGTCATGACATTTTGATCGGCACCTACCGTGATTTATTCCGGAACTACTATGAGCTATTCAGTAACTGATATAAATTGTTCAATAACTGCTATGAATAACTTATGAGAGAGAGAAATTGAAGTGTATACACACTGACAGGTCGTTAATGCTATTAAGTGGTTAATCTTTCGATTACAGGTATTTTTAGCATTGTTTCTGGTGTTTGGCCTGGAGAGGACACCTGATGTGTTCATGAATGATTTAGTGAAAACACGTGGATGGGGTCAGCATGCCCACCCACCCGACTCACTAATGAAGCTGCTCTGATTCACTCATGCAGACTTCTGCTCATTTGGCTCCAATTAAAAGAGCTCCCGCTGGTCACACACCAGCAAACCCAGACATGACTTGACAGCCATTGCGAGAATGCTCCTACATCTTCATCTAATTTCCTTTCACCGCTATATGCATGTCTTTAAAATACTAATTGAAAACGGATGTTTAAGTTGAAAGGCCGTGAATTTGATACATTTCGAGAGCGGGCTCTTCGAAATGACTTCGTTTGAATGACGGATTCCGCGTAAATGTCTCTATACACTTTAAAAAATAGGGTTTAAATAGTTCTGGGATTGGCTGCATGGTTACAGGAAAAAAACTGGTATAAAACCTTTATATGATGGGGAAGTTCTTCACAGTTTCTTTAAATAACCATTCATTAAAACATACTTTAGGGAAACAAAAATCTATGCCATCTCCTCATAGTAGATGTTCTGAATCTTTAATTTTATGAAAAACTTAATTTCTTCTCAGTTCTCACTGTCTGCCTTTTACCCCACATTTCCTTCCCTGTCTCTTATTTTGTCTTTCCTTTCTGCTTGTCAGCATTTCACTAGACCATCAGGGTTCTATTTCCCAACTACAGTCCCGAAGACCCTGGTGCTGCATACTTTTGTACTATCCCTGCATGTAACACCCTACTCTCCAACCATGTTTAGAGACTCTCCACCCATCAGCTGATTATCAAGCCTTTTGTCAGCTGAATCAAGTGTGTTAACATAAGAAAGTCATGCATGAGGGAGTTTCTCATTCTGTGTTTCTGCTGCTGTTTCCGTTGGCTGGCAGTCAAGTGTCCCTCTTTCTCCTCTGAGTTCAATATTAGGCATAATAGTGTGCAGCCCCTGCAGGTGAGCTGCAAGTAATTAAAGGCAACCCGCTGTGGAAACTTTTATGCAAGCTTTATTAGCAATGGCTGCCTCTTACAAAGCGCTGTGGTGAAAGTGTTGATTACACCGACAACTAATTTCATAACTGTAACCACGTTTCTCTCCTGCCTCCAGGTGAAGATATAATTGAATGGATCACTAATCATTTCAGAATTGATGCTGCTGGTAAGTGGTACACATACCCTTAAAATAATAACTGTCATTTTAGACCATTTCTATTGTTCCATTTATCCTAAAACGTTCTCAGAGGGATGCTGGAAGGTTAAAAAAGAACTGATATGGCAATGGCTTGACAAGTAATCATTACTCTTGATTGAAGTAATTCTTTCACTGTAGATCCATGCTAAGGCTCCAAATACTCATGGCCTCATGGCACATGATGTTTTGCTTTTAAATGCACTAATTCATCGAGCAATCTTCAGTTGGTTGAAGCACCTTCTTTCCTTAA
Source organism: Hydrocynus forskahlii (assembly GCA_037974365.1). Lineage (NCBI taxonomy): Eukaryota > Metazoa > Chordata > Actinopteri > Characiformes > Alestidae > Hydrocynus > Hydrocynus forskahlii. Next base: position 35,352,739 of record JBBPCX010000114.1, on the reverse strand, counting down.
TTTCTTCCTTTAATATGATGTGAAAGGAATGATTTGGTGAAACATCCAATTTAAACAATTTTCATCTTGCACTAAATGTAGTCAATCAGCCAAGTTTGGTGCCCAATCTTTCATTTTTTAGTTTAGAACTGGAGCTGTGAGACTGTGAGACATACAGAAACTACAAGTCAATAGTCACCCAAATCTTTTCCATAAGTCCATCCCCAAAACATCTCTCAAACAGGACAAACTTCATCCAACTGTGCAGACATGTTGATTTATGATTTGCTAAATCAAAAAAATGAACAAAATGTCAACAGATAGCCTAATGCTGCAGGTAACCTTTTTAGACAACAGTGTCTGTTTTCACAAATCGCTTAAGGAGTTGGAGTGCTGACCCAGTTTTTTAAAAACCCAAACATGTCTTGATGGATGTACTACATCTGGGATAACTGAACAATTGTGGACATTTCTTTCACTGAACTATTTCTTTAAAAAACAATAGCTTTTATCAGTTGTGTGAAATAATGTCTCTTTTGTATCTGATTCTAGAGGCCCGGGCTATGGGGACCATGATGGTGGCCTTTGGATACATTTACCCTCTGCAGGATCATAAGAGACTCACTATTAAACCAGATGCTTCACTGTATCGCTTTCAGGTAGCAACAATGAAGACTCTCAGTCTGTTATTAAATCCATTACATCAATAGCTTTGCATAGAATCTACTAAATGTACTTATAAAAATGCATTTTTTCCATAATGATAAGAATGTACTTGTCCTCATTTCTTTCACAGACCCCGTATTTCTGGCCTGCACAGCAGTGGCCAGTGGAAGACACAGACTATGGTTAGCAATTGCAATTGTTTATTCATTCTCTAAACATTCTGATTAACTGTTAACATTAAAATTCATATGTGAAATCACAGAACTAATACAATTTGTCTCTGTAATACAATTTTTTTATGATTATGATATACTTATTTATCATTATTTATATGAGTTATTTGTCAGTATTTGTGATAATGTTATCTTTATCTATAAATTGCATTCTTTGTCACTGATGAAGTACATGTTGTCACTATGTAATGGGAAATCTCATTATTTTCTCTGTATTTTCAAGCAATATACTTGGCAAAGCGGAATATACGTAAAAAAGGGATGTTAGAGCTGTATGAACAGGTAATGCTTCTGTGATCATATTTACATACACTCCAATCATATCTGTGTATTGGAGAGCATTGTTTCCATGGTATCCATCTCAAGTAGCCCTTTGCACGGAAACTAATAATGAATGAGTTTTTCGTTGCAGGAGCAGTACAATAATCTTCACAAATGGATGAATCACAAGTGGGACTTCATTGTGATGCAGGCCAAAGAACAGTACAGGTCTGTCAGTTCAAAAAGTCTGTTGATGTCACACCCCTGGTCACTGGCCGCCAGAAGCCACCCTGTCCTGTCTTGACTTTTATTTTGCCCTTGTCTGTGTACACCGGTTCCTGGTTTTGTGTTATAGTTTACAGTTGTCAGGTGTTTAAGTCTGAGTGATTGTCTGTTCCTATGGGTTCCTGTTCTAGTCCTCTGTGTGGTAACCCTGTGTCGGTCAACCGTCTTATGTCTACAGTTTATTCTGCCATACATGTGTAGTTTAAACATCTTTAGCCCGTTTCCAGTGTTTTTGTCTATTTTGTATTTTGGCCCTTGTGCCTTTCTTGAGTTTGTAAAGTCTAGTATCATGGAAATCTGCGTCTGTGCCTCCCTCTCTCCCTGGAGCCACGGCTACCTGACAGTTGAAAAAAACAAAACAAAACAGTGTTTACTCGAATTACAATATAACACTATGATAAAAAATGTATTGCTATTCAGGGTGTGTTCTGTATGTCATTATTTACAGAACTTTAGATCACAAGGTGTGTGCTTTCCTTCGGTGTGTACATCCAGATTTCTTGTATTTTACTCTGGGAAAACTTGGCTATTAGCTTGGCTAGTTTCCTTAGACATTACCTGGGACCTCATGGAATTTCAGTGTTGCCTCTTTGTTTTTTCAACAGGGCAGGGAAAGAGAGGAAGAAACCAGATCGTGTGGTCTTTGATTGCCAGGAGAGAGCCTACTGGGTAGTACACAGACCACCAGTGAGTTAATAACATAACAGTTCCTTTTTCACTAAGCATTGAAAGAAAGTAAAATTAGTGTCTGGAAATCTTAAAGGAACAAGCTGTGTCTCCTCCAAGCTAATGTACCTGGATTCAGTTTATCAGCTAATTATAAAGTGTTTTTTAAGCTGGTTCAGGGGCATTAGAGCAGAAAAAGCACAAAAACATGCAGAGCAACCACTACTTTGTATAAGTGCCTCAAAATGTTATGGTAGGTCAGGTTCTTGAGTTGTTTTATATACAGAAAAAAGGCCTTTGCTGCATAATGTGAAATATCCAAGCTGCTCAAACACTTTATTTCTTATCAAAATGAAAGGATAAAACCAATAATTTGTCTCACGAAATGCAGGATAAAGCATATTTATGAATTCATAATTGCAATTATTCACTTTACTCTCCTGAACAGCCAGGGACAGTTAGTGGGATGGACTACGGACTGGAACGACTGGTAGATCCTAATCAAGAGGAGGTAAAAAGGTGAGTTTTGCTTTTTTATATTTAATTTACATTTTGCTTTGCAGCAGCTTTGAATGTGCAATTCCATTTTTCAGTTTGTTATTTATCAGTAAATGACAAAATAGGACTGCACGAGTTCGGTTCCTAAATGGTCAATACTGAAATATCAATAACTCCTGGAAAACCAGTGTTGCTGTCGATATTTATGCAGCATTAATGTATTCCAACATTGCTGCATTTTCAAATGGTTGATGCTAGATTGAATCAGTGGGAGGGGCAGAAGCAGCGCTCTGCAGCACATCATCACCACACATTTGTAGCAATTACTCCTTCCTCATTATATATCCTGCAAACTTAAGAAACACTTCAGCTAAAAAAAAAAGCAGTAATGAAATATTAAATCTTTTTGCATCTTTTCCTACTACACTGTTTTTAGTGCATTATCTAATGGGTAGTACTTTAAATAAAAGTATTGATAAGTATCAGTTTCTATACGCAGTGTCGGTATCTATACTGGTATCTCTAAAATCCTAACAATGCTTATCCGAAGGCTGCTTGCACAACACTAACTTTTTTTTACATTCAAATCACATTTAATATCTTCTCTCCTACTTAGAAACACCAATGTGGTATCAAAGAATTTCTCTGCATTGTTCCATTGAGCAATAATTGATATAAATGTGCATTGTGCTTTTGTTATTGCCCACAATAACTGTGATTTCTAAGGGATAATAACAGCACTTGCGATTCTTGAAATTATATGAACTAATTAAGTTATTTGTCATGTGAAAAGTATTGTGTATTTTATCTTAAACACAGAATTATGTGGACAAATGCAGTACACACATAGTCTTCATGGTTAGAGGTAGCCTGCAGAGTCTGTTGATAATACAGTGGGAAGCAAAAGCATCTAGCCTGTCAAGGGCACGTTTAGTCTATCAGCTTATTTACAAGAGGATTTAAGGTGTGATAATCTCACTGTTGCTGTACACCAGGAGAACTTGCCAAACTAATATGTCATGCACTGCACAGGCTGAGAACTAGTCAGCATTTACTGCTGGCTTTGTGGTTTACAGTAAAAGACAGTACTCTTTCAGTAACATAACAGTGTAAGTTTACTGCCTGGGACTAATTTTCTTGCATCTCTCTTTTTTTTTTTTACAGATTTTGTCTGAAATGTGTGTGGAATAAACATCAGAATTGTGAGAAAAGCTTATTTTCAACCACAGTGTGTGTAGCATTTTACATCAAAACAATAACATCTCACATTTTTATTAAAAAAAGAATTCTCTTTGTACATAGTCAGAAAAAGGTACAGTCCAGGTCAATTTTAGTGTAAATGCACCCTAAAAAGTAGAACATGGTCCTTGACATCCAATTATGTAGCTTAAATAGGTGTTGAAGGTACACAATAGTCAATTTCCCGGGAGAGATTGGCAAATGTGTGTCCTTTCATAACTTAATCTATTAAGTATAGAAACTAAAATAAAGAGCCTGGAGTCAAGGTAGATGGTATAGAGTCAATGTGGTTTGAAAAAATATGCAGGAATATGGTTCAGTTATGTTCCCTAACCAAAGACAGTGATGACGGTACCACCACTCTGATAGCATCTGTACCTTGAAAGGTAAAATGTATTTAATGAGAGTGTCCACAACCCCGACTGTGGTGGTGTTCTGATTAGTGGGATCAGGCATAAGTATAGAAACGTACTGTGTAATTATTTGATGACCCAATAGTTAATCACTGACATTTCATTCAGTACGTCATCACTGAAAGCAGCATTTTCTGAGTCACCATTTTCAGCCTTGTTGATTTCTTTTTCAGAAAAAGACATCAGACTACTACAGAAGAATAGTAAGTCTTCATTTTACTTTTTATTTACCATTAACTAACAGTAATTATATATCATATGTACAGAATAAAGATACAGGAAAGTTTTGTGCATTTGTACATTATAATAATTAGTTTTGCCACCAGCTAATTACCTTTTACTTTCTGGAGCAGATTATTTTCACCCAACAATGCATCATGAGGCCTAGAGTGAAGTCTTCTGTGTCCATTGGAGCGTATGTTACATAAAATAACATGCACACTTTTTTACATTATGATAGGAGTTTAAATACATTATTTCTGGTACTGATCAGTTTTATACCAAAACCTACACACACCTAATGCAATGGCACATCATTATACCACAGCCTTTTCTTAAAGGTTACAGTGGTGTTTTATTGCTTCTATTCTTTTCTTTTGTAACATTTTGAGATACATACATATATTAAACAGGCAAGTGCATTATAAACACATTTTAACTATTTTAACTGTTTTATTATTGCAGACTTGTGAAGTACGCAACAACTTACAAACAGCATGACCCCTGTCTTTATCCATGCCTTCCAAGCAACCCCTGGTTAACAGATGATGTGACATATTGGCAACTTAACATGCAAAAGTGAGTTTCAGTTACTGGAAGAATGTTAAATTTTAAAATTAAAGCTCTTTAGGTATTCTTTAGCTATTCAGGTGCTGATTGAAGAATTTCACAGAGGCTGTAATTGTGTGTCTTAAAGTGTTGAGAATCCTACAAAAATGACAGTGGAGCGCTGGACTTTCAGCTTTGGCGAACTGCTGAGTGACCCCCGAGGACGAGCTGATTTCCGTCTTTTCCTGAAGAAAGAGTTTAGTGGTGTGTAACAGGCATTAATCATGAATAATCTCAGCACTTCTAAAACACTGATGCCACTGCTGTACTGGAAAGTCATGAATACTAGAAGGCAAAGCAGCTTTAGACTGAACTGACTACATGCTGACTGTTTTGAATGTATTCATGTTGATGAATAGGTGAGAACCTTGCATTTTGGGAGGCATGTGAAGATCTGAAATGGGGCACTGCGGCAACAATGAAAGAGAAAGCTCAACAAATCTACAAGTAAGCTTTTTACCACTCATTTGTGCTGTAAATTGCTGGTAGCAATTTATTCTTATTAATTATTATTACTAATTTTATTACATATTGCACTATTATCGAGATGCATGCGGTGCATAACATTTCATGAACTAGTGTAGTCATTCAAACTCTTATTAGTTTTCAGTTTCAGAATTATACCATATAAACAATTGAAATGAAAAATAAAATAGGATGAAATTAAAATGTTCAGGTTCCTCTAGTCAGAGTGTTGTCAGCATTACTAGTACTTGCTTTGATATGCCTTGTACAAAGATTCAGGTCAAATACAGTGAGGGGAAGCGTATTCAGACAATCAAGTTTTTGTATTTTAATATACTTACAGGGCACATGTCCACTTCAAACGTACACACATAATGTCTTTTGACTTTGTGCTTATGAATATGAACAAAAAAGTTAGTATCCAAGACCATAAACAAAATAAAAAGGAAACTGATGGGGACATTTTTGGACAGTATATAAAAATAAAATTATATGTGACGGGTAGCCCCAGGGTGTGTGTAGTGCAGTGTGTAGCGCTGTTGCCTCACACCTCCAGGGTTGGAGGTTTGAATCCGGGTCTTGGTCTTGTGTGTGTGGAGTTTGCATGTTCTCCTCGTGGTGGTGTGGGTTTCCTCTGGGGTCTTCGGTTTCTCCCACAGGCCAAAGACATGCGCATCAGGTGAATTGGGGATTCTAATTTGAGCGGCAGTGTGAGTGTAAGAACAAATTGTGTGTGTGTGTGTGTGTGTATGCCCAGTGGTGGGCTGGCATCTGCCTCACGCCTGTAGACCCTTCGATAGGCTCTGGGTACTTGCGACACTAGTAAGGATTAAGCAGTTGCAGAAAATAAGGTTAAAAGTTAATCATGTTATGCTTATTAATTCTGCAAATTCTTGCAAATGGTGCATCTGGTGTCATTATAAAATACGTTGCCATAGGTTGGGATGATTTCACACAACTAGATTCTGTCTGATGGTGAAGGAGCTTCTGAATGTTCTCAGGGACATTATTAAACAGCACTTGAATGGAAAAAGCTACAGACCCATAGCAAAGACCTGAAATATCCCTTTCAGTACAACTGAGTTGATAATATGCCAGAGGAAAGTTCATGAAAACACAACTAATTGTTCCCAAACAGGTGTGACGCAAAAGATTTCAATGTAATCTCTCGGGCTGATCAGTCTTTTGACAAAGGTTGCAGGATGACTTGAAAGCAGCAGAAAAAACAGTTACACACAGAACAATAAGCAATGAACTGGGGTTCACTGTTTGCTTGAAAAGAAGCAAGAACAAGCTTGTCTGAAATTTGCACACAGAAATTGAGACAAATCAGAACTTTTTTTGGAACAGTGTACTCCGGTCGGACAAAACAAAAATAGTCAACAGTCATCGAGTGTGGCCTAGCTAATCTTGATTTGAGTTCTAATCTCAATTAGAATCCCACTGGAAATGTTTGTACAATTCTGAAATTGCAGTAGGTCTCTCATAAGCTTGGTGAATTGAAGACAGTTTGACAGGAAGAATGTAAAATTAAATCGCAATTCTGCAAAAGCTGAACAAGCAGCAAAATGTCATTAATATGTGTTGTCTGAATATTTTTTTTCTCTATCGATTTTGTTTAATAAAATATCTTTGGTAATGCTTATGAATACATACATACGTTTTGTTCAGAGTTTTAAATACAAAGTTAAATAACATTATGTGGGTGAATTTAAAGTGGATATGTGCTGGAAGCACTGGAATCTGCCTATTGGGAGATCACAAATCTGATCTTTGGTGACGCCCCAGCTATCTATGACCAGATGTGAATGAGAGCCTAGCTGGTATTACTCTCTACGTGTTATTAACTGCAATGCAAACCAGTGGAGATGTCTGTGATATAAGTACAACAACAAGTTTCCACTGAATGAGACATATTGAACCATAACAAAAATTACAACAGACCAAAAGATAAGCCCATTGGAAACCCTCATGCTACTGTCAGTTTTGAAATTTCATTTTGTTGACATGAACTTTGTTTCAGAACTTTCCTGGCTCGTGGAGCCCCCCGCTGGATCAACATTGACGGGAAAACCATGGAGATTACTGTGAAGGGTCTGTCTCACCCTCATCGTTATGTTCTAGACGCTGCACAGACCCACATCTACATGCTGATGAAAAAGGTCAGCCATGTCCCCTGAAACCAGGGACAGCAATCAGGCATTCTCTATTCTGGTCACTTCTACAGCCATGAAGCTAAAATTAGCATTGCTTTTCATTAAGGACTCATATGGCCGATATCTGAAGTCCCCTGTGTTTAAGGAGACGCAGAAGAAAGCCGTTGCTCCTGAGCCACACAGATTCAGGTTAGCTATAAAGCGCAATGTGTGAGGAAAAATATTGTCTCTCTGAAAGTCAAGTAATGCCTCTAACGGAACAGTTGGCACCCAGAGCTTTTCAGAGCACAAATGTCATAACACACATAACATTTTATTCCCTCTCAGTGAAGCCCAGCTGGAGCAGAATGCTAAGAAGCGAAGGCCCAGCCTGAGCCCCATCATCCTGAGGCAGCAGGAGGAGGAGCAGAAGGCCAAACTGGCTGCCAGCGGCCCTGTGGACATAACGCAGGTTATGAGCAAACTGGCCCAGAAAAAGGGGACTGAATACAAAAGTTAAATGATGAACTAGTGGACAGACATTATTTTTTCGATATACAGAAATACATGCTGGTCTTGCAGTTATAGAATCACTATTGGATACGCCAAAATAATTGGACCAGGAAAATCCAGATATTAACTGACACGTCTAGCCTGAAATGTCAGGATTTGCTTGTAACGGAATTATAATTATAAAACAATATAGTATAGGTCACTTAATAACAACAGTATTCACATGCACAGCACAGAAAGCAGCTAGGAAGTATGACACATAAATTACAATAGTTTCCCAGAAAATAAAAAAGCTGCAGTTTTGCATAAGATAAAAACAGCATTCCTTGTAGAAGGCCATTTTAAGTGAAGCGTTTCTAATAATATCTCATTTTTAACCATAGTTATGTTTAAGGACACTTTTATCAGTATCAATCAAATCTCAAGATTCCAATAACAATGCTTCATTACACAAAGCTTTCAATAGAAATAGCTGCTAGTAGTCTTTAAAGTCATGTTATTTTGACTTAATTTTTGAACTTCATGTGCTTGTCTTGTGTTTATATGTCTTAAGGATGTCTGTTCCATCTGTGAGTGTGTCATCTATGTAATAAAGTCATGCATACATGTGAAAACCGCCCATGTCCAGTGTGGTCATGTCATGTGTCTGTCATTCATAGGCAATCTTCACACATAACATCATATGTTTGGTCATAACATCATCATGGGATTCCTGTATAATTGAATTTACCACAACAGATATGTTGCAGAAAAACAGGCTTTATCATTGTTATTGAAAATGTTCTTCAGTGATAGTAAATTTACCACACAGTCATATGTCACTGTTATATAATGCAATAGTTGTCTTACAAATTAAATGTGCAGTACTCAAGATCCTCTAGAGGTTAGATAGGTGAACTACAACATTGGAATGTTTTTTTTTTTACTTTACGTATTCACCTTCACTTCCAGCCACAAAGATGGCAAATTTTGCTCCAGGATTTTGTTCTAACTGACTGGACGCCTCTGTTGCTGGTTTGAGCTCATCAGAGAAAAAGGGCAGTTGGAGTGAAACCCCAACAGGATTTTTTTTTTTTGGAACTGAAAATAGTCTACCTCTGCTGGCCCATAAACATTAAACCAGGACCAGAGTTTGACACCACTGATCTAAACCGTTATTTTGCCTGGCTCTCCGAATTATTTATCTGCCTTTTTATTAATGAAATCTTCCATTGAGCCAGTTCAACTTTTTTATGTACTGCATTTGCATCCCTGTCCAGAAGCAGCATTGCTATTTCTACATCCAGCTTTGCCCCCTTCGCATATTATTCTTTTCCCCATCTTGGAAAAACACTTTCAACATTGACTCTTCTTTTAGCACGTTTCATGTCATTGAGCACTCACTGGAAACTCTGGTAACCCTTTCTTGGACAAAATAGATAGCGGGACAAGAAAAAACTAGCTGACTAATGCAGCTTTAAATCTTTAATGGCCTATTATTACTGTAGTGTAATATTATCATAAATACTGTATTATAGTATAAATGATATTTACATTTATATGTTTACATTTAGTATGTTTACAATTTTGCATTCTATGCATTGACTATTCACTGTAGATACATAAAACTACATACATATATAAAGTTTTGATACATATACATTTGGAGTATATATGTACATGCACAAATATATTTGCATATATACAAATACAAATATATTTGTGCATATATGTATATATATATATATATATAAGAAATTCACAACCAATTTATTATTTCTATGTACATCTCTTTCATTATGTTCATGTGTTCTGTACCTACCATTGACTTTTGACTGTTTAAATGAAATATGGTTGTGTAACACTAACCTTTGTGGCTGCTGTGCCCTCAGTTGTGCCGGTACACCGCCCCTGTGCCCCACTTGGCGGTGTACACAGGTATCTGTGAGAATCAGGCCTCTGCCTCACCGGGGTTAATGATGCTGCCCAACAGTGCGGCGTGTCCTTCTCCCATCAGTGTAGCCATCGACAGCACCCCGGCCTCTGAGAGAAGATTCGACAGCGGGGGTCCTGCCTCCTCCCATTTCCCCTCTATAGCTGAGAGCGCTGGGGCATCCGTGTCCGAGGAGAGCCAGCCACCTGCAGTCAAGTCACGTGTAGCCCTTTCTCTGAGCCGCCTCCTCCGCAGAGGATGCAATGGCCCATCGGTGTTCGCCAGTCTGTCACCAAAATGTGCTGTTACTGCCGGAGGAGGGAAAGTACAGCCCCTCGGAGAGCCACTCGCACAACCACAGCCCAAGAGGATTGCAAAGTTAGTAATACACAGAGTGCACAAAGAATTCACTGATGGACTGTTGGCCTTCATTTTACCCTTTAAACCCTAAGGCCTTGTCAGCAGGCCCTGACCTCAGTTCCATACTCTTATAATAACACAATTTATTTTAAGTTTGGGCCTCTCTGTCCGGTTGGTAATTTTCTAAAAAGAACATATGCGTGGAACAGGCATAAATATGGTGCATTTCTACTATTTGCAATGCATGGTTACCATTTGTTTTGCTAAATTTAACATATGAAAGGTCTTTTTGTATGGTCTCATTTGACCCATAGGGCCTCAGTCTGATGAAATGACCTTTCAAAAATAGCTGAGGATCTGAAACTAAAGAGTCTTACAAAGCAAATGAGGACTACAAAAGATATCTAAAGACTTACTTTACTTTTTGTCTCAGCCATCCTATCTCTTAAATATTATTGCAAAATTTTATTGCAAATCTGTAATTAGAGCACACTGTGCATGTAAGGCCACCTATGAATATTCTGAACTAGAAGTGTTCTGCAAGCAAATGTAGGAAGATTCCTAAGAAATGTTTGCAAGCTGTGATTTCAGCTAAAGAGTGTCTGATATTATAAATTAAAACAACAACATTAGAATTTGTTGCAATGAATATGAAAGATTTAAGTTTATTCCATGCAAAGCTGGATATAATTTCACTCCAGTGGAATGTAACAGTTGATCAAGACCAAAATTACATACCCCTGTATTATTTTCATAGCATTTGCTGAATAATTCATAGCGGTTACACGAACAACATGTATCATTAAAATTGCTCACTGAACAGCATGCACCATTAAAATACCCATTTGTATCAATTAAAACGTCTTAGTGTTATTACATTATTACTACAGGTTTAAGTGTTTAAAGCCTCAACATTTAGATTATATTACTGAATGTCAGCTCATTCATTCTTATTTTTAAAATTGCTCCCTCTAAAATAATTCAACATCAAAATAGAAATCACTTAGTTTCTATAGTTTTTAAAATGTGGCACCACTGATACATATTGTACATCTAGACTGTTGTTCAGGAGAGGAAATATGGAGGCGAAACGAATGATTTTGATATGTTTGAGGGACTTGTCCTCCCCTGCTATAACTGCAGTCAGGTATCATGATGCAATATTTTTCCTAAATCATCCACTCCTAGAATTTCCTAAATGATAATCCTTAAGATCAACACCTGAACATGGAATCAAGCAAAATGATCTACTAAGTCAGATGAATAATAAAAACCAACAAGATTTTGTTTAGTTATTTTGTTCTTGGCTTGTTAACATTTTTACAGCATTGAGGGGTTGATGTATTTGATATTGAGGTGTTCATTTTGTACCATCAGTCTTGAAAACCATGTATTTCTCCTCCAGTTTTTTCCAGATCAAGGTGGACATCCCTCCTGAGTGTCGTATTTACCCCATTGATTCTGAGGATGAGGATGAAGAGAGTCCTGGTACAGCGAGAGGAGGAGTAAAGGAGATCATCTGCCCATGGGAAACGGTCACCAAACATGATGGGGCAGGATAGAGGGACTTACAGAGCGAGGAAGAGGAAACACAGAGAGATAAATATGTGCCATGGTGTCACCGTGTAAACCACATGCTCTTGGAGTCGACAAATTGAAGTAACAACATTTCAAACCTAATTATTTATATTTCTGATAGCTTTTACGTAGTGCCTACTCGTTCTAGTAGCTGGTGGAACAACTTGGTAATAACATGGTCGTGGGATTTTACATTTGTTTCTTTACCTGTTCGACTATCTGTGGTCAAAGCAAGAAGAGGCCTTATTTTAGAGGAGCTTTCTTTTTGCGTTGTCAAATCGTTTAGCGTTGCAAACAAAGATTTTGTACTTGGTATGCTCATCATTTTATATCTATCAAAGATGCATTAATAGTCAATATTTTCGTAGTTGTATCTCCAGTAAGACAGTACGGGGGACATTTACTGTCTGAATGTATAACCCTTAAAACGTTTACAGTTCACTACAGATTGCGAATGTGGTTATTACTCATATTTGACTTGTGTAAGTGCCTCAATAAACCATTAAAAAAACGAATTGTCTTGGGAAACATGAACCAATGTCAAACAAAGCTGTTCTAAACAGGAGTTCACTGGATTGTGGGGGTAGAACTTCTGCTACAGGTGTACAGATACAGATTCTCAGGCTTGGTGAAGTACCTCATTTATTTAAATCCTGTTCTTGCTGCTATTAAAATACCAGCAGGTGGAGCAAGATGTTCATCATGACCAGACTGAGGTGAGAGGTTACTGAACAGCTGTCAGGCGGCTGAGAGAAGCTGTCAGCAAAACCCATCTCCTGATGTAATGCTGAACTGAATAGAACAGAGCGTGGGGCCAAGTGTGTTTTCTTCACTGTAACCCACAAATAAACGTGTCCCATCCCACTCTCATGTTTGTTTAAGTCAGGAAGACGAGCCTGAAAATCTTAAGCATCTCTGACAGTGTGTGTTGTTGCTGCCACAGAGCTTTCTCCAAGAACTGTCATGTTATTGCTAGTGAAAAGAGTGTTATAAGGTTATAACTGCAAATAAAACAAATCAATAATGCTAGGAGATAAAATATAGTGTGTGATTGAAATGCATTATAGCTGCTTTATATTGTGTGTTTCTTAGTGTAATTACAATTATACACTATTTATTATACAGTGTATATGTGGTATGTGTGTATATA